>CM076570.1:642592074-643082345 GCA_034641835.2 Pinus albicaulis | reverse complement strand
AAGTAAGGAGAGAGTTTCCCTTCACTTCCAACAATGCAAAAAATTGATCAATAAGAGAAAATATAACAAATTCTCTAATGCACTAATTTCATTAAGAAAAACTAATGCTAATCAATTCCATTTTTTTTATTTTTGTCTTTTTAAAACAAGCATAAAAACATATAAATTAAAATCAAAGAAAATGATCTAAATCTACAATTGATTTTTTCAGAATGTAAACTATGCAATTGTAATCTATGCACAATTCACTTGAAAACTATGCAAATGTAATCTATGCACATTTTTCATTCATATTCTGAAAATGAGAATTCTAATTATGTAAATGTGATCTATGCAAAAGAATTCTCAAACACAAGATGATTCTATTGTAATATAAGAACCAAACAAGTGTAAGTAAAGAAAATTGGGTGAGAATTCCAAAGATCAAAAAATAAAAACACTCAAAGGCGATTAACACTCATACACAATTTAGCCCCCCTCGGCGAATGAGGGGGAATTTTTTTTGCAAAAACAAAAGAAAAAAGATGCAAAATTGTGAAAAGACCGAGACAAACCTCCAAGTAATGACCAAAGGAAATCAAATTAAGAATTTCTTAAAAAAGAGACTAAAAAACCCAATTAACTTAACGGAGATTGATGAGATGAAAAATTTGCTGAAAGAAACTCATCAACAAGGCTTTTTGACAGAAAAATACAGATTTGGGTATATGCTAAGAATCCTAAATTAAATCTAGACTAAGCCTAAAACAGAATTTTTAAGTTTTCATAAAATTTTCCCAGGGTCCGCAGGCTCCAGAGTAAACAGGTGCGGTACCACACTGGTTACTCAAGAAAATTGCAGAGATGACCGCACTATGCGTGAATGAAAAGTGCGGAGATCAGAAAACTTCAAGAAATTTTTTTTTTTCAAAACTTTTCAAAGTACAAAAACTTTAAAATAAGCCACCCAAACTAGTATACATCAATCACGAACCAGAAAAATCATTTTCTCAAGTCAAAACAAAAGGAAAACCAAAAATCAAATCATTCCCCAGTGGAGTCGCCAATTTGTTGGATGGATAAGTCGTTCTTGCGGACAAGATAGACCTCCCAAGAGTCCTAGAGATAGCTAGCAACAAACGGACAAATAAAACTATCTTTCTCTAGATATATTGCGATTCATAATTAAATGCTATAAAGGCTTAATGATCTTACCTTTGATCCAACGCTTGTTTGTAGTAGTAGTCCTTCAGTCGCCTGAAAGAGTTTCCTTCGAAGATCTGCAATCACCAACAAACAAACATCAAATAGCACCTACATAGCATATATTCATAAATCATACCTATTATGGTGATCAAGGAATCCATAAAATAAACTAATCAATTGACAGCTTATTGAGAAAAACAGATTTATTTGTATTAACTTAAATAAGGAAGAGCCTTACAACCGTGTCCGCCTTGATGTCATACAGGCCTTCCTAGGATTCGGAATAGGCGTTTCCTTTACTCTAACCATCCTTGCACTCTTCCAACTGAGATACATACAGGTATGTAATCTTTCCCACATGAAATCTTAGCTAAAAGGTCTAAGTTTTAACAACACTTCGTCTCCAACAATACTAAAACTTCAACTCATCAATTTTAACCCCTTGAGGCTGCCCTATGCCTCTTTTTATATTGAAACAGAGGAGGTTACAGCTCCATACAAGAAGGAATATAATCCTCCTTCAAAGGGATTAGCTCCTTACATCAAGGGGTTATCTCCTTATTGGATGGGAAGCATGAACATGAAAGGAGCGTACTTTCCACCGCAGGAATGTTTCTAGAAGCTTCCAAAAAGGACTTTAACTGAGCTTCTAGATTTTACTTGCACCTTTTCTAATCTTTTACAGGGGTCTGCACTTTTAATAAGCATAAAGTGTGCTTGGCTACGCATGATTTATAGCCAAAAGGTGCGGGACCGTAGAAAAAACTAGGAGAAAGTGCAGTACTAGAGTTTTAAGGCTTTTATGAGCTTTTCTCTTAGTTTCAGGGCTTGAATTTGGGAACTTTGATATTGTAGACTTCCAAGGGAGTACTAAAATGTCATGGTGACAAATTTCAGTGTAACACTAACAATGGGGAAGAAGTTCTTTTCCTTCTTAGATGGGTTTAGTGGGTACAATCAGATTCAAATCATCTCTGAAGACTAGGATAAGACTACTTTCACCTACCCTTAGGGTACCTTCGCTTATAGAGTCCTACCCTTTGGGTTGTGCAATGCCCCAACTACCTTCCAAAGAGATTTCTTGAGAATATTTTATAAGTTAGTCCATGACTCTGTCGAAATCTACATGGATGATTTCACACCATATGGGGATGAATTAGAGGAAGCTCTCTCCAATTTGGGTAAGTAAAAAGAAGGTGCACTGAGATGCATCTCTCCTTGAGCCTAGAAAAGTGTGAATTCCTGAAGAAAGCAGGGGTTGTATTAGGACACTCCATATCCCAAGCAGGAATACAGGTAGACCCGAACAAAATCACTATAATCAAAAGGGTACATTCTCAAAAGCATAAGGATGTTAGGATTTTCTTAGGCTTAGCTAGTTACTATATCAGATTCATCAAATATTTCAACAAGATGGCTTCGCCATTATTTGGGTTATTGGCCAAGGATTCTAAGTTTATTTGGTCCCGTCCTTGTCAAGAGGCTTTCGAGCTCATTAAGGAAAATTTGACTACTGCCCCCATCCCCTGAGGTCCAAATTAGACTCTACCTTTCCACATCCACACTGATGCATCCGATAAAGCTGTAGGGGAAGGATTAGGACAATTAGAGAAAAAAATCCCTTATGCCATTTATTTCATTAGCAAGAACTTGTCCAAGGTCGAACTGAATTATACTGTAAATGAGAAGGAGATGTTAGCCATTGTCCATGCTTTGAACAATTTTAGGCATTATGTAACTAGATATCAGACCTTTGTTCACACTGACCATGCAACCATCAAGTATTTAATGAAAAAACGGATGCTAATCCAACGATAATTAGATCATTGTTACTTTTGTAGAAATTTGATTTGACTATTGTTGATAAACCTGGAAAGGAGAATGTTGTTGCAGATATTTTTTCCAGGTTAGCTCTCCCTGCAGGTGAAGAAGGAATGGTGGATGACCAACTTCTAGATGACCACCTCTTTTCTATATCAACACTCTCACCATGGTTTTCTGATATAACCAACTACTTGGTTGTTGGGATACTCCCTCCTAATCTTTCATTCAGGGAAAGGAGCATAATTATTAGAAAAAGTGCCCCTTTCACATGGATTGGGGGGAACCTTTTAAAGTTAGGACCTGATCAAATCCTAAGGAGATGTGTGAGGGAGGAAGAATTTTTTGATATCCTCTTTGCATGTCATGAAAACCCATGTGGAGACCAATTTGCTGCAAAGAGAACTTCTTACAAAGTTTTGCAGGCAAGATACTATTGAACTACCCTTCACCAAGATTCCATAAGATACACCAGCAAGTGTGACCAGTGCCAAAGGATGGGGAAACCCATGCAAAGGGATGAGATTCATTTTCACCCTCAGGTGTCTCTTGAGCCATTTGACAAGTAGAGCATGGAGATTGTTGGACCTATCGATCCACCATTCAGACAAAATAAGTATATCATAGTCTGCACTAATTACCTCACAAAGTGGGCTGAAACAAAAGAAGTGAAGGTAGCAACCGTGGAGAAAGTAGTATAATTTCTAAGGGAGAACATGTCTTACAAGTTTGGGTACCCCAAAGAAATATTCACTGATCAGGGAGCACAATTCACTTCCCACCTCATTGAAAATATTTTGAGGAAGCACAAGATTAAACATAGAAATTCTATTGCTTATCACCCTCAGGTGAATAGACAAGTAGAAGTAACTAACAGAGCTTTAGAGAGAATCCTTACCAAGGTTGTGAGCAACAACAGAAAATATTGGGCAGACAAATTGGTAGAGGCTACTTGGGCCTACAACACTACTTGGAAGACAAAAACAAGATTCACTCCTTATGAAATAGTCTATGGTAAGAGGGCTCTATTTTCAGTTGAGTTTGAATTCAATACTTTAAAAATGACAGCTGAATTAAATCCATATCTACCAAATGCCCAAAAAGAGAGGTTGCTACAACTAAATGGATTGGATGAGTTCAGAATACAAGCACTTCTTCACACGGAGGTAGTTCATTTGAAAAGGAAGATCAGGCATGACAAGAACATCAAATAAATAACCTTCCAAGAAGGATATTGGGCGTTGTTGTATGATTTAAGGTTTAAATATTTCAAAGGAAAGCTGATGAAAAGATGGTTGGGACCTTACACAGTGGAATTTTGTTTGATAATGGCGCAGTTCAAATCAGAACCATAGATGAGGAAGGAATCCCCTTTCTTGTTAATGGTCACAGACTTAAAATGTACAAGAAGCCCTTTTCAAGGGCAGATTTCATAAATTCGATAAGAAAAGAGGTCTATGTGATGGGAAACTCCATAGTTTCCCACACCTCCTGAAAAAAGGAAAGAAAAAAAAGGAAAAAACAAAAGAAAACAAAAAATAAAAATAAAAAAAAGGTCCATGGGTGAAAACCTTTTTGAGGCACCCAAGGCAAGCTTGTGGGTTGAAAACCTTGATGGAGGAAGCTCACTTGCTCTAAATAAAATGGAAAAAAAAAGAGAAAAAGGGAATAAATATCCATGCGTGAAAACCTCTCTAAGGTGCCCAAGACAAGTTTGTGGGTTTATAACCTCCATGGAGGCAACCCACTTTCTTTCAAAAGAAAAAAAGAAAAGAAAAAACACATATGCATCTCTGTGTTTTCTGTGTTTTTTGTTTTGTAGGTTATTAATGGTTTCTGGAAACACAGGGGAACATTCATCTTATTTTCCCTTCTTCTATTTTACCATCCATCCCATCATTCACTCAATTCATTTTCATAACTTCTTCCATCACCTCCATATACCTTGTTACTCCATTCCTAAGCACAATGTAGCAAAAGAATGCAAGCCACAAACTGCTACAAACATCAGGAAGTCCATTAGAAAACAAAGTTGTTCATGGACTGCAAAGAAAAACAAGAAATAAAGCTACATAACAGAATCCAGGAGAGCGATAATACCACCCATGGAATCTCAAGCACCCCATGCAACATCTACAATGGAAAGAAACTATAAGTAAACATTAGTAGCTCACTTAGGAAGCATCTCATTCAGCGAGTTTCTCACTCAGGAAAATAAGGAAGAACACAACATATAAGAGGCTTGTCTCCAAATTCCAGCTCTTTCAAATGCCTTGACAACAACAGGTAAACTCAGGTATAGCTTCTCACCTCGCTATGTATCCATAATAGCCATAAATAATTAAATTTGCAGACTTAGAGTTTAAGGGGCAGAAAGGTTGCCAGTTATCTTGGCCACCATCGTGAAGTATGACTGGGGAGAAATAAAAAGTCATGCCACCTGGGCATGCAAAATAAAAAATTAAATCAATTGGAGTAGAGGATAACGAGGGGAGGAAACACATAGTCCATCATGAATTAACAGAGAGAAGGAAACAATGGTCTCTAATGAAAACTGGAGTTGAGGCTGAGTTACATAAGCGATCCAAAATTAGTTGTGCAATCTTATAAAAAGAGTTCCCGTCTCATCCAAACTAGTGAATTGAGAATTTTTGAGGGAAAGAGACCGAAGTGAGCTCACAGCACAGCAGTACCAAGAGTGGGCTGTTTATTTTGACATCGTGCAGCAGTAACAATAGAACAACATCACTAGAAGAAGAACCGGAAGAGGAATAAGAAGAAGGAGAAGAAGGAGAGGAAGAGTCAAAGGGCCAAGGAAAAACAGAAGAGATGGTAACAGAATTCATAGAGGTAGCAGACAATGAGCAAGAAGCAGACTCAGAACACAACAACACATACCCTCAATAAAAAGGGGTATTTTCCACCTTAGCTCGTCTAAGCGCAAAGAGAAAAATGTATATCTCTATGTATTTCAGAGCTAACAAGAGTCAGAGGATAATTCAAAGAGAGATAGAAACTCCTCCCACGAGCCCGACTATCATTGAAGAATAACCAAGGCAGGAGGAAAGAATAAAAGAAACAGTTATGAAGGAGCAACTACAGAAGGCATGTGCAACGAATGTAGCATTGTAGGGGAAATTGCAACAAAAAGGGCAGCAAGTAGCCACCATGGAAAAATTATGGATAGAATCCCTTCACCACAGATTCCATTCTGACTCATATGCTATGTACCTCAAGGAGAAATGGCTCCTATTTAAAATCAAAACTCTAGCCTCCCATGGATCCCTACCTTTCCAATATTGTAGGAAATTCATGGATTTCTACAAGAAAGCTAACATGGTTGATTAGGCAAAGATAGCAGAGTTTTATGTGCATAACCTTGCGATGAAAAATCTGGATACTTGGGGCCCCAATCCTACAATGGGGGATATGCAGTTGATGGCTTTAGTATCTTGGATCATGAATGAGGACACTAGAGCAAAAGATATATGGAGGGTCATGAGAAGAGGAAATAGAGAACCCTTACATATTAGACCATAATGTTTCAACCCAAGAGGATTCATCCTTAACCATCGAGACATTGAAAGGGACCCTGCACTAGTTGAAAGCTACCTTCAGACTCAAACTCAGGTAATGGGCCACTTTGATGATGTTTCTAGGCAGATAAAATATGAGTGCACTATGGCTAGCCATAGGAGATGGAACAACCTCCCTCAAATCCTCAAGAATAGGGAGTACCATACTCCAAAAAGATTGAGGGGTGCATTGGAAAGGGCACCATTATATAAGAGGGCCATTCAGGCCAAAAATATCCAATGGTTGGGACTAAAGTTGAACCCACCTTTGCTATTGGGGTTGAATGATGAAAATGACACAAATGCACAAGATAGAGAATGGGAGGATGAAAAAAAGAATAATGGTTTTTAACCCTTTGGGGAAACTCCCACACTTCTTCCTCAGGAAATCATGGGGGATGTCAAAGCCTTGAAGGAAATGTAGGAGGAGGATAAGTTGCACAGAGGATGAGCAACCATTCAGTAGGGGGGTGATGATGAGCTCCATCATTAGACATATTTGGAGGGGTTAATGGTCACCTTTTTTCCTTCTTAGTTCTCTTTTTCTTGAATTTTTATTATGATTTGGTTTTATGATGCTAGTATAGGTGGTGATGAAGGCTAACATAATCTGAGTGTCTAATATGAGGTTGAGTGTAGAAAATCATGAATTATTAGCATTTTTATAAGGATTTTATCATAAATACTTGGAGGAGACAACAAAGAGAAATGATAGCAAGATTTTCCACCCTACTTAACTCTCAAAGGCAACCGAAGGATCCCAAAGATTCTCTCTAGCAATTCGAATTCCAAAGGCAACCGAAGGATCCCCAAGGATTCTCTCCAACAATTCGAATTCCAGACGCAACCAAGTAACTCAAAGAGGAGTGCACCCAATCTTTTTTTACTTGGAGTCAAGTGGAATCAATAACCAGTTTCAGGGGAGTTGTTGGTTGCTGCCCTGTAGAATAAATAGAGTAGAGATTGAGCTATTAAGGGGTTGATTCTATTTGGAAATTTGTTGCAAGCTATTGATATTTTTATTATTTTACTTAGTGAATAAAATTTCAGAAATGTATGAGGTTATTATTTCATGAAATGAGCAGATTGTTTTCATTTTACTAATTTAAGTTTCAGAGAGCTAGGCTCGTGGGTTAGGGCCCATTCCATGTTCCTCGGCCTCTCTGCTGTATTTTTGCTTTTCTTTTTGTCATTCAATTAGTTCTGCTTCTGATAGTTTCATTGCTGTTTAGTTTTGCTTTCACTGTGTTGCTGTAGTTTTTCATTTGCTTATGAGAGTAGTAGAATAGAGGAAAACCAAAAATTTGTGGATCAAGACCCCCTTCTCATATCTGTTAATAGGGCTCGAGGAGGGAGAACCTTCCCACAGAGCCAAAAACTGATTTCTATTCACTATTTCTGAGATAAAAAGTAGAGTTGCATTACCATTTTTAGCCTTCCTTTTTGTATTGCATTTTCACGCATTTGCCTATTTTTCATGCATAGACCAGGAGAGTTGTTTGCACGAATTAGTGGTAAAGCCCTAGAGCAACTCCATGGTGCTTCCTCGCTTCATTTTCCATATCTGTACTCACAACCTGAGCATTACTGTTACGCCCTCCATTCCCTTTTTTTCTCTGCTTACTCTAATTGTTGCACCCACCATTTTCCCCCTAAAATAACTTAAACCCTTTAGTCCGCCTTATTCCTTTGATTCTATTGGTTATGGTTTCCTTACTTGTTTTAATGAAAAAAAACTTGAAAAACCATCAAATTTGACCTCTGCCTTTCTTCCTTGAAATCCCCGCTACCGTACTTCGCTCATCGCAGATCGTAGTTTTCATTCGGTTCCTTTTGAGACTTACCGCTCTTTTTGTCAACTGCAATATTGTGATATCACATATCGCAGATCATAACCTTTTCCCTTTTCGCAATAACACTTCACACTTTGCAACTTTTTCCCTCTTTCCTTAAGACTTACCGCTTCCAAACGCCGATTGCGATATTGCGATTGCGCTCCACCACCGGTCCCACCGCCACATCACCCATCGCAATTGCACTTCGCTACCTTTTCGCTTTTATTTTAAGACTTAATGCTATTTTTTCCAATTTTGATATTGTGATATCGCATATCGTAGATCATAACCTTTTCCCTTTTCACAATCACACTTCCCACTTTGCATCTTTTTCCATTTTTCTTTAAGATTTACTGCTTCCAAATGCCGATTGTGACATTGCGATCGCGCTCCGCTGCAGGTCCCACTACCACGTCACCCGGTGCATTTTTCACATTGCAACTTTTCCTGGACAACATTTCTGATACCCTTCAAACTTTTTGATATTGCGAACTGTGATATCGCATTTCACATTTCGAAATTTTTCCCACATCGCAAATCGCAATGTTTATCCCCGTCACATTTCACACTTCACATTGTTTAGTTTATTTCCTTTAACATTTACCGCTCCTTTCTGCCGATTGCGATATTATCAAAGCCCTCTGCCACCTGTCCTACTACCATTTCATCTGACTGATCGCATTTCACATTTCACAGTTATTTCCCATCACATATCACACATCACACTTTCCTCCCAACTGCACTATCGCTTTTCCTCCAACTTTGCGATATTGCGATTGCGATATCACATATTGCATATCGTAACTTTTTCTCCATTGCATCACTACCATCACAATTTTCAAATTATTCCACTCCAAAGCATTTTTGCGCCATAATATAACTTTTAATAAGGTCTACACCCACTCTTTCCACCTCAAAGCCTTGTGTCATGTGTTTAAGCCCTCCATTAGCCTCTTTAGTCCTTTTTCCTCCAAAATGCAAGCAACACCTCTTCAAAATAGAATTAGGTCATGCATATCTGCATAGATAGGGGCATGATAGATAAAGTGGGGCGTGTTTAGCTGATTGGCCATGTTAATTGTGGTTTAAACTAGTTCCCTTTATACAACTTAAGAAGTTTCCTTTCTGTCATCTCCTTCCAACAATTTACTTTTCGGTTTTTATCATAGTTTAATAAATAGCTCCATTTCGTAAAGCAGAAGAGGATGACATGAACATAATGCATCTATTGTGTATATAGCACTGTCACCTTGAATTTTGTATGAACCCAATATTTATAAAGTAAAGTAGGGCATCCCCTGGGAGTTGCAGTACTCCTGGTGCAATACTAGGGCTCGCCAATAGCATGGATACCTTTTCTACATGGTTCCAAACTAATGGGTTGCAAACATGCGTAGTGTCACACCAATATTGTACTGCACTGTGTAAATCATACCATGTTAATATCATATGAATATAATATACTGTATAGTTGAACGATATTGTATTATGTTACAACAGGATCATCATACATACAAAGCTATATATATATATATATATATATATATATATATTATACCTGCCATTTATACCATGCAATGAGGTCACATAATATCGGTGGAATATATACAACAGGGGATGCCAATATATCACAATACACCAGTTCCTAGAACAATAGTGCCAAGAATGGAGATGAGACCTTAGTAAATATCCAAGTTTTTATCACAGATCCAAGAACTTATCAATGTAATAAAAGTGCAGTCCTATTCAAAAGTAAGTAGAGGTGTCTTAAGACTTTTTTCTCAATATTGAACTAATGCTAATTGGATCATAGTTTTGGGTACTATACATAACCCTATTCTCAAGTCCATAACCACAAACTTGCATTCAAAATCATTAAAATTTGTAAGATAAAAATATAAATTTTTGCACGGGTCCGAATAAACAGAGTCTTCACAAATATAATATTTTGGTTGAGCTTGAATAATGAAGATGTGACGAAGCAAAAAAAAAAAAAAACAAACCATTTAGAGTTACAATCCAAGGTAGCCCAGGGCGAGGATACAACACTAGCATATTAACTCTTTACCTAAATTTCCTTATGAATTCTTCCAGATACGACATATCATCTTTTGGGTACCATATATGAACTTATTGGTCTCATGTAACCACCTATGGGTTTCTCAGTTCACCACCTCTAGCCTCCCATGACTAAATATGATATTCATATATGGATGAATATGTTGTAGTTGATGACTAAAGAAAGGACTCAAGAAGGAATGAATATATTATTTAAATGATAACCATGCTACTACTCTCTTATTAATGCATACATTGAGAAAATAAGTTTTCGTTTTAGGACATAAATGGTTTCAATTGTACCTATTGTGGCATTTTTTTGAAAACCATAGAATTGCAGGTGTTCAAGAAAGAATGTAGACTTACCATTACTTGAACCTGATGCCTGAATATGCTAGCTACTATGGATTCTTGAAGGAGTCCGCGAATGGAAGGGAATTTTGAATCAAATGTAGAGAAGAGCCACCTAGAATCATGCTAGTCGGTCTGCAAGAATATAATGTATGGAAGAGACACCAAGAAACACTCAAGTGGACACTGAATGGAATGTAGGGAGGAGTGATTGAGAAACCCTAAAGTCTGCAAGAATCGAATGTGGGGAGCAGAGCCACCGATAAACCCTGAGATCTACTGCAAGAATTGAATTTGGGGATCAGAGCCATCGAGAAACCCTCTGGTATGCTACATGAATCGAATGTATAAGGTAGCGGAGCCACCGAGAAAAATAAATTCTATAATCTGCAAGAAGAAAATGTATAAGGGAGCGAAACCACCAAGAAAAATCACAGTCTATGTGAAAACCATATGTAATGACATGCCAAAAATGTATAAGGGAGTGTAGCCACCGAGAAAACTCAAACTCCATGCGAAAACCATATGAAATGACTCAAAAAAACATATATACGAGCTAGGATATATTTTTTTAACAAGAAAGAGTATTGTATATATATTAATTCACACCCATTCGTGGCTAAAATTGGGAGAATTTCATTTTTAGTGCATTTCCATTAATTGTCTTCATAAGCTGCAGATTGACTACCTAAGCCCAATTTTCCTTCAAAATTACAAAAAAGATTGAGAAGATACTAATGTACTAGTGTATACTTTATAGTATTGTGATAATAGAAAAATGCATTTAAAACTAGACATTCCAAACATACATAATGAGGAAGACTAATCATCTGGGTCAGATGGACAGTTGAGATCGAAGCTAGTGCTTTCTTCTATTGGTCGTTAGTCTTGCATAACTAGCTCAATTTTCATATCTTAAATCTTGCTTCTAAGTGCATCGACTTCATATTCAAGCTGTCAAATTTTCTTGCTCTTATCGAAATTTATCTCTTTCATTTTGGATGTCACTGTCCTCTATTGTTTAAGAAGTCTCTGCAATTCAGGCATACTAGCTAGCAATTTAGCGTTCCCTTTCACATATTCCACAAACAGGAGGAGAGTAAGAGGCCAAAGGAGGAAAATTTTCCCACTTATGTTCAATGCGACCAACCACCCACTCTGAGCGTGGGCAGAAGCATCCCTAGGAGCCAACATCCATGAAAATTGTCATAGTGGGACCTTTCATGCAATGAGACAGTTTACATAGTGATACAATTGACACAGTGAGAATGTATGACCTTTCATAGTTAGACAATGTACACAGTGAGATAGTAGACGAAAAGAGACTGTAAGACCTTTTAAAGTGGGACTTTACAATAATCCTGTACCAATTTTTCTCTCCTGACCAAACCATAATTACATGTGAGTGACTCTCAACAGAATGGGGGGTTGGGCTTCCCCAAACCACCAAGACCATCCACTAGCAACTTGAACCCTACCAAAGAAACCTATATCCTACGACCCACTAGACATAGTCAGACACCTTCACATTGAAGAGTTTTGAACAGTTATCGAACAATTTATATAGAGATCTGAACAAGATCCTTGTGTGGCATTGAGAAGTGGCCTTCTTACCTCTAGGATCTCACTAATCTTCAATGATTACCCTGTTAGTTGAAACGACCTTCACCTCATGCATTTGAACATTCAAGCGAGAAAACCATCTAATCCAAACTAAGAGGAGTAAATGTGGCTTGCTCTCTCAAGGGTTTCACATGGAGATTTGTTGATTCTTCAAGAAATGGACCCAAATACGAGGGACAGGTTGAAGCATTCCCACACTTAACTCATCCACCATTCCAATTGCATTTGCATACCTACGATTATAGCATCATGTCAAGGGCTGAGGGAGGTTATAAATATATTGAATCCAAATGGGAGATGAGAGGGGGGATGCATATGGGGAAGGGAGGGAGGATGATATGGAGGCGTGGATGTCAGGAGAGGGGTGAGGTGGAGGATGATGTGGAGGCGGGGGGGAGGTCAGGAGGTGAGGTAGGAGGGGGTGAGGTGGAGGATGATGTGGAGGTGAGGGGGAGGGTGAAGAGTAGACAGAGAGGGAGGGTGAGCATGCCAAAGGGAGGGAGGGTGAGACTATTAAAATTATAAATTCCCCTTTTACCACGCTTTGATATTTTAGGAAAAGTTCCTTGGAGGAGGAGTGGAATTTTGACATTTAATATGATACATTCATTCGAAGACTTAAGGGATGGGTAAATAACATTCAAATTCATTGACCATGTTGTGACCTTATTTCATTTGGCATGGTATATTGGCTTGTGTATCTGCTTCCTTATTTATGCCTCTTATAAGGTGAAAAAAATTCAATTTCTCATAGGGAGGGATCATGCGAAGGGCTCTTTTGAGGATCTGATTGAGCTTTTTATTCTGGGTTGAAGAGGCTGAGCTCATGTGCTTTATGACCAAGAATGAATCACCCAAAATTTTCATTTCCTTAATTCCCTTTTGACATGCTAAAATTAGGCCAAGATATAATCCATAACCTTCCACTTGGTTGTTGGTATTCCTTTCCAAGCCCGAGGCACAACTCAGCAATTATTCCTTTGGGATTAATGAGAATCCCTTCCCCTCTTGCCTCCCCATATGAGCTAGAAATTAATAATAATAATTTAATAATATAATAATTAGTATAATATGGTTTTTATCTAATAATATAATATAGTTTTGATTTAATAATATAATAATTAATATAATATTTTTTTGATTTAATAATATAGTTTATAATGTAACTATTAATTTTAAAAAATAAAATCAACAATTATGTGATAGAAAATAGTGATTAATTTTATTAATGAATAATCAATTTACACTAATGGTTACATTTAAAAAAAATCATATAATTTGAATTAGTAGAGGTAAACTTTAGTTGATCATTTTATCAATTGTTATAGGATGTCCTATCACTATCATTAATACACATTCAATCCATCTTTTGGTGAGTAGAGGAGCATCTTGAAACAAATAATTTCAATTCATGGCATTCAATACCCAATAGAAGGTGTTAGTTAAGCATAAGCATACATAACTCATGATATGATAATCTTCATGTATTGTCTTTTGATTTTATCTATTAACCTCTGCATTGGATTGCAAATATCAACATAGTATCCCTCAAATATATCTTGTAGTTGAGCCCTGCAATGCATTTTCCAATCATCCTAAAATTCCCTGAAATTCACTCGATGAGCACTTCCCATTCAATCATCCTGAAACTAATTTTAAGAAGGACCATTACCGAATCGTATAGAGGCATTGTAGACTCATTTGGAAGGTTTGATTCCAAAGCTTAGTCACCATAAAGGACCACAATTATCTTCAAAAATACTGATATTTATACAAGTATTTCCAAATAGAAACTTCTCACTCCATCAAATTGTGACACTTTGAAGGAAGATCAATTTCACATCCTTTTGGGACTATTGAAAGCCCTAAAGGGAAAAACTTGCAATAAAACACTACAAATGTCTCAAGGGACTAGACCTATTTTTAAAGGTAACAAAAGGATAATTTATATGTAAGTGTTGAGAAACTACAAAATTTTAACCTAAACTCAAGAAGAGGATCAATTTATCACCTTGAGTAGAGCTTCATGACTTAGCACCTTGGAATCTTCTACCACAGACAATATTATAGGAAGTATCAAGCTTATGAAAGAAAATATCATTACCATCATAAGGGAATTAACATTCCACCATACAACATGTTTGAAAGGAATATCATGGATATATTGAAGGGACAAGTGCATGGATATAGTTTTATGTGCTCGTTAGAAGAAGGCACCTGGGAGAGGATCTAGGATGACTTGAATAAAAGACCTTATAGGCCTATTCTATAATGATATATTCACCCCAAGCTAGCAGGCATGGCTTGCAGGGGCTTCACTAGGCGAGCAATACCATAACACGTGAGTTCATATTGGGGGATATATATTGAGTAAAAAATAACAATATATAGGGGGATATATAAGGGGTAAAAGGTTTTATATCATTAGGTATAAAAAATGGAGAGAAAAGTTAATGAAACAATACAAAGGGGTATAAAAAAATGTTAATGAAAAATGTATACCTACAATATCTAGTGCAAGTAGGGGTTTTTAAAATATGGAAGGTGTATTGGATTTGTATTGGTAGGGGATTAAATAATGTGATTTTTAGAGGTATTTTCCAATATTTATTCAAATTAAGGGTATTTTTTAATATGCCATAAACAACATGATATTTCAAAGGTTCATTGGGTGAAGCCCTCGTGGCCTGGATTGAGGAGACTTGCTACTGGATATTTTGATTGGACTTGAGGAGATGGACATAGCTTGTAGATCATAGCTCGGAGCCTTATCAAACTAATAATACCAATATAAAATCAGGAATGAATAGCCTCATGGGCATTCATGGGCCGATATTACTTATTTTGTGTGGGTGACCCATGCCAAGTTAGTTCGACCCACCAAATTATCACGCAGGTTCCATGGTGTGCCCAACACGTGATTCCCCATGGGCACTCGAGCGCCCCGCCTTCGTGCGGACGTGCCCAAGGTGAAATTTTTCACCCTATTGTGCAAATCGATGAACATAAATCATTATCACATCAATGAAAAAACAATATTATGATTTTCTATTTCCATGTTGCATGATCAATATTCAATCATAAACTGAATTTTAACACCTAAACATTAATTAGGGTCTCTTTCCAATTAGGGTCGACCAACCAACTCCTCACATGGGTGCCCCTACTAGGTGGGTACCTTGGCATGCCCAGTAAGCAATGCCACCATGGCCATTAGGCACCATGGTGTGCCAAACACGTGACACCCCTATGGGCACTAGGCACCCTGGAATTCCTAACATGCGACGACCCCATGGGCACTAGGTGCCCTAGTGTGCCTAGCATGCAATGCCGCCATGGGAATTGGGCACCCTAGCGTGCCCAACACACGATGCCCTCAACCACCCCTCCTTCGTGGGAGCATGCCCAGGGCGTAGACATTTTCCCTATTGTGCAAATTAGTGAACATAAATAATTTGATCATCAATAAAAAAAAAATATTAACATTTGTTATTTCCATGTTGCATGATCAATAATCAATTATAAACCGAATGTTAAAACCTAAACATTAATTTTCCTAATTTTATAAAAGTTATTATGAGACCCCCTTATGGGAAATATTTTAATGGGTATTCATGGGCTGACATTACTTCTTTTGTGCAGACGCCCATTTCCAAGTCAGGCCAACCCACCAACTTCTCGCACAGGTGCCCCTACCGGGCGTGTGCCCTGGCATACCCAACACACGACACCCCCATGAGTGCTTGGACGCCCCACCTTCTTTCACTCATCAATGACAACAAAATATTATAATTTGTTAGTACCATGTTGCATAATCAATCAATTATAAACCGAATTTTAACACCCAAACATTACTTTAGTCAATTTTCTAAAAATCATTATGAGACCCCTTGGTGGGAAATCTGTTCATGGTCAGTCATGGGCAAAAATTGCTTATTTTATGCATGTTATCCTTTCCAGGTTGGATTGCCCAACCAACTCGTCGCATGACTACCCCTATCTAGCAGAAATATTAGCATTACTAACTCGCTACACCCCCAGGGGCACCTTGCCTTCGTGCGAATGTGTCTAGGGCACAAGAGTTCGCCCTGCTATGAAAATCAGTCAACACAAATCATTAGATCATCAATCAAAACAAAATTTTATCATTTTATAGTACGTCCATGTTGCGTAATCAATCAATTACAAACCAACTTTTAACACCTAAATATTAATTTAGTCATTTTTCTAAAAATCATTATTATACACAATGGTGGGAACTTAGTTCTGCATGGGAAATAATTGGTCGACCTTAATTTGCATGTCTACCCGACCATCATGTCGCCTAGTTCAACTATCGCCCAACTCGTCTAGTATGTGTTCTTAACGAACCATTAAAGAAAAAATTGGTAATTATGGTATAAACATAAAATTTGATCTTCTCTTCATTTCAAGAATAATATAGCATATACTTAACAAGGCCAACCACGTGAAGGTGGAAGCTCATATGGCCCTCCCCTACCCCCCACTCACATCCCTCTCAATTCTCCATAATCAATATATCTATTATAATATGTTTGAAAGAAATACAGTAACATTCAAACATAAAAACTAGGAAATTAAAAACTTAAGGTGAGTGAAAGAGAACAAACCAACTGAAAGAATATAAATACATACCTCGTACTTTTCAACATTTTGATATCATTAATATTCTTCCTCATGGATCTCATCATCTATATCATCCAGTTCATAATTCACGTACAAAGGATTCGCCATATCAACATCAGCATCATCATCATCATCTATATCATCATCTGGAACATGCTCTTCTACATTTGGTTCAACTTCTTCATGTTCTTCATTCAACATAATGTCAATATCATATAGTTCATCCAAATTAATATTGTCTTGATTAGCATATATTGCTTAAAATTCTTCGACATTTTCGTCTGAAACTACATGAACCCCCTACTCCTCTACATCATATTCTTCTTCAATTTCATCTTATTCACTACATTATACTTTACATGCATTCCTCTGTGATCATATATAACAACATATGACAAACTTGTTTTACCTAGAACGTATACATAAAATACCTGTTCACATAGGCTTGGAATAAAATATGGCTATGATCCTAGCTCAATATTCCTTGTATCAACCATCGTAAATCCGTTAGCATGCTAATTAAAAGTTCTACCAGGATCACGTTCATGGATTTGTAGCTTAAACCATTTAACATCGAACAAAACTATACTGAAGGATTCAAAGTCACACTCAAGTATATCATGAATATAATCATAGTATCAATTCTCAGAGAGTTTTGGATGTTTTTCACCTCTAGAGGAAACATTAATAACCTGAAATAATGCAGTTCATCATACCTTTTGATGTGAAATTTGCAGTCGTTGCACCAAATTTTGTTGTGGTGTTTCAACTAAAATACAAAAAACACATAAAAAATGCATTTTCAATTTGATAAGCATGCACATTTGTACTTGCAAAATTTGAAAATTAAGAAAAAAACACGCCATATGTTGCATCAATAAAATTGTAAAAAATATTAGTATGGGTGAATATGCTTTCCTGATAACATTTTAAACCATATGCTAAATCCATACCTTCATCCAATCTTTATTTTCGCATTGTATAAATGTATTGCACCCCACTCTCAACCGAATGTATTAAAATAAAACAATTCACATATATTATATTAGTTACTATGCTATACCTTCATAATAATGGATTATGCAAGGAGACTAAAAAATAAATAAGTACGATATACATAAAAACAAATAAGTCAAATTTGCCATAAATCTCCACTATCTACAAACATCTCACTTTTCTCATTCTACCTTCCCCCAATAGGTGCTCCCATTCAAAATCATACACGAAGTTGACATCCCAGATGCGATCCAATACATTAATAATTTGTCCTATGTCATCACTATATTGATGAATATAAGCCATGGTTTGATATACCATATATATCCCTCTACCATATAACCCTCAAGATGTGCTCTTTGTCCAACCAAAGGCTTCAGTGATTTCAGGTGCCTCTCAACCATCCACATTGATCTTGTGTGTACAATTCCACACTTTTCAATCTTGTCGACTTGATGTATGAGGTAGTGTTATTGTGCATTGAAACTGTCAGAGGTATATACTTTTTAATTTCACACATTGGACAAAGAATTTGTTTTCTACAATACTTTACATATTATTTATCGATTTATTTCGATGAAAACCATCTACATATGAAGCAAGAAAATCACAGGTTTCAACAAAAAGGGAACAATATAGTAAATGATGAAAATCAAAACACATGAAATGAAAAATATATGACACAACAAATTTTGAACAAATTACACTTTTCACATAAATCTCTACTCACCTCATGTATTTTCCAAGAACATATATAAGTTTATTGACATTTTTTTCAAAGTTTTATGGGAGAGATGAAGGTAGAACATAACTATAAAAAACATAATGATCGATCATTATTTTTCCCAAATTAGTAGAAAAAAAACTAATTAACGAAATGTTCCGCCAATGTATAAAATATATATACAACAAAATAATTAACTTAATGAGCATATTCCAATCATGAGTTTTTACCCCACCTAATTCACCTTTCTTTGTTAGGATATTCTTTATGTTTGAAGAAAATTGAGTTGGAAATTTATTTTTTTCATTAACCTCTTTAACATGCTTGCTTTATTGCCTTGTCAATAACCATGTAAGGGTGCTTATATTTTGTCCATCTCCATCGCTATTTGAATGAATCACACTTTGAAATGCATGGTTATCCTCCTCAATGTAATTAAAAACCTTGAAAATCATTTCTTTATCTTTCCTTCCATCTAATATTTTCCATAAGGTCTATGTTGCATTCTTACTAATGTGCATTGTATCAAAAAAATGAACAATTTCTAGGTGCTCATAGTAGGGGAGTCTATTCAATTGCTCAGGATAAATTTTCATTTCTCGTGAAAGTTCCCTGTTATTAATGCCTTGACGACCTACAACGTGAATCACAGATATAGATATTAAAACAACAATATAACCTGTCAGTTAGTACATTGAAGAAAATTCCATCAAAAGATAAAATAATCCAAACATATAATATATATTGATACATAGAAAATTTGATCCATACCTTGAAAGACTATTATATTGCAACTTCCATGCACGAGGTGTAATTCTATGTGGTTTTACTCAAGTCACTTCTTTCCCATTGAAAATATGTTTTTCAACACTTTGGTACCTATTGTTCTCAGAAAGGAAGTGCCTATACGCATCAAACACCTCCTTTTATAATCTTCTTGAATGCTGAGATTTAATCTTAGGACCAAAAATTGGACAAGAAAATTTACCCTTGTTTTGAATACCTACAAGATAAGGAATGATTTTTATATCGATTATTTTAAGTATGTAGAATGAAGGTCGAACTATTTAAAAGAAAACTTGAAATGAGCTTCATAAAATTAAACATTATTAAAGTGTGGGGTAGCGTTATAACATACCACATAAATGTGTTAGCCTTGGGGCATCACGAATTATCCATCCAAGAATTGCATGGAAGTCAAATTATCTTTGTGAAAATAATGGTATAGAGGTATCATACATAGTGACACCGTTCTATAACTCCACTAACTCATCGATAAGAGGCTTGATATATACATTCATATATTTGACCTGGTACTTACCTAATCAATTGAACATACAATACATAATTACTACATACATGAGTAAATAAAAAAATTTATAAGACATAATTATAAGGCACAATTGAACATATATGAGTAAATTAAGAAAAAAATATAGGACATCATTATGAAATAAACAAGGCTAATGAGATGTTATTGTGCAAAAAAAAATAAAAACAATTAATACTTGGAATGATCATTGTCAACATTACATGCTCCCTCTTTATTAACTTCCGCGGAGGAATATTATTGTTGATAACAAAAACAGGCCACACCAAGTAAGTATATATGGCCTCTCCAAATGGATTGACACCGTCAACTGCTAATGAAAGCCTAATATTACAAGTTTCTTATTTAAACTACAACCACATTTCCTCTATATTCCTAAATGTAGATCCATCTATAGGCATTCGAAGAACGCCAGATTCACTTATATTCCTTGCATGGTAATCCATAAGTATTTCTATACTTTTTCACTCAAACAATTTCCGCAGACATGAAATTTTGGGAATATAATGAAGAACCTTGTGAGGCACATTTTTTGTTACTTTATCAATTTGATATATAGTTTCATCAAATTTTGGTATTATATTTCAATGAATCTTCTTTATAATACAAATATCATCATTAGGGCATGCATGGATAGCTTGATACTCCATTCCAATGTATTTCATAAAAACATATAAATCTCGGTAAGTAAGAGGTAAAACATTGATGGTGCTAACAAAAAATAACCTAATAATCTACAACATAAAAAAAAATAGTATTGGTTAATGTACTAAACAATATTAATCATACATATTGCATCCAAATGTTAAAAAATAATGAAATCATGCAGAAACATACTAACATTAAAAAAATAGAAAAAATGATTTATTTATCATGTTGATAGTACTAAATGTAACAAAATATATTACATACCTTAGGAGTTGCGTCACACGTGTTTGGTAAACCATTCACTATCTTTAATTTGACCAACAATAATAGAGAAGAGAGAAGAGATGTTTTAACTGCCATCTCAAGTAAATATAAATCAAAAGCATAGTCATTATACTGTTTTTCATCATTATCCATTCCAACACTATTAAATGTCTCATGGATCAATCTATTTGTCCCATCTTCTTAAACTATGTTATAAACATCATTATCTTCTTTCGTATGATCATTAGTTTGATCCTTAAAATTAATTGCTCCATGTTCTTGAATAGGTGCTTGTACTACAACCACCTCTTCCTCATCGAGCAATGCCCTAGGGGGCTACATTATAAAATTACAATCAATAAAGTAATATTAGTATATATAGAAAATATTAAAACGTCTATATAGCAATAGCTTACAAATATAATATATAAGGAAAACAAACGCAACAAAGAGAAAGAGAAAGACAACTTAGGTGAGACCAAGAAACAAAGACAACAAATAAATGATGATTCTTGTGCAATTTCTCAAGATATTTAAGAATATGTTGAACAACTCTAAGAAAGATGTTACTTTTCATGACATGTAAGAAGTGAGACATTTTCTGAGATATATATTTATGACCGTAATACAAAAATTATTGCTCTCTTTTTTCATTCATCATTGTATTGTCATATTAACCCCCTAAAAGCTTAATCACATTCCCCTAAGTCCTTAAACCCCTAACCCCTGAACCCTTAATCAATAACTCCTTATCCCTAATCCCGTGAATTAATTAACCCCTAACTCGACCTAACCCCTTAAACGACCCTAACGAAAATAATCAAATAATATTTCTATTCCACATCAAGATGACAACATAATTCAAAAAACTCCCATTTGAATATTATAAAATACATTTACAATATAAAAATAATACAATTTACAATATGAAGAAATATAATCTAAAATACAATATACATGCAAAAATCTACAAAAACAATCTACAATACAAAGACACATAATAAATAACTTACAAATGGATGATATTCATGTCCGCCTTTAGCATGTCCATAGTATCCACAATTATTTTTAAATTATTTTATTATAATTCTCATTGGCCTCAAGCCATTGTTTTTTATACAAGGGAAATAACATTTTCCATCCTCAGAAGCCCTCGATGTTGATTCCACGTATCCTTGGTATCCTTGAGGAATATTATGTGACATTTGTTGTCACCAAAATTTTAATGATGATTTTGTCCAAAAATTAACCTAAAAATAATGATACAAACTTTCCAAACAATCGTAACTATAATATATATATATATATATATATATATATATATATATATATATATATATATATATATATATATATATATATTTGTGTGTGTGTGTGTGTGTGTGTGTGTGTGTGTGTGTGTGTGTAGCAACTATGTCAAAATTATATGATGTTAGGACCTCTACACACACACACACACACACACACACACATATATTTAATAACTTCATATATATAATTTATATTATAATCATATAATATTATATTAATATTAATATGAATATATATTAATTATATATTAATAATATTATATTTAATTGTAATAGTAATGTTATATTTATTTTAATTAGTCAAACTGGTCTCCTATTAGACTCGTCAGTGCAAAAAGTCATTAATGGTGGAATTGAACATTATACACTAATTATTTTACAATTTTTAGGGAATTGGACAACATATTTTCGTATTGGATACAATGCCAAATATATGATGGTAAAAGAATGCAGGTCCGATATTCGACGACAAGAGGGATTATAGGAAACCATCAGATAATCAACGAGATAATACAACCCTAGAATATTCAACCAGTATATAATTTTCATCGGATATTCAACAGTAGTCAGGATTTTAGAAAAAAAAAAAAAATCATTTAACTTCTGACACTTTTTTTTTTATAAATTCAGTCAAAATTTCCACCCAAATGTAGTACTGTAAGATCATCCATATAGATGGATTATGGTCTACATTTTATCATGAAATTATTAATATAAATATAATCTAATACGAACTAGAAAGTGATATAAATAAATATGCATAATTTGACAATAAGAGTCAAAACTTGTGTATATATATGTATCTAGTCTATGTCGTGCAGGCCATGCACCCTCCAAGTCTCATGAATGACATCATGATACATACATGCATATGTAAAAAAAAAATCAAGAGGTAAAATCGTGAGAAACACATCATCATAAAAGGGCACTGGTGGGTCACGAGGCAATGGTGGCGGTATCCTAATCTCTCCATCCAATGCAATGTGTGCATTGTCCAATGGAGTTTTCATGTTGTCTTCAATAGCCTCCCTAGTCTCACCACTGAGTTGCGGCAATTCCTCTAGCTCTGTTGGTAATACCAAGCACTGGGATAGTAGTGGAAATAATCTCGGAGGTGGTGGTACATGCCAAGGGTCCCTATACGTTGCCTCGTGCTCATAGGTACATCCAAATCTGGGTCCATAATAATGAGCTCCAGTATAAGTGTAATCCGACCTCATATGTAATAAAAACACTGTATATAAATGCCTGGAAAAATAAGTGGCGACGTGGTTAGGGTGGGGGAACTAGCCCCACGCTCTAATGAATCTATTATACACAAAAGGGGTTGCATCAACAATCCTGAAATATTTCAGTGGAATTGGACCTCTATGTCTAGTAGGGCGATCCGGAGGGATTTCAAACAACTCTCCACGAACATCAATGTACTTAGTGGCCTCTTTCACCACCTCCAAGTATCTGGACCTCTAACCCCATGCCTCCTAATCCTCTATATGGACTATAGGAGTTGACTTTGTTGGCCTGACCTCCGATATGTCTCGATCAACCTATTGATGTTATCCAACATCAAATAAAAACTACAATGAGTCGGTGAATTGGAAGGGATGTTATGTATCTCTTATGTGATCCATATATGAGGATTTGTAACACCCTCCAATGTGATATGAGTTGTAGCATTGTCCCACATATGGATCGATGTTACACTCTAATCCTAAGCTTCAGACTACAAATCATAAACATAATTTAACATATATAATTAACAAACTAGAAGCATAATAAAATATACATTAAATTCAAACACATTAGTTGAAGACAATTTAAAAATTAAAGATAATTTCAAGACATAAACACATAAAGATTAAAGAGGAAATAAAAATGCAAGAGGTGTACCTGAAATAGGTGAAGAAGGTCCACTAGAGGTCGCATGATTATTAACAGCACATAAACACTACCTCTGACACTCTGGCTGGCATCAGAGGCGGGATTATGAGTGGAATGTGCACTCTAGGTGGGCTACGTGATCTATCATGAGCCTAAATACGTATAAAAAAACCCCTCGCACTGTGATGGCCTTCAGTTGGGGCACATATATGGGATGCCTCAGCATATTACATATAATACATATAAACTAATCCAAGAAAAAAATGTTGACTAAAGTATTACATATAATACAAAACTATTACAAATAATACATATAAACTAATCCAAGTTTTTTTTTTTACTTAGAAAGAAGGTTGACATAAAAACCATTTCTAAACTCAAGAAGAATAATCTAGCCTTAAGTCCTAAACTTTAGATTCCATTTTTTCATAATTTAACAATCAAAGTATTGAGTTCCATGTAAAAACAATCGAAAGAAGTGATCGAATATACCTTCACACATTTTCCTATTTCTAAATAATGCATTTTATTCATAGCACATAAATATGTAAAAATTTGAAATAAAGCTATTTACAAAACTAATAAAATTTCATGCCAGCCAAATAATCCAATAGACTTTAAGTTCTTAATGTTTGACTTTGACACATGACATGTACTAGTTGCAAGGAGATGAAGACAATGTTTCTTGTACAACACACTACATAATGAAACAATATGGTACAAATTATAAAAGAGTCTAAAAGCTTTTATTCACTAGAGAAAATGGACCTTTCATGATTGATTTAATGTATTGATCAATGATGCATTGTTGAAACATATATATATATATATATATATATATATATATATATATATATATATATATATATATAATAGTTAAAATATATATCTAGTTATATAATTATGTTATGAATTATCTAGTTTAGTTTAGTTTAGTTAAGTTAAATTTTATATGTGTGTGTGTGTGTGTGTGTTAAATAATTTTATGTTATGTTAAATATTTATAAAACTATGTTATATTATGTTATATATGTATAAATTTCACCAATGGGTTCAATCCGATCATGTGATGTACTAAAACAAGATATTGAATCATTCTACAATATTTGCGGAATATAAAGCACGATTTCTCAATCACATGCAAGTATGAGAAAGAAGTACATAAATACATAACACCAGATATTCCTGGGGAAAGAAATTGTTCAAAACCCCTCCATATTTATTGTATAATCAACCAAGGAATCATGAAACAATAAAATGTATTTATGCTCACCACAACCTCATACACTCTACCAATTGTTTCACACTGATCTAGGAAAAATTGGACAAACACATAGCCAATTATCAACCTACCCCCAACCTTCCTTGCTCACGCAATCCCTAGAGAATTAAGCCCCTATTAAATATTATATTCAACCTTCCTTGCTTGTGCAATTCATCCCGCGCTTCCTGTGGTTTTATAACTTCACCTGGGTAGTTTTCCTAAAATAAAATTGATAGTTTACTTGCCTTGAACCTTTGTCTCAATTGGGTCTCCACCAAAATTAGCATGTATGCAACTATAAATAGTGAATCGTGAGTTACTTGGTAGATCAATAATGGTGAATTAAATATATTTTAATTCACTTGATCTTCCACTACCTCATCAAATAGATAGAACTATTTAAACTTATTTTGACTCAATTAATGTGAGTTAACTAACCCCACTCACACCACACTGGTGGTACAACTGCAATTGGACCCTGTAAATAATATAATCACTCTACATGCCTATTGTTTGACCCTCAACTCGAAATTCTTGAGCTAACTAGGTCTACACACTTAGTTAACTATTACAAGTTGTTATGAAATAAGATTACAATTAATTTTCCAATTTGTTTAAAAATTGGTTGCACACTAATGTGTCGCTAGGATCCATCACTGTGGGACCTGTGATCCCACACTAGTGTGTGTGTTGCTTTTGGATGCCAATTTCACTTTTTCTTGTTGCAAATTTTTACACTCCCTCTCAATAAGAAAGAAATCAATATGTCACAATTTGGTACCTTTGGAATGTTCTTTCATGCAACACTTCCTAGTGTTGTTCGCACATGCAACTCTCCTGAAACTGAATAGCCTCCAAAAAACTGAATCAATATAATGCATATGTCATTAGAGACTTTTTACTTCTACTAGCTACAACATATGTCTACTAGACTCCCTACGCTGCAACTGACATCAGCATCTGTGCTCTCTGCATTGCTACCAACTCTTATCTGCGCTCCAGTATCTGACACCTGTCACTCTGATTTCTGACATCTTGACATCTGGCTCCACCAATCTAACTTATCCTTGCTGATGTTGTTGTACTGTGGGATCCTCGTAGCTAGGTTCGATCCATGAAACACACCATCTCAATGGGCCCTGCCCAAATTTCTTCTTGGGATCATATATTCACATCGCCCCATCTCACACCTGGAGGTATAGCTGCATGTACTCCCTCTGCCCTTCTGGATTGAAATTTCCCCCTCCTGTAGTTCTCTGTTTGCTTCACCTTGTAGATCCACCTGGATCCAACAACTGACTTCCCCACTGGTCTTGGGACCACTTCCCATACATCTTTTTTGATAATGGATTCATACTCCTCAACCATGGCATCAAACCATGATGGCTACTGCACTGCTTCCTCAAAAGAGGATGGTTCTGTCACAATACACTCACTCATAAGAGCCATGTATCCAATATACCTGTCTGGGGACCTTCTTTGCCTGTATTGTGATGTAGATGCTCCTACATTATCTATCACATCTAGCATCAATCTGTTAGCCTCTCTGGTGCGCTTCCTACCATTTCTGGTGGATGGATTTGCATGAGTGGTTTCTGCCACTCCATGATCCTCTACTTGTGGCTGCTCCACATCCTGAGGTTCATCCTTTGAAAGTAAGAGGCCGTCTTCATCTACATGCAATTCAAGCTCCCTCTTAAGGGACAATCACATGGCTTTCTCATACTTCCCCATGGTACATCCCTTGCATGTGTCTATCTGCGCAAGAGTACCCTTTGGAAGACCTGTAGAAATATATTGTGTGATCCTCAAAGCATTGTGGTGAATATGGCCCAATCTCTTGTGTCATAACTCACCTGTATCTCGGCTCACCACCTTCCCTTCTTTACTTCTTAATGTTGTGGAACCATCTACATCAATTTTGTAGAGGTTCTTCACACAAAACCCAATCCTCTTTACCTGTCCCGTGGCTTTGTGATGAAGGAACACATTTCCTTCACTAAAAACAACATGATATCCAAGATCCTCCAACATAGCAACTGAAACTAAATTATTTTTCAAGCCTGGTACATGCATGACATATCTTAATAAGAAATGTTTACATGTCTATCTCTGGAAAGTAATTTTACCAATCCTGGTAGCACTATACCTCTCGTCATCACTCATCTCGATGTGCATCTGAAGATCCTTCTCCTCCAAGATACTAAAGAGTTCTTTGTTTCCCGTCATGTGGAAAGATGCCCCACTATCCAAGTATTACATATATCCCATCACAGTTGACATTGTGCATGCGATGAGAGAGAAGATCAACTCAATCTGTGAGGCCAAAGATTCACTCACTGCAACTCTTGGAGCCTTCTTTTTGTTATTATTCTTTTGTGGACAATTTGTGGTATACTGTCCATGATCATGACAGTGAAAACATTTCACCTTTGGCATGTCATGTTTCTTGCCTTCTTTTCCGATCTCAGATTTGGAATGGGATGTATTCCCCTTCCCCTTCTTTTCTTTACCATCCAAGGCACAATTTTCCCCATCATCAGTGTTGGATGAGGGTCCATCCCTGGTATTCCGTTGAAACTCTTCTTGTACCAAATCCGACGATAGTTGCTCCCAATTTGGTAACTTCTCCTTCCCATTCACAGAGTCCTAGTAATTATGCGATATCTTGGGAAGGCCTAGAAGTGCTAGGCTCACCAAGTCATAATCAACTACAGTAATCCCAACACTTCCAAGGTCAAGTATTTCTGGATTGTGTCTCCCTTCTCCATTTTGATTTTCCTGAGCTTGTCCTTGAGTGCCAATTTTCTGTGGTCACTTCTGCTTTGAAACAAAACTTTCAAGGCCTTCCACATAGCATATGGAGTTTCCTTTCCATGGAGAATCGAGACAATGTGATCTCGAACTCCCTGTAACAAGATCCTCCTTGCCTTTGCTACCTTCTTCTTCCATGCATCAAGAAGTTGGGCATCGGCTACTGCGGGCTTGGTAATATCATTATATATGAATTCCTTCAACCCATTTTCCTTCAACACTACCTCCATTCTATCCTTCCATGAAATATAATTTGAACTGCCCTTGAGTGTATATTCGAGTCTCAAGCCATTGAAATACATCTTGATGAACTTATAGCTCCAAAGAAAGTACCTACAAATTTTAATATCGTTCAACACAAATTCAATTTCTTCTCCACTATTGTGATTCCTGGCACTCTGATACCATGTAGAAATTACACCAATGGATTCAATCCGATCATGTAATGTACTAAAACAAGACACTGAATACTTCTACAATATTTGCAGAATGTAAAACATGATCGCTCAATCACATGTAAGTAAGAGAAAAAAGTAAATCAATACAAAACACTGGATATTCCTGGGGAAATTAACTGATCAAAATCCCTCCATATTTATTGTATAATCAACCAAGGAATCATGAAACAATACAATGTATTTGTGCTCACCACAACCTCATACACTCTACCAATTGCTTCACAATTATCTAGGCAAAATTGGGAAAACACATAGCCAATTATCAGCCTACGCTCAGCCTGCCTTGCTTGCGCAATCCCTAGAGAATTAAACCCCTATTAAATAGGAAATTCAACATTCCTTGATTGTGCAATTCATCATGGGCTTCCTGTGGTTTTATAACTGCAGCTGGACAATTTTCCTAAAATACAACTGATATTTTACTTGCCTTGAACCTTTGTCTCAACTAGCTCTCCACCAGAATTAGCATGCATGCAACTATAAATAATGAATCATCAGTTACTTGGTAGATCACTACTGGTGAATTAAATTTATTTTAATACACTTTATCTTCCACTAGCTCATCAAATAGTTAGAACTAGATAAAATAATTTTAACTCAATTAATGTGAGTTAACTGATCCCACTCACACCACACTGGTGCTACAACTACAACTGGACCCTGTAAATAATATAGTCACTCTACATGCCTATCCTTTTACACTCTACTTGAAATTATTGAGCTAACTGAGTCTATCACACTTAGTTAACTATTACAAGTTGTTATGAGATAAGATTACAATTATTTTCCAATTTATTTAAAAATTGGTTGCACACTAATGTGTCTCTAGGAACCATCACTGTGTGACCTGTGATCCCACACTAATGTGTGTAACAATATATATATATATATATATATATATATATATATATATATATATATATATAGAGAGAGAGAGAGAGAGAGAGAGAGAGAGAGAGAGAAAGAGAGAGAGAGAGAGAGAGATAAAAGTTAAATGTTTTGTTATATAGTGACATGATATATATATATATATATATATATATATATATATATATCAAATAATAATTTATTTATTTTTTAGTTTTAAATATTAATATTTTATATTTAAAATTAAAATCGTACCATATTTAAATTTAAAAAAATATTTAAAATATAAATTAATTTAAATTTAAAATTATAAAATAAAATAAAATTTAGTCTTTTATAAAAATAATTTTACCATGAGAAACCTTATTCATCCCATCAATCTCAAGCTTTTAGTTTATAGTTTAGTTGTTTTCTATTATGGAATTTTTTGGGGTATATTTTCGGCCAAATTTGTTGGATATTTAAAATGCATTTTAAATAACAAAAAATAAAAGTAAGTAAAAATAAAATTTATTTCACAAAATTCCTAAAGAAAAACTTTAAAGCCTAAAATAATTAGAAAAAAATGTTCTTAGCATTCAAAATCAGAAAATATGTATTTAAATAACAAAACATTGCAAGTAAGAAAAATATTTAAAACCTAAATTATAGTTTTTTTGGTGGTTTCAAAGTGTTTACTAGGTTGTTTTGAAGTGCGTTTTTATGGTTTTTTGTGGTTTTCTAGGTCGGTTTTGTGATTTTCTAAGTTGTTTTGAAGGGGTTTTTTTATAGTTTTCTGGGCTGGTTTTGTGATTTTATAATTTCTTTTGAAGGGTTTTCATGGCTTTTGTATGGTAGTTTTTTTTTTTAATTAATTTGTTTAATTTTGCAAAAAAAAAAAATACAAACAAGATAGAATACCTACCTTAGTTTGAGTCTCTCGGACATTGGCAAGGTTGTTGACGAGATTGATTTGAATGATCCATGCTTCAGTTGCTCGATTGAGCTCCAAGACTCTCAGTCGAGCTACCTAAACTCTCTCGATAGAGTTCTCAAATGTCATGTAGTTTGTGCAAATGACGTGCGCAAACTTCAGGTAGGTTTTTGATAGGGTACCCCTCGATGAAAGATTTTGAGAAAGACTCCGCATATCGAGGAGCGAAGCACGGAGCTATGTTAGATTCCTATAGGCTTTTGGGTGGGTCAAAGCCCCTTATTTTATAAAGGGACGGGATAATACTGTATACGTTAAGCTCCGCCCATGGTATATTTTACCAGGAAAACCATTACAAGTTCTTCTTCTTAGATCGTCATCAAAAGATTCAGAGAACAAGAGTACTTGATTATTTGTAGATCCATATCTTCATGATGCAGTAAAACAACTAGCACATGCATAATGTGACCTTACACATATCTTTGCTGAAGGAACTTGATTCAAAGAACTAATATGCATTAACACTTGTTGAAGCATACTGATGAATATTGTTGATACTGAGTGAAGACTGTAGATAAATCTTGTAGCGGAAATACATAGAGCAGATCTACAACATCAAGAGAATGGATCTGATGGATCACCAAGTGATCTCAACTATCAAGTTCTAGATTTGAATCCAGGATGCAGACAAAGGCTGATATGAAGTGACTTTGAATAAGAGACATATGTATGAAGGCACTGCGCAAGCAACTAAATGTGATCCAACCTAGATCTACCCATAAAATCCCTTATTCATGGCCTTGACAGGCTCAGCCCATGGTTGAAGCCTCCTTAGCTAAAACCGAGACACTCTGTGCCCGCGGCTAAGGTACTGATCAGCCCATAACCCTAGCCACACCCTAAACACAGTATGCCCATGTCTATACTAGCTCAGACGCGATCTTAACACGACCTTCCCTTGGCTTTGGCCCGAAAACTGCAGTACTATTCCCGTGGCTCAGCCTTAGAAGACCTAGATCTATGAAAGCTTCTCGTCTGTGATCCCAAACCCTTCGTGAGCTTATCCCAACAAACTTATGCGAGCCAAAACAAAAAATACAATCCAAAGTGAAAAGTGTAAGAGGAAAATATCACGAGAGAAAATTTTGTATGAATGATTTTGAAGTTGCTTCTATTTATAGCCTTCGTGAGTGACCTCTTGGGGTTAAAGATAAGTCCACATATGGTTAGACCGACCCATTCCATTTCACTTTAATAAATAAATTAATTCATAATTAACTTTCACTTAATCGATCGGAGGGATCTATAGGTCGACTTTGGTCCTCTCGAAAAGGGGAATCTAATGTAATTATAATCTCGAACATCCGAGTTGTACATAGTGGAATGTGATCACAGTTTCATATTTTTAACACTCCTTCTCAACCAGGGAGAATTACACCTACCAATATATGTTCATCGATCATTATGCCATTTTATTACATATCATCGTTGATCATCTCTGTCATGTAGTTGTCATGCTTTGAACCTTTCTCATTACAAATCATCAATGTACATTTCATGCTTAGTTTTGCTTATCTCTTAATTGTTCTTGATTGTAAGTTGAACATTCTTGGATCTAGAAGAAGAAGAAGTTGTCACCAGAGGGCAGCTTAGGAAACTACCCTTCATCTATCAAGCTATCAATCATAATCTATTCCATCGGGTTACTACCCAAAATATCATCATCAATCAACATCAGAGAACACATCGTCAATGAGAAAATATCGACCTATAACCACATCGGGGAGCACATCTCTACCCATAATCTCATGTGGGAGTTATACCTCTAGAACCCCATATCTAGCAATATGATATCCATCCACACAAGGGAGCCCATATCAAACCTAATATCACATCGGGGAACTCACTCTCAACCCGAAACCACATAGGGTTATCTCAACCCATCCTATTGCCTACTAGTCTTCCCATCAATGACACTGAATATTCATGTGGTGGAACATATGCATCATAATTGACTTCGGTTGTACACCCCAAGTATATTCTCAACTCGTTGGCCAAATGAGGAGCGGTAATCCCAACAAGCCATGCTTGTTGGTATGATGCCAACTGGGTTATACTCTGTGAAGTCCAATAAGGGGAGCAACATTATCCAACACTATGAACATAGGGGAGAAGAATATCAACCCTATGGCTGATAGATAGGAAATATGATCTATTTTAGATAGTTCCCTCAACCCCAGGAGCCCTCTATCTCAATTCCTTGTCCTGGGATTTCAGACAAGGAGGAAGAGATAGCTCAGTGTCCTTGATCAACGTTGCTCTCATCTGGTATTCGTTGATTCTTATTCCGACATAAAATAAAATAAAGTGATATGTTAGAACATACATAATCATCTAAATCACAACAACATACCAATCATAATAAGATACCATAATCATTCTCCCTCTCACGGAGGTGTCAATCACACATGGATACTATAATCATCCTCCCTCTCAAGGAGGTGTCAATCACAAGTCTAAGCTTGTCTTGAACAAATGCACTGTCTTAATGAATGGATAAATCACAGTCCTAGCTATGTGTATATGGGATTCTCTGTCATCACAATGTATCCAGATATTATCTAGATCATGCTTAGACAACTCTCTAAGGATCTTCTTCATCCTCCCTCACAGCTAGCCTTGCTAGCAACATTGTACCCCACCTCGATCATGCTATGGACCTCTCATCCTAGATATCATGGTAGATCTCATACTAAGGAAACATAAAAATGTGCTCATCAATACTAATCTAAAAAATCATCAATTCATTCATGCAACTACATGTCATGGGAGAAATATCTCAACCTTTAAGAGTAAAATAAAATATGTTTGGTGGAAATTCTGAATGAATAAGCTCAATCATGAATTTATTCAGGTTCTATGCACATTATATATAGATGGATGTTGAAAACGTAACATCAATGCTTCAATCAACTAATAGATGTCATGTTGCGTTCAATCAACATTTAAACTTTAAATCATAGTGTCGAAGGATTACATTACACAAAGATATTTCAATAGTCTTGTAATATGGAATTGCTTTCCCAAATTCTAGGAATATATTCATCATGCCATGATAAATAATTACGATATTAAGAAGCCATATCCCTCTTACTTGAAATTTCAGAGGCTCATCGCTTGTCAAGAGTAGACTATCAGTATGTATAATCAAATCCATAATCAAAATCAAGGCCATACCTTGGAACTCAGTATTCCTACTTCACTAGATTACCTGTAAAATACAGACAGAACTAAATCGAGGAGCTTGCATCATGCAACACTCACTATAATAATAATTCCTTACCACATAAACATAATCGTTCTTACATAAATCAATGTTTTGTCAATGGATTAGCTCATCAGAGTCTAGAAGTTGGAAAAAAACTATTATAAAAAATATTGAAATCATAGTATCAATTATTTCAACCAGGTGTCAAGTAGTTCTCATGTCATGTGTTGAATTCATTTACTCTAAATCCATCAAGTCTGTCATTTAACATGTCATTTTTGTCAGTAGATGAAAGTGCATACATCAAGTTTAAGTGAGAAAATTTCAATATTCATACTGAATCACAACAACCATTGTGCTAGGAACAAGGAGGTTGATACATAACCGTAATTATGAATACTAACATGCGTCACTAAAGGTCACTAAGCCCACATAGGATCAATCAAAAGATTAAGTCCAAATAGAGAGATCTATAATCTAAATACATGTCTCAATAATTAATTCACAATTCTAAGAATCATGTCAAAGTTCCAAACACAACTTATCTATATCAATCTGCCAAATCATGTAGCATAATTCTAAAAAATAATGGCATATCCATATGAATGTATCGGGCATCTGCAAACACAATTTCGGTTCAAATATCTGAAATTTCCCCACTGACAGATCTTACTAATATCTGACACACGTCTGCAAAACTGACATGTTCCAAGTGACCATCCGATTTCATGTTCAATTCCAGCAATTCCATAAATAAGTTTACAATGACAGAACATGTTAGAGTTCCCTTGTTTCAGATTATAGACCGAATTAATTGTATAGAGCTTCAATTCTGTATCTATCAAGCATAGTCACCTCTATGGGAATTCCTTTGTATGAGTGAGGCTCAGACCTCTGTTGTATAGCATCAATGTCAAATAATAATGTATCATAGTGGGGCATGTAATTTCATTTTCATTCATGTCATCAGCTTTACTGGAGTCATGCAACAACAAATTTTTAAGATCATAAACACATATCTATCATGATCATCAACATCATGTCATAAATCTTTCATCAAGGGCTAGACTTGAAATATCAGGGCAATAATTTGATGTGAAAACATAACCTTATGAACAATACATCAAGTTAGAGCATTTAATTTTACCATATTCCATAACCACAAGTAGTCATGGATATGAAACATAAATCTCATAGATATGCCTCTATCATCATGGTTTCCAATACCATGTGTATCATTATTAATAGGATCGAGCTATATTATTTAATAAACCAACAAAGTGAAATCTCAACATTCATACCATAGGGTTGACATAGCCATCAATGTATAGTTGGAATACAATATACCATGCATACCTAGTGGTATCACCTGTGCACCTTCACATAGGAATCTTGTAGTGCTCAAGTGCCCCTTTACCTTTTCAATATCTAGCCATCTTCCCTGCACTTCAAAATATCCTCAAGAGGGATCCACTCATCACATCTCATCACAGAGGTTATATATATCTAGGAAATTAAATATACATGCAAGAAGTAATGACTATAAAAAATAGTAATCAAATCCATAAGAATAAAAAGAGTAAGGTCATAAGTCAAGGAATACTTACCTTTAATGAGAGATAATCCTCTCCCTCTTGAACCAACCTTCAAGAGCCATCAATAGGCCATAGAACAATGTTTCCCTCAATCAACAACTTTATCAACAACCAGGTCATTTTTCAAATCGATCCCAAGTGATTCACATAGTTCACATCTCAAGACTCTTACCATAAACCAAGGTTTCTCTCAAACCTTAATTATCCATTAATTACCTAGGGATTTATTCGTACCCTAGAATTCATTTAGGTCTCTACCATCCTCTTCTTTCTTCCATAAAGGTATCTCCATGGGGGTGATCTCAACGGATTTTCTTCAACGTAGCTCTGATACCAAGTTAATTTTCAATAAAGCTACATTGTTATTTTCCTTGATAGATGCATTTTCTTCAATAGAATGTTAAGTTCACCCAAAATCATTATATCATTATACAAATCTACATTATTAACCATAAGTATATGAAACTATGTAGAAAGAACAACATCACCATCATTATCTAAGTAGCGGAACAAAAAGGAACAAGAGAAGAGAAGCATGAACACATGGAGACACCAGGATTGGTCTGAGACCAGGACAAAACCCACTATGGGGAAAACCCTTCAAAATTATTCTTCTTAGATCATCATCAAACGATTCAACAAAAAAGAGTACAATGATCCATATATCCATATCTTCATGATGCAATAAAAAAACTATCACATGCATAATGTGACCTTACACATATCTCTGCTAAAGGAACTTGATTCTAAGAACTGAGATGCACTGACATTGTTAAAGCATATTGATGAATATTGTTGATATTGAGTGAAGAATGTAGATACATCTTGCAGTGGAAATACATATATAATATATGTATATCTACAACATCAACAACACATATTTGATGGATCACCAAGTGTCCAGAAATACCAAGTCCTAGATCTGAATCCAGGATGCGCACAAAGACTAATCTGAAGTGACTGTGACTAAGTGACATATGTATGAAGGCACTGCGCAAGAAACTAATTTTGATCCAAACCAGATCTGCCCATAAAATCCCTTACCCATGGTCTTGACATTCTCAGCCTGCAGTTGAAGCCTCCTTAGCCATGACCTAGACGCCCTGTGCACGCAGCTGAGGTCCTGATCAACCCCAAACCCTAGTTGTGGCTTGAACACAATCTGCCTGTGGCTATACCAACTCAATTGTGACCTTAACATGACGTGCATGTGACTCTGTCCCAAAAACTGTAGTATTGTGCCCGCGTCTCAAGCTCAGAAGACCCAGATCTATGTGAGCCTCTTGTTTATGATCTTGAACCCTATGCGAGCTTCTCTCACGAACCTGTGTGAGCCAAAACAGAAAAGAAGATCCAAAGAAAAAACTGTAAGAGGAAAATATCATGAGTGAAAAATGTGTAATTCGATCTTGAGGTCACTTCTATTTATAGCCTTCGTGAGTGACCGCTAGGGGTTAAGGCTAACTCAACATGTGGTTAGGTCGACCCATTACATTTCATTTTAATAAATTAATTAATTCACAATTTAAATTTCACTTAGCCGATCGGGGAGATCTACAGCTCTATTTTGGTCCTCTCAAAAATAGGAATATAATAAGGTTATAATCTCAACCATCTGAGTTGTCCATAGTGGAATTTGACTGCAGTTTCATAATTTTAACGCAAGTGCATCGAGGAATGTAGTCAATAATTTCAATGATGGTTAGGGTTAGGTTTTTGGGTCCATCACACATGCCATATCATACATCCCTTTGGTAAAGAAAAATTTTAAGGATGGAAAATTATCTTGAAGTCTAAAAAATAGAAGAATCTCACTAGTCCCTAATATGAAAATTATAAAAATTTTACTAATGTATTTGTAAAATTATTCAAATTTATAATGATATTATATATACTCTCTATATAAAGTTGGAAAATTTTAATGTCAAATAATTTTTTATTGTAGAATTTGGGCGATCATTTTTATAAAAAAATGGAAATTAGAAAATCTTTTTTTTGGAAAAATCATGGAAAATTATCCCACCTATGAATATTAGCCCCTAAAATTTTCCATGCCCTTCGATTTTTGCGATGGATGAAGAGTCATTGGATTATGACCTAGAAAACCAATGTAATAGCTCAAATTTTGTATCCCAAATAGAGGTAAATTCCACTGGTTTTTCTACGTTAATCTCGCCTCACGATCGGGTTTCCTACCATTAATGGTATTAATGTATTGAATTCGGTCCTAGAAGTGGTAATTATATTACACCAGTAAAAACCCCATTTTCAATGCCTTCCAGTCTCGATAACGTAGAAAAGGTTTTTGGTTCTAGATTATAATCTCAACATTTCGTGAACCGTCCTCTGAAATCTTGCAAGGAAAAGGAAAATATGGTGGTTGGCGATAACATACCACTTGTTGATATCCCAAAGCTATAAGAGTGAGATATTGTGGGGAGATTTTCTAGTAAGGTGGTATGTCCACTTGTCCTCAAACAAATATTTTAGGATAATTGGGTTCTAATCTTAGGAACCACTCCGCAATTTCATGTTTTAACATAGGTTTGGTTTTTTGTTATTCTTTATTCAAAGGTGGAGGTGGAAAAAAACATATGAAATGACTGAACTTTGGGTATTTCTCGTCTTAATCTACAATGGTGGCATTTTGGATTTTGACGCTTTCCTTAATTTGATGTGAATCTAGACGGTATGGGTACTTCTGCCATGACTACCTTTGATTTTTGGGAACTTGACCATTATGTGGGGAATTGGTAATAAATTTTCCTAGTTCGTGGGTGTGAAGGAAAAATATTTTTGGAAATTATTCGTAGATTTGTGTGGTTGTAGGTAGAAGTTAATTTAAAAGGAGGTCTTCTTGAGGAAATCAAATTATGTTTTAAGGGGTGCACATGGCTTCAAATGATCAACTACTGGAGACTACCCTTAAGGTGATATGTTTGTCATAAGGTAGGTCATCTAGTCGATACTTTCATATTCAATTTTGAAAGATGAAACCTCCTAGAAATAAATGGGTTAAAAAATCGGTGATGACACATTCACAAGAATATCCAGAGATAGACTCTTCTCCTTGGGACACTCCTCTTCACGGTGTTGGGAAAACCCAAAATTTATATCCATAGGATTTGGACCTGGGTAAGCTTCCCCCATTTTATCACCAAACTGGTACTAATCGGGTTGTTTAACAATCAATCTAATGTAACTATTTCAAACCACTTGGGGTTGGAAGTTAGCCCTTCCAACCAGAGAGGGATCTCTCAAGAAAAGGTTAAATATTCAATAAATGGTCTTATAATGAAGATGGCTAACTCTTAAATGTCTTTTAGGTGATTTTTTGTAGGTGGATGGATGTAAATGCTTATGCTACCATGTAATTTTCTTTCACACAGCTAATACACAATTGCAGACTTTTGTTTTGACCCGAGATTATGTTTGGGCTCTTATGTGTTTTTCTCCTTTATCTTTTCAATGTTAATTAAACTTACTCATACATAATTACTTGGAATTCATAAATATTATGCTCCAACTTCCTTTATGTATTATGTTTGCTGTTAGAATTATTTTTGTAAGAGCTCATGTGCCTCAGCTTCCATGAATGATGCTTATTTTTAATTTATTTTTCATGTTGACTCCATGCCCAGTGGTATCCCTCACTCATATTCCACCTGTAGAAATCACCTAAAAGACATTTAAGAGTTAGCCATCTTCATTATAAGCCTGTTTATTGAATATTTTACCTTTTCTTGAGAGATCCCTCTCTGATTGGAAGGGATAAATTCCAACCCCAAGTGGTTTGAAATAGCTACATCTCATTGAATTTTGAACAACCCAAATGTACTATTTTGGTGATAACACCCCGAAATAAATATGTATTAATGATAATGAAAACTATTTAATCTAGATGAATCAAATCGGATTTTTTTGTGAAATCACAGAAAATATGAATGATGCGCCATCTGCTTTGTCTCTACATGAACCCTCTATGATAATTTCTCCATCTAAAAATAATCCTGCTCCTATGGTAAATTATTTAGTTTCTTCCTATTAGATGTCGAATTATATTAATCTCTCTTTCGAGGAAAATCATCCCAAGCCTAGATATTCTAAATCCTACTCAAAATATTCTTAGATATAAAATAAGTATTACCCACTCAACTCCAACATTAGACGTACTCAAGGTACTCTATCCCGTGGAGGTATTGCTACAGATTCTCCTTGTGTAGCTTGCTTTGATAGGAAATCCAACATAACAAAAGCACAAAATAATGCTTAGGACAACATCCAACAAGGTAGACAAGTCACTATCAATAGGGATATTTGAGCATGAGGCCCCTTTAGGGGCTCCAAATGAAGTTCATGTCACTAAAATTATGAGGGTTTGGGGGATCCCAAAAAATACTACCCCCCAAGTGACTTATTCATAATAATAATCTAGATGTCATCATGATTCGGGAATCTATGTCTGACAAACCCAAATCCAAATATATTTTGACTCCTTGGCTATGTTCCTTATATTTTCTAACCATTTATTCTCAAGGCCAATCATGTGATCTTATTAGTGCATGGAATTATTCATTTTCAATCCATTCTACTTATTTTTCTTTGTGATACATCCTCATTGATATGGAGTCTAATTAGCTTAGCCTAAATTTCAAAATTTTGAATGTCTATGGAACTTATGTCGATCAAAAATCCTTTTGGGATAGTATGATCATTTCTAGAGTGCTTGACATCCATCCTCTAATTCTAGGGGGAGATTCAAACTTCACAATCATAATGAGAAGTGTGGGGTCTTAACACAAGTGACCCCTTGGCATATTATTTGATACATCACATCAACTCTTCTTGCCTCATTGATATAGAACCAATTAATATCAATCCCACGTGGACAAATTTCATAGTTAACAAAGATGTTATTTCCAAAATAACATATGACTTTATGATTTTGGAATCCTTAATCCATTCATCCCTCAAAGTCAAACCTTGGGTGGTAGATGGAGGACTTTTGTACCAATATCCTATCCTCCTTGATATGTCCATAGACAATATGAAATATCCAATCCAATTTTCCTTCAATCATTTTTAGCTCCGTGAGTATGTTAAACTAATAGAACAATTGTGGATTCCTCTTAGCACGAGGAAAAATAACTCCTTTATGTTCCAAATGGTATATAATTTAACATTAATGAAAAATAAATACAGAGAGTGGTCAAAAGAATACACTGGTAAATTTTAGGCTAAATTAAAAGGAATTAAGCAACATATCCTCGGGAGTTTTTAAAAATATTCTCATTTTCGAAGGTAGAAAGAGGGAGATATTAGCCAGACAGGAAAAAAAATTGGCATTTAAGGAGTCATACAATAAGAATTAAGGAGGGAGATAACAAAAAAACGTTTTTCTATAGTTACGAAAACGTGAGAAAAAACCTAAACACTCTATGGTCAATTAAGGATCAAAATGGTTCATCTTTCTCTTCTTTCCAAGACGTTCCCAGAATCAAAACTCATCATTTCAAAAAAAATTCTATGGACCCTAAGGTTTCCCTATCCAAGAATTTTTGGATATATTATATCTATCTCCCCATTCAATATCAAAGGAAATGAATGAATGTTTAGATGTAGAGGTAATTGAGAGCGGACTTTTGGAAGCCTTATTGTGTATGTAGAAAGGAAAGTGTCATGGCCCAAATAGATTAACTGTAAAAAAGAAATCTCTAGTTTCTAGAATCACATCAAAGACGACCTAGTAAAGGACATCAAAGAATCACCATATTTGGGTCAAGTGTTAGGATATTTAAAATTTACTTTCATTTCACTCATACAAAAATTTATAATGTTTCCTCTTTCGACAATGATTTTCCCAATTTCATCTTGAAATTTGATTTGCAAACTAATTACAAAAATCATATCTACCAGACTAAATCCAATTCTTAGTGGGATAATCTTGGAAGAGCAGTTTGGCTTACTTAAAAAAATTCAAATTCATGATGGTGTTTCCATTGCCCAGGAAATCCTTCACTATATGAAGATCAAGAACATTAGCAAGTGGGCCATAAATATTGATCTGTCAAAAAATTGTGATAGAGTTAACTGGAATTTTCTTAGGCTAGTCATGATTTAGATTGGAATGCATATAAAATTGGTAAATTGGATAATGGGTTAAATCCAATCAACTAATTTTATTGTGTTGATTAATGGACATCCTTCCCCTTTCTTCAATGCTTCCAAAGGGCTTAGACAAGGGTGCCATCTCTCTCCCATCATCTTCTTGTTCATTGTACCATCTCTCTCCCATCCTCTTCTTGTTCATTGTGCAATTCCTCAATAAAATTATTCACGAAACCATTGATAAAGAATATATAAAAGGGATCAACATATTTAGCATCGTCGAAATTTCTCACCTTCTATTTGTGGGTGATGTTTTTCTTTCTATTTCAAGAAATAGTTGTTACTTTCAGGTTTTAAAGCACACTATTGATCATTTCACCCTGATCACAAATATGGTCATTAATATCCAAAAAACTTGCATGATTCTCCATAACCTATATGCTTCATATTCAAGATGCATAAAATACCTCTTCTCATTTCAGATAAAATCCATTGTTGAGGGAGTTAAATACCTAGGCTTCATGTTAAAATAAAATGATTATATATTCAATGATTAGATATGGATTTATAATAAGGTGGAAAATCACATTGGAGTATGTAAAAATCGACTCTTATCCAGGGGTGGACACTTGATATTGGTTAAAGAAGTTCTTGAAAATATACCTATTTACTGGACTTCTATTTCATTGGTCCCAAAAGGAATACTCAATAAAATAAGGAAGCTTAGTTTTGTGTTTCTATGGTCAAGAAATTCTGACTTGAAGGAATTTCCCCTTGTGTCTTGGATCATTGTTGCTAAAACTAAATGTATGGGAGGGTGGGGTCTCAAGAAAATCCATATCTTCATCAATTCACTTGATTCTTGCGGCCTTTGGAGATTCACAAACAAGTCCTCCCTCTGGGGTTGATCATTGAAGTCTAAATATATCATAAATAAATCCCTATTGGAATGGTATCAAGATCTAAATAAAAAATGCAAAAATGCCTCCATTGTATTGAGAGTTGTCACTAAGTATTTCGCCTTTGTTGGTGATTGGGTATCTTGGAGGATTGAGAATGGAATCTTCGTTCGTGTCATAGTTGACCCTTGGGATAGGGATGGTGAGAGTTTTATACTTTCATTGAATTTCATTCATTTATTGCAAGTAGATGGGATAAATGTCTCAGCTGATGCATAGTCCTAGTCTAGTATTCCTTTAGGAAGACGAGCCTGGAATAGTTGAGGAACTGACACTCCCCAAGCATGAAGCAACATCATGGAATGGATACATAGTATTTCTAGTATCCTTGCTCATCAAATTTGTTGAAGATGATCTATATCATCTCATTTTTTCCAAAAACCCCACCAATGACAAATACACAACAAAAATTGGGCCATAAGTTGCATATATATAATTCATCATCCTATCCACTTAGATGGTGGTGGCACTACTTATGGAAAAAACATGGTCCTCTCAAGAGTAAATTATCTTTGTGGTTGAATTTATCCAATAAATTATTGATATGGGGAAACTTATTCAAAAAATGATGGAATGGGCCTAACCATAGTGCACTTTGTCAATTTGAGGCAGAATCCAACTCTCACATTTTTATTACTTTTCCATGTATAGTTAAAATTTGGAGTATTTTATATCAAAAAATTTCTCCTTCCTCAACTTAATGGAACAAATCATCTCTTGAAGAGTGCAAATGGGATTGGGTACTAGACCGATATGTGAAAAATTTCAAGGCCTTTCCATATCTATTTGTCAATAATATATGGTGAGCCCATAATCACTCTAATTTTAATAACATGTTTATTCCACCAAAATTTACAAGTAATCTCATTGGAAAACAGGTCAAGGAAGTTAAAACAGATCCTAAAATGATGAAAATTCGATTTCTTGTAATTATAGATACGAAGAAAGATATTTCATGGGGTTTCTTTTATGGCACTAGCTAAGGAGATACCCAACATTGTGGTGTTGGAACGATATTTTTTATTAATCAAAATCACCATTACCTCCATAGATATTCTCTTGGGATATCTACCAAGCTAAGGCTTAATTTTTATGTTTATGAACCGTATTATACATGGTTCATCATCTTGGAGTAAAAACGATACAGATATGTTGAATTTATATGTTTCTGTACCGTATTATACATGGCTCATCATCTTGGAGTAAAAACAATACTAACCAATTCTAAACTTGTGATTGATTGGGCTAACAAAAAAGATAAGGTAAATATTCAAAATATCAATCATACCCTTTGGGAAGTCAATCTTGGTATGGATATTTTAGAAAGGATCTCTTACATGCGTATCTAAAGAGAATTGAATGAACAAGCTGAAAAAATTTCCAAAGAAGCATTACAATTGCTAGCTAGATCTTTTGGTAATATGAGCTTTGCAATGACAAAGAGATCAATGAAATGGAATTCTATTTTTAGTTTCATGAAGAATTGTTTTTTACACAAAGTATGTTTTATTCCTACCATTTTAAGAATTTATTGTTTTATGTTTTGTAAATGTTATAGACAATAATTACCTCCCAATTATAAATATTAGTATATGAAGATAGTCCTTAGAACACATTGAGTATATTTCAAATATGAAATATAAATATTTTTCATATATATATATATATATAACTAACACAAAAAAAAAACAAAAAACAAAAAAATTTAATTAAAAAGTTAAAATACATAAATAAATAAATTGTATATCATTAACACCTTTTCACCCATGTGGTTGACATCATAATGGCCACAAAACCCAAGTGTAGGCTATGAAGTGTTTGCCATGTTTTTTTTTGTAAATTAGATAATTATGTTAATTTCTTAAATGAGTAATTACATGGTGACGAGTAGGTGCGTGCAATAAGCAACCATGACCTAACTCTAAAAATTGTCACCTGTCATAACATAAGTAAATACATGAAAATTAGTAGATGCACAAAATTATTGGATGCTGAGAGCTTGGAGTGCCAAGGATAACTGTCAGGAGTCGAGTGGCTGATATAGAGCCTGAGAGCCAAAACCATATGTCATACGATCACTAAACCAGTGCAAAGAAAGCATACCAAAACATAAAGTGTACCAAAAATAAGAAATAGGAATAGAGGATCTACTAAATATCCTCATCGGCATTGAGACTGGTTGGACGATTGTGGGTTTTACCCTCATTGGAAGCATTCGGGGTGTGGTTGCTAGTGGTGGCGCCATCGACCTTTCTTTTGACAACAGGAGGGCTTTTGAAATAACCATCCTCTTTTTTAACATAGCATAATGAGGTGATTCCTTGGTGAAGAAATGAATATGGTGGATGGAACTAACATACAAAGTTAATTTCTAGGTGAGGTTTTCCAACTTCTTCTCCAGAATGGCATTGTGTTCCCTGTTAGCCTACATGGTGAGTTCAACCATTGTTTGGGTCTGCTAGTGAAGCTCGATGGCCCAACTAAAGAGATTCTCCTTGGCTCTTGTGAGTGTTGGGTCAGGGATCTAGTTGAAATCCTCATTCACTTCATCAGTGGCGAGGTGCAGGCCAACCATGTGAGCTTCCTCTTAAAGTTCAACCACCCTTTGTTAGGCCTGAGGAGTAACCACCATCTCATAATTGATGGCCGCATGTCGAGAAGTAGTCTCTACCCTTATTGTTGGAAACATACTGGGAGAGGCTCATCGAGAGGCAAGGGCTCTTCTGCCATGACCCCTACCTTGGTTGTTCCCTCTAAAGGCAGAAGAGTTGTTATGTCGGGTGGACATGGTGAAGTGAATGCGGGGAGAGCTGGGGAGATGATGGCACATAAGTCGATGGGAAGGGAAGTAGATATTGTGAAGGAGATGAGGAGACGAGGGTCGGGTGATTTCCGACTACAAACTGAAACATGGGAAATATGGGCTGAGAGCAAGAGGATTGAAGGTCTGAAACATATAGGTGGCAGGCCAAGTGGGATGCTGTGAGATCAAGAGAGGAGTAATGATGTATTTTCCTACTCTGGTTAGAAGGGAATTCATATGACAGGGGAGTAGGGTGGTGGATAGGCTCCCATCATGGCTAACAGTTACTACTGAGGTACTTCGCATGTTGTGAAGGGAGGTGCCATAAAGTGGAATCATAGGTAAGGCTCGTGGGGATCCATCGGAAGGTGGTTTTGGCCAGACATGTCCATCCTCATAATGATGGCACAATCATTATTTGTGTTGGGTTGCTAATAATCATCCCAAGCTTGGGAAAGGAGGCAAAGATTTCCATCCGCCCCGTCATTTGCAAGTCTGCACGCCAGCTGGTTCGCCTTGCACCAAACCGCCTGGAAGGAAACACCTTTGGCATTTTTTATATGTGTTTTGATTTTGTGGATGATCTTGTTTAGCCGTTAGTCGTTCGAGACCCGGTATGCTCTGTGCCCCTGTTGAAGTTTTTGATAGATATGCGTAGCCACCATTGAGTCTCTTTCCACAATTAGTGGCCAAAATTTATGATCTTAAGTGGTCGCTAAAACATGCTCCAATGGTTGAAGTTTAGCGACATTGTTAGTTGAGTGTCTTATGTTTCCCTCATAAAGCCATAATTGTTTCCCAGCGTGATTTATAAAATCTCCCCCGAAGCTAGAGTTACTAGGATTTCCCTTAGCAGCACCGTCATAATTCAGCTTGATGAAGCCAGTCTCCGGGGGGTGCCAAGCCAAAACATAAATATGAGGGAGGGTGTATTGAGGGAGATCATGGGAGAGGGGGAGAGAGAGAGGTTTAGAAAATGGATGATCAGAAGATCCTCCCGAGAGGGGTTGGAGGGAGAGAAAAAGTGCAGGAGGCCTATTGATTCCAGGATGATTTGCTTGATGGAGGATATTAATTTTTCTTTGGGCCATTATAGATTTTTTAAAGTTCTAGAATTCCTTTCCTTCCAAAGGGACCAACAGATAATACCTGGTAAAAGGGTCCAAGCACGATTAATATATGGGTGTGAGGAATAAGAGGAGTGATAGTGCTCAATGGTAAGAAGAATGGAGGAAGGGTATCTGTCAATGGTTTTGAAAATAAGGGAGGCCCAATTCCAAATTTATGAGGCAAAAGTGAAATCATTGAGTAAGTGGTTAGTAGTCTCCTCCTCAATTTTGCAGAGAATGCATGTGGAGGACTTGATGAAGCCCTTCTTTTGGAGTTTATCTCATGTGAGAATTTTCCTTTGTAAGATGAGCCAAAGAAATATGGAGATTTTTGGTGAGTGCTTTATGGCCCATAGGTATTTCCATTTACACTTTGGGGGCATGGGATTGGGGTAGATCACATATTGGTAGGATTCCTTGAGGTTGAAGTGGGCTGCTAGGTTCTTCCCCCATCTTAGTTTGTCCTTCTCATCTGTCCTTTGTATCTGTCTCTGAGTGAGCTCTTTAGAAAGATTGTTCCATGCTATCAGATAGGTGTAGTGATCCCAGTTGGAAGTAGCAAGCCATTCTCTCTAGCCTTTATTTTCGATGTTGTCCTTCCAGTATCGTTTCACCAAGATTTTATTTTTATTCTGCATGTGATTTTTTATCTATTCATACTACTCTTGATTTAGCTTGGGGCTTTGTTTCCATTCATCCTCCTAGAATAAAGCAATTTCTCCATTGCTAATTTCCCAAAAATAGTGATCTTAGATGATTCTCCTATTTTCCCATGCTTGATTCCGAGTTTCAGAGCCTTTGATAGTGTCGTTTAAGCAAATGAGGTCTTATGGGTTGTGAGTGGGAGCGTATTTAGCTTTCCATAGAGTGGAACATGAAGAGTGGTGGTTGGTGATCCATCTCCACCACATCTTAGCCCTAAAATCTTTGCCCATTTTCTTTAGGTCTCTGAGACCCAAGCCTCATTCATGTTTTTCCTTGCTGAATTTCTCCCATGCCACTAGAGCCCATTTTTTGTTGTCCTTTTTTCCTTTCCAGAGGAAATTTCATTGGATATTCCGAAGATGACAAAAAATGGCTTTATGGGGCGGTGAGTGCTAAGTTTTGGTAGAGGGGAATGGCTTGTAGGACTGGCTTGAAAAGTTCTACTTGGTCAGTGAAATTAAAAGTTATGAAGGTCCAGTTGTTTAGCTTTTTTTCCAGCTTGGTTGTGATATTTTCCCAATTGGATTTAAAGAGTGTTTTTTCCGAGACGAGGACCCCCAGATATTTGGAAGGGAAGGAGTTGCGTTTAAAATCCAGAATTCTGGAAATATTTTACAGGATGGGAGGTGGGGTTTTGAGAAAGAAAAATTTGTATTTGTACACATTGATGGTTGTGCCTAAGGCCTCCTAGAAATCAGATAACATGGATTTAAAGGCTAGGGCTTCCTTGACAGTAGGAGTGCCCATGAGAAGGGTGTCATCAATGAATTATTGATGAGTGGATGGGGGAGCAAATGGGTAGAGTTTGATGTCAGAGATGCAGTTTAGGGAGGAGGTTGTTGAGACGAAACGACTTAAACCTTTAGCTAGGATGACAAAGAGGAAGGGAGAAGGGGGTCTCCTTGCCTGATTCCTTGGGTGGGGGTGATGATTTGGGAGGGAGAACCATTGAGTAGAATAGAAAAAAACACACATGTTACCATGGCCATGATCCATTTGATGCAACATTTGTTGAAGCTAAAAGCCTCCAGGATTTTCCTTGTATAATTCCAGCTAATTTTGTTGAAGGCTTTGGACATGTCAAATTGTATTAGCATACCCAGTTTCTTCTAAATTTTGAGGGAGTGAATTATTTCTTGGGAGAGGATGATACTGTCTAGGATTTTTCTGCCTTCTACATACCTTGTTTGGTGCTAGGAGATGAGGAGAGGGAGTATGGTTTTGATATGATTGGCTAGGACCTTGGATATTATCTTGTAGATGACATTGCAGAGAGAAATAGTCTGGAAATTTTCGAGAGAGTCCGCATCTTCAGATTTCGGAATCAAAGTGAGGAAGGTGGCATTCAAAAATTTTAGGACTGATTTTTGAATGCGAGATTCTTCCACGAGATCATGGATCTCCATTTTCATCAAAGGCCAACATGATTTGTAGAAGTCAGCAGTGAAGCCATCTGGGTCTGGAGCCTTTCCATTAGGCATGGACATAATCACCTCCTCAACTTCTTGCATGGATACTTTTCTGAACACCATTTGGTTGTGTTCCTAGGTTTCAATGGAGGGAATATGATCTGTTATATTTTTTCCTTCAGACTTGTCATGATTGGTTTCATCAAGGACTAAGGCAAAGTATTGGTTGATTTCCTCTTCCATCTCAGCATGAGTGTGTATCATGGCTCCCTGTCTGGTTTCTAGGCTCAAAATTATATTGTTTATCCTGTGCTGGATCATGGATCGGTGGAATAAGGAAGTGTTTTTCTCCCCACATTTTAACCAGCTGATGCGAGATTTTGTTGCAATATTTTTTCCTCTTGAGCTGCCCTTTCCTCCCAATTGTTCTGTAGCACTAGTTCCTCCATTTTCCTTTGCTCGGTGAGGCCATTGTTGGTTATTTTTTTGGTAGGGATTATTGCTTGAGCTCTATTAATTTTTTCTCCGTAATGATATTTCCAAAGGTTTTCTTATTCCAAGTCCTTATCTTTGTTTTGACATGCTTTAGTTTTTGTTGGAACTAGTACATTTTGTTTCCATTCTTGGATTGAGGGATCTCCCACCATTATTTCATTTTTCCCATGAAATCAAGGTGATCTAGCAAAAATTATTCAAATCTGGAGGCCTTGTTTTTAGGTCCATCCAAGATTTGGACTGACAGGGCAATGGGCCAATGATCAGAGCCTCCCTAAGGAAGAATTCTAGCTTCTGTTTCCCAAGAGGTAAGGTAGATTTCTTCTTAAAGTAGGAAGTGGTCCAGCTTTGATGTGATTTTCCTTTCTCCACCCCTCTTGTAATTCCAAGTGAAGGAGTCATTCTTGGTGGGGGTGTCTATAAGACTTATATCATCTATGGTTGACCTGAAGGCCTCTGAGTATTTTTCCATATTTCTAAGACCTCCTCTTTTTTCCTTCAAATTGACCACCATTTTAAAGTCCCCTGCGATGATTTTATAAGGATGGTGGAGAGAATTTTGTAATCTGCTAAGAATTTTTAGCAGATCTATTCATTCAACGACAGTATGGGGAGCATACACATTGGTCACATAAAAATTTTCTTTGGATCCTATGATTTTCAGGACTGTGGTAAGAGTGTGTCTGATGACTACTGAGCCTGCGAGCTCGAATAGGGAGTTTTTCCATAGAGTGGTTATGCCTCCTGGAGAGCCTCTAGCTGAGATTACTGCATAACTGTAGTGTTTGAAGTAGGACTTCTTTATCATTTCCATGTTTTCTAGGTCGCTCTTTGTTTCTTGGAGCAACATGATGTCCGTTTTTTCTGTTTGTATTCTATTTTTTATGATCCTTTTTTTTGTTGGGACTATTGAGTCCTCTAATATTCCAAGTGATGAAAATCATTAATAAATTTTGGGGGTTAGGGTTATGGATTTTATCTTTCCTTCGTTGATGATACGAGCACCAAGTTCTCTTAGGAGTTTCATTGTTGCTTTTCGGCTACACTTTATATTGGGACCTTTGGGAATATATTTTCTTGTACTTATATTGGCTAGGATTCCGCTGCTTGCTTCGGTGCTAGGTGGGTTTTGTTTTGAGATTTGTATCATGCTTTATTGTAGTACGAAGGCCTCTTCTATTTTCTGGATCTGCTCTTTTCGGATGGCATCAATTCCATTTTTTTTCCATTCCTTTGTAATTTTTTGGAGATCAATGCCTTATAGAATCTCTTCTATTGCATATTCCTCTAGGGTTGGTGTTTCTCGTGCCTGATCCATCTCTATGTACTACTTACCTTGATCCTCTTACGTCATGTTGTGTTTTTCAGATTTTAGCATACTGAGAGGTGTTTTCTGTGGAGTCTTCTGGTTGTAGTTGTTTTTCTTCCCCATTTTTGTGATGGATTGGTTCTTCTTGTGTGTTGTTCAAGACTCTCAATTTTTTTTATTTGGATACCTTGTTTTTATCTTTCTTTGCGTTTTCCATTTTCCCCTGTTTGTTTCTGTTTCCTATGTGGGTGAATCCCTGCTCGTCCGTCTTCTTGCTTATTTGTGCTTCGATTGTCGTTGTCTTGTTTTATGGGCATTCCCAAAAGAGGTGTCCATGCTCATGGAATTTTTGACATCGAAAGGGTATGTGCTCGTAATCAATGCTTTTCGTCCAGATGTCATCTCTGTAGTTGAGTCTTATTGCTTCTTGTAGAGCCCCTAAAACATCAATGTAGACACATATGCAAGCATAGGATATGTAGTTCCCATTCCCGGTGCCCTCAGACATTTGAATATACTCTCCTAATTCATCTCCTTCGGCTTTGAGGATGGAGGGTGCCAAGTAATTAGTGGGCAGAGAGTGTAATCGAACCCAGATTGGAACCTTCGTGAAGTCCTCTTTCTCAAATGTGAATTTCTCCTTCCAGAAGTTCATGTAGAGACCGACGGAGTTGAAGAAATAAGGGCCTGCTTCAAATATTATGTCTCTATCTTCCAAGAGGCCGAAAAAACCTGTGAAAAATCCTTTGGAGCCAAGTTGCAGGTTGATTTCTCCTTTTGGTTTCCATTTCGCTTGGATCCAACCTTTAAGGGCTTTCTCTGTTGGACAAATTCCCATAAATTTGCATATTATGACATGCTCCTGCATGTAGTCTCTGTATATTGCGATTTCCGAATCTTAATTGATTACTTCTGGTATTTTCTGGGCCTTTGAATGGCATGCACTTGCTTGCTTGGGTACCTGTGATGGAATTTTTTCAGTATTTTCACCATCTTTGGTTGCATTTTCATTTTCTGGGGTGGTAGTATTAGCAGCATGGTTCTTTGATGTAGCTGCATTCTTTTTCCCTTTGTGTTGAGTTTTGTCAAAGATTGCAATGGTTAGGTCAGGGCTGGCGAAAGCGGAGCTATGAGTGAGGCGGGTGAAGAAATATGAGGTGTCAAGCTTGGGTGAGCTTCAAGCCATCAAATCTCTGAATGTGGAGCCCGAGGGCCCATCATCTAGCACCGCCAAGGGTCAATGAGGGGAGCCCATGCAGGGTCGGTAGTGGCAGAGGCCGTAGGGCGCCGCAGGGGCTTCAGAGCGTCAGATCAGTTGTAGAGCCATCCAAAGCTATAATGTTTTTGTCATGTTAATCGTGTGTGTGGAGAGGCATGGTTTGGAATTCCTCCACTTACATAAATTTTTATTTATAGTTTTATTTTTTATTTTATAATTTTTTAAAATATAGTTTCATTTTATATATTTTTTAAATATATTAATAAATTTTTGAAAATATTTTTATTTTTTCTTTAGTATTTTTATTCTTTTTCTTTTAAAATGTTTTATTATTTGTTTTTTATTTTTTCATTTTTAAATTTCTAGAGTTTTTGGTATTATTTTGAATTTTTAAAGGTAATTTTTTTTCTAAATTTTTTTTTTTTCTCTTTAAACAACATTGCTTTTTTTTTCCTTTAAGAAGATAATTAGTTTATTTCAAATTTTTTAAGAATGAAAATGTGGTTTATTTATTTATTTTTTAAATTGAGTTTTTTTCTCAATGTTTTTTAATGTAAATAATAATAATAATAATAATGATTATTATTATTATTAGGAATTGTAATTTCTAGAGAATCAGTAACTTCAAAAGGTTGGATGTCATTATTACACCATATATAACTATTTCATAAATGCTACAAATAGGCTGGTTACGACGTCTCTGAATAATTAAACCCCCACTGAGTTGGGAAAAAAAATTTGTTCACCAAACTACTTGAGCTAATGATCAAGTTTGTAATGCTAATGGTGCCGATTGTCAATGTTGTAATGCCAATCAATTGGTAATATTGACTCCAAAATAAAAGAAAGTTATACATATTTGAAAAGCACTTAAAAATAAGCATTAAAAAAAAGGTAAACAAACTTCAAGCCCCGATTTGTATAGTTTTTTTTATTGTTATGATATTTATTATTTAATGGAATAGTTGAAAAATGTTTGCATTTTAACCCTAAAAAATGGGTGACCCACTTTCGCATTTCCACATGTTTTTCCATGTCTTTTATAGTCATGATAATTGATATTTAAATTGTTTAAACATTAATCCTGAAAAAATAAAGAAGTAATGCTTCATCACTCATGATATTTGGTTTTTAATGTCATGGTTGAAAATGTTGGGATTTAACTCTAAAATAAAAAACGATGATGTTGCATCACCACTTTTACACAATATCTCATTTTTAATTTATCTTATTTCATATTATTTATGTGATTTTGTTCCTATTTCTATAATTCATAACAAAAGAAACTTCTCTAAAAATAATTCATTAGACATGATGTTCATAACGCATATATAAAAATCCATGTTTTTGAAATATAATAATTAAATTTTACTAAAATACAACCACAAAATAGAGATAAAAATTAATACATAATTATAGTATTCAATATATATAGAAATTTTGAATCATTTTAAATAGTAATTGTGCAGCTCTACAACTGAGTATGAGAGAGATGTTGTTAAGTTTACAAATAATAAAATAATATGTATATGGACAAATTTAAAATGCTAATAGCAAAAAATATTTTGGACCATAAATAAAATCTCCAATTTCCACCTTAATTTTAATTAAACTTTATATAGAGAGATATTGTAATTGAAAGTAAAAAAAAAAAAATTATTTTAGTATAAGGAAAATATATAATTCCTTGTATACTTAATATGGAGTTGACAAATGACATGTAAAAATAATATTATTAATATTATGATGTCTAATTAGTTATATGTTCTATTGATATGTTGTATTTAAAACAAGAGAATGTGTGTGTGTGTGTTTCTCAAAACTAGTATAGACTCGTCTTAACTTTAGATTTACTAAACACCTAGAGGGATCAAATCTCTTAAAATGCAAATCTCTTTTTTAATACAAAATTTGAGCAAAGGTTTGCATCTTTAGAAATTTGATCTCTCTAGACCTTTGATATATCCGAAGTTGAGATAAATCTATAGAGTAAAATATATAAATATATATTTATATGACATTAGAAAAAAACAAAATAATTTATAAAATAATAATTAAAATCATTATATAAATTATTTTTTTAAAGTAATATAAATATATAAAATAATAATTAAAATCATTATATAAATTAATTTTTTAAAGTAATATAAATATAAATTAATATATGTAATAAGGTTCTTTAAGCATATTATGCATTGATGTATTTATTCTATGCTACAAGTACCATAAAAATATATACAAAAACCTCTACTTGCCCAATTTTTTTCTAGTTATAGAAAACATCCATTTAAACTACCACAAAATTATTTTCCACAAATAATGGAGGTTGTTGTGGAGGTTTTTGCAAATATTGTGGCCAATCTTGTAACATTGAGACCCTTCGCAGAAAACTCTACTACAAGGTGTTTACCTTGGTGTGACCTAAGTAGTTAAGAAGAAAAAAGAGCGCTCCACCTCTAGAACTGATCATGACTAGAAATCAACATTGAAACTTGTTATATAACATGTATGGTTTCTGCACTCTTTTATGCTCTCGGTCTATTTTCATTTATTCATGTATTCTAGGTTATAAAAGAAATTTTGGGAAAAAATAAATTTAGAAGTTGGTACAATATCCAAGCTTTTTAAGCAATACATATCTCCCACATTCTGCCATGTCAATCCTTTTTTATTACAGATTTTTATAGTTTGGTTACAACAATTTCTAATATGAATCATAACTATTATTATGAAATTTTTAACTATTATTATGAATTTTTTTGTGAACATTGCTTTCTTTTTGGGTTGTCGAGGGTTAATGTTTTAGAATTTCGATACTCTTTCTCTTCCTAATTTACATTCTATAATTTATATTTTTTCTAATTTTGCTATAATTTATATAAGTACATTGCATAGGATGCCATACTTGAGATGGGATCAATTTTGACGAGTCTCGATGACCGTTTATCTATGCTTGTGATTGAGGTATGACTTATCCATTTTTTTATCGAATTTAGAGATGACATTATAATTGAATTCAATACACTTCATTTTTCATAATACTTATTCTCCCATATTCTCCCATAATAGTATGAAATGAAATAGTAACAAGGAACTGAGTTAAAGATTTGTCTCTGTAAAAGATATCAAATTAAATGATGAATATACAAGCATATTTGAAAGTATAGGTTTTAAAATATGAGGATGACTAAATTTTCATAGAGAATTTTTTGACATTCTCACTAGGGAATGGTCAAAGGTATAGCACAACTTTGCAATGAATAAGTATTGAAAGTAAGTAAATCATATTGTGCAATCTATAACAACGTTGATCTAAAATACACATTTTTGTGATAAATGAACTCTTTATAGATTGTATAGCACTATGAGTAAGAAGAGATACCACATTAAGTAAATATAATTAAATTTCTTTTACTTTTAATTACTCATCTTTATGTTTTTTTACTTTTTTTTCTTTCTTTCATTATATATGTTTTATTGAATTTATGATAATTTTCTTTATTTATATGAATTTAGAAAAATAAAAAGTTTCATCAATGATTGTTTTGAATGGGTAAGAAAAGAGAAAATATGACTAATAAATATTTAATAAAATTTTCATTCAACACATAAATTTTTAAAAAATTAGAATAATTTTCATGAGAAAATAACACATAACTAAACTCTCAAATACCATAATAAATAGGCTACAAAATTAATAAATAATATATTATTAATTGATTCATCAATTAAAATTTATTTACAAATGATTTAACTTTTACCTAACCAAGGTATAAAATAGTATTTATGTTCACTTGTTTCTCAAGTTTTTAATTATGTATTTTGACTTGGTTTTGGCATTAATCTACAAGCTTGTTTTGTTCTCCCACATCGAATTGTTTTCTATAATGTACTTTTTTAATACTTTTAATATGTGGGATATTTTATTAAAAATTAATAAACATATTTAAACTTATCTTATTTTACCATATATAAACCATATGTAAGCATAAATGACACTAAAAATATATAAAAATTACGCATTTTACTTATCGACTTGATTAGAGGCCACCTCATTAATTTATCACTATAATCTTACTTATTATTCCCTGCTTACTGCAAAGGAGGGACCATAGCGATTGCTTGCCCTTTGACTTCGTAGTAGTTTGAGTTGACTATCCTCTTTACCAAAATTTAACCAATTTTTTGGGCATTCAATTTAGCTGCACCTAAATTTATCCAAACTTTTCAATTGAACCTCTTATTGGAGACTTCACTTGTCTCGAGGCACATTACAAAATGCCAACGTTAATTTATCTAAAAATTTTCTAATCGAAAGAAAACAAAGTTATGATATTTTGACCTATCCAAAATGTTTTTCTTCTCATTTTGAATATAATGTAAATGTATAATGTAAAAATTTAATTTCAATAGAGTAATGCTAACTCTCCCATAACATTAATCCTATAACATTTTTTGTTTGGAAAATTTTCCACTAAATACATAGTATTACATTGCTTAGTATTACATATATGTGTGATATCCATCTAGCTATTCTGTGTCTATGAAATCTAATTTATCCCTACTCCTATCCCTACAAGTATCTATGAACCATGACTTGCCATTGACACACATAACAAGTTGTTCCATAGCACAAAAACACAGACATAGAAATTTGTCATGGCGTTGGCGTTCAAGTACGTGCGAAGTGATCCATTGCATAATGACTTGACTTGGCATTGATAGACCTAACAAGTTGTCCCATAGCGCAAGACCTAACAAGTTTTCCCATAGCGCAAGACCTAACAGGTTGTCTCATAGCGCAACACAAACACAGAAATGGCATCCAAGCACTTGCAGAGTGAGCCATTGCAATGAATCTATACATGGGAGAGGTTAGTGGAGGCTAGGCCACTAAGCTTTAGGTGGAGAGTACCCTGAAATCAACACAAGGACCAGTGTTAAGTAAAACATCCAGAGAAAACGAAAGAAAAACAATAACAGAGAGATATTTCTGCAAAAGAAATAGGGCAAGGAGAACACGAGCTTAAATAACAGAAGCTAAGTCTACTGCCAAACTCTGCAAAACTCTGTAAAAGTTATTGATATAGAGATTTTAAATTTTACAATGATGGATTAATACTTTTATAGTATAATAGTCTAATTTAGATTCTTTCATCTACAATTCTCCTTCAACCATTGTTACAGGCCAATATTACAATTTATAACATATTAAAGTTTAAAGAATAAGTAAATCCTTATGTATATACTGAAATCATATTCAATTCTGCATGATTTTCCCAACTCATGCAGCACAAAATGTACAGATATGGAAAATCAGGCTTCATAGAATAAGTTCCATACTTGTACGAACTATTACCTAAAAGTGTGAGTCGTAGTTTTTGTGCTCAACCTAGTGTTCCTAAATTGAGTTCATTAATTGTCAACAAGGGTTGGTAATCATTTAAGTGTGGTGCACTATATGTTCCTAGGTATTTGTTTCTCACTACGTTGTGTCTAGTGTTTTATGATGTTTTTGGTTTTTATGGTTTTATGTTCACAAGGGAAAGAACTAAATGTTGGTGAAAAGAAGCTACTGGTTAAAAATAGAGTGAAGCCTAAATTATGGATGGCAAATGAAAAATGCAAATACTGAAACAGAACAAAGCCTAAACTATGGCTAGAAAACAACAAATGCAAAGATTGATAATGACTTCAAGGAAATAAATCACAACATGAGCTTAAACTTTATCCAATTCATTCATTAAAGATGTGTTGGAAGAGCTTGGGAAATGGACAAGTTAAGTGTAAATGAAGTTCTCCTAACTAAACAATCAACAATCAACTTACAATGCTACAACATCTCATCCATGATTAAAGGTTTATTGGAATATATTTGGAAAAGAACATTTGTAGCATAATAAGATTTCTACTCTAAACTAGCTTTTAATTCTGTTCTGCAACTCAATTTAACACCACTAGGCCTCACTCAGAAGTTATAGATTTCCTTTTTAGAATGGTCTTTGAGAAAAGGCTTGTTTGTGAAATGGTAAAAAGATTGCAAAATACTCTAGGTCTTAGACTGATACTAACTTCTGTCCAAATGATTATGTATTAATATGAGGTTGGAACAAAAGAAGTTTTGTAAATAATGAAGACCGTGGTATTTAAATTTAACAACTAATATAATTTAAAAATGCAATGGATGACAACTAAACTGGAGTGCTAATACAGTGAGCTAAGACTAAACTAGAGTGCCACTAGTCTATTTGAAGTACAGTGAACAATGTTAAACTGAAAATCCATTATCAAACTAGAAATGAAATGACAGAGCTGAACCAAATGCATTCTACCTCCGGAGTGCTATAACTAAATTAACATGCAACTAACCTAAGGAATTCTACAGCCCATCTCGTTCAGTATGAATGATGAACAAGTATGGCTGTATTATTCAATGCAATTGAACATAAACCTAAGACTGAAAGCAAATACAACTAGAAACTAAGACACCATAGTTGTTTCTTATTCGTTGTTCATGATATTTTGGAAGAGTTTGTAAGAGTAAGACCGGCTGTGACACTTAGTGTAAACAAGCAACTAAAACCTACAATACCACAATTATGCCTTATTCATCATAATGATATTTTGGAAGAGCTTATTAGAGTAAGTCCAATTGTGATAATTAACGAAAGAAAATGCAATTAAAACCTACAATACCACAACTATGCCTTATTCATCGTAATGATATTTTGGAAGAGCTTATTAGAGTAAGTCTAGCTGTGATAATTAATGTAAACAAGTATGAACATAAACTTCAGAAACTTGCCTAAACTAGAAATAAAAACGAGACTAAAATACTTATCTACTGTATAAACAAGGTTGCTCAGGAGGCAGGGGCCCTCTACCACCAGAGTAGCACGAAATCTACTTCAAGATCGACTTCAACGCTTTCAAGGAAATGCTGCTTCTTTCATTAAAGAGAGATTACTTCAAAACAGAGTGTTTTCGGACTTCAGAAATCTAGCAGTCAACCATAAAATCTAACCAAAATCTAACCTTGTCCCTCGGTTTCCCGAGCTACATTTATAGCAAATTTACATAACAGAATCCGAGATAATCCAGGGATAATTGTCTTTCCATATTAAAATCGAACTATAACTCTAAAGGTGGCATCGTAATATGACTAAGGACATCTGGACTGTCCTTGTCCTATTAGGAGTCTATCTCCTAGTTTGAGTTCCCACGTGCATAACCACGTACAGAATTCCGTTCAATCTTCGTGGAGAGCAAAAAATGCTGAGGGCATGATCTGGAATACGACCATGTGTGGTTTTCTCTTAGAGGACACCTGGAACCTGCTTAGACATGAAGACAGCTGCAGAATTGGCAACTAGCTACAGAATGTCAGCATTCTGTAGCTAGTCCTAGTTCAAAAAGTACTACAATGACAAAATCATAAAAACATAGCAAGTTAGTTATAATATTCATTCTTAAAGCAATTTTAACTAATTTCATTGATCATTTGAGCCTGGGATTAATAATGGACAAAATAAATGGAGTGGAATGTGGTGGAAGAAAGAACATTCTTGGAGCTCAACATACCCCCACTGCTAGATTCTTGCATGTCCTTATGAAACTATTCTATGAACTCAGAGACCTCTACAAGAACATCCAACCCTTTTCTTCTGCTTTTCCTGGTAGTTAAAGGCCTTCTGGCTTCCTGATGACTAACTTGAACCTTAAATTGGTAAGTGCCCTGATTAACTTTTTTTTTCTCTTTTTCAACTTTTCATTCGCCTTTTCCACTTTGTCCATTTGTAGAGATAGGGTTGAGTTCATACTGGTTTTTAGTTTAACTTGCTCCCTCAGAATATCATTCTCAGTCCTGATATGTATATTAAGTACTTCTAGCTCATACTTATCTCTTCTTAGCACATCTATTTTGGATTGTGGAGGACTAGGGGTTCTGTCTCTACTCTCTGAAGCTTTTCTCTCCAAGGTTTCAACATAGTTGTAAATTTCTTGCTGTGAAGGATCAATTTCTAGAAATTCTTCATCAAAATACTCCTCAGTAGGTGTTTCTCCGTCTTCTATGTTTATGAATCCAGTTACACTTCCCATTGGAATTTTGGAAGGATAAGCAACATGTTTCTCCATTTGTTCTTTAATGCAGAACTAGGGATACCCTTTTTAAAAACAGTGACATCCATACCTGGTGACTTGAGTATCTGCTTCCATGCTTTGTTATGGAATTCTCTGTTCTTAAACCACCTTTCTCCTTGTCTAGGCAGTCATGTTTCTTCTGTAATAAAAGCCTCTATGACAATGAATTTAATATATCCAACTTCAACCTCGGCCCCATTAAAATATCTCGCAAAAGTTTTAGTAACCTCTTTGTGGAAGCCACTGAATTTTTCAAGGAATTGCAACCATCCTACTTGTTGTAAGATTTCTCGGATTTGGGGATATCCTTCTAAGTATTTAGTGCCAACTGGTTCTGTTCTCACGATGAGGCCCATAACTCTTCTTCAATCTTCAATTCACCAGCCTTCTGCTGACGGTGAGAATGGTCATTAACAAGTTGTTTTTTCTCCCCAAATGTTTCCTCTGTTCACGGTGACAATGGTTGTTACAGAGATACCTTTGTTTTACATAATTAAATGGTTAAGAGTTGGCTGCGGGAAAGAGTGATATGGAGTGGTTACGGAATGAATTAATGAGGTGAGGTGAAGAAAATGAATCAATGAGTGAAAAGACCGCAGAGATATTTTGTAACGAATTCAAAAATCATCATTAAATTCTTAGTGACGTGAATAATCCAATCACTTTAGCACTTTAACCATTTAGATTTTGAAATGATGATCGGGTATGGGTTTTGAAATGGTGGAACAGAAGGAGTTTTATCCAAATTTTTTGCGGGAGGTTTGTTGGGCAAGATCAATAAAATTAATTAAAACACTTTTTGAATAATATACAACTAAAATAGGCTAAATTTTTTCATGATACGTCTTTATAATCACTTCATACCTTTTCCTTTGCTTTGATTTTCTTGTGATCTTCATATGCTTTGCTCTCCCCTGAAAATCATTACTTTTTGAGTCTTCATAACCTTCTTGATTTTTCTTGTTCATGGATATGCAGGATCATTTTGTTGCAAATCAAATGATTACTAGCCAGTGCTTTCAGGCTCTCTGGCTGCAGAATGTCTACCTAGCTGCAGAATGTTTGACTAGCTGCAGAATGTCCAATTGATTGCAGAATGTACCTGTAGAGGACTTGAAATATGGTTTGAATCTGGAATGATGAAAGGTTGTATGAAATGAATAATGAAATATGGTAGGATGGAGTATGAATGAAGTGAATAATGGAGTGGAATGGATCACAACTTATGAAATGGAGTGAAAAAGTGCCCTGCAATTTCTGTTGTGTATTATTCAATTGCAGAAAGGAGATCAAACTTAAAGATCTGAAATGGAAATGAAGTGGACCATGAAGTGAAATGGATGAAGTGTGGATGAATGAATGGAATAAGATATGATATGAATGAATGGAATGAAATTAATGAAGTATGGAATGGAATGAATGAAGTATGGAATGAAATGAAGTGAAATGAGATGGATCATAAGTGAAATGGATCTGCACTTATGATTTTGTAACAGCTGCTTGCAAAAAAAAACAAAATGGAAAAGTTAGAGTGTCAGAAAGATTCTGATTTTCACTCTATCTTTTCTATATAAACATGCCAATCAGTGATTGGTTTTCATGTCTATACTTTATTTTTATTTTATTTATTTTATTTCTCTTTTTTTTTTTTCAATATGTTTGACTTCAGAAAATTCAATTAAGTTGATGAAGAAGAAATATTCTTCTTCATTAACTTCACATCACTGTTTTCCTGGAACTTCTTGACAAATTATTCTCTTGAAAGTGGCTTATGATACAGCTTCAATCTATGACCATTCACAAGAAAAGTGACCTCTTCTTCATCTATTGTCCTGATTTTTATTGCTCCATTGTCAAAAATTCTCACAATTTCATATGGCCCAAGCCAATGTGTTTGAAATTTACCTTGAAAATCCTTGAACTTTGAATCAAACAAGAGAGCCCAATCACCTTCTTTGAACTTCTTCTCCTTGATGTACTTGTCATGCCATCTAGTCCTTTGCTGTTGGACTATACTGGTTTTCTGAACTGCATCTTGTCTGATCTCATCCAATTCATTAATCTGCTCCAATCTGTGCTTTTGTGCCTCTGATAGATCAAGTCCTAGCTGAACTGCCATTTTGAAAGTTTGAATCTGGAACTCTATGGGAAAAAAAACTTTCTTTCCATAAACAAGTTCATAAGGAGTATGGCCTGTTGTGTTTCTCCATGTAGTTCTATAGGCCCACAAGGCTTCAGGAAGCCTATCTACCCAATATTTTCTATGTAAATGAACAGTCTTTGTTAGGATTCCTTCAATGACCTTATTAGTAGATTCCACTTGACCATTTGCTTGTGGATGATAAGGAGTAGATTTTCTATGCCTGATTTTGTACCTCTCCATCATTTTTTCCACTAGCCTTGATGTAAATTGAGCTCCTTGATCTGTAACAATTTCCCTTGGGACACCAAAACGAGTAAAAATATCCTCAAAAAGAAAATTAACTACAAATGCTTCATTAGAAAAAAGTAATGGCTTGGCCTCTAGCCATTTGGTAACATAATCAATGCAAACTAATATATATCTCTTTTGTCTTGATGGAGGACTAATGGGTCCTACAAAATCCAAAGCCCATTTTTCAAAAGGTTCAATATGTACCTGAGGTTGTAATGGCATCTCACCTGAAGGAGAAGGTTTCCCTACCCTTTGGCAACTGTCACACCTTTTGACATACTCTTTAGCATCCTTAAACAAGGATGGCCAATAATATCCTAAATGAAGGATCTTATAAGTTGTCCTCTTATCAACAAAGTGTCCGCCACAAGGTTCATCATGACATGCTTTGAGAATCTCGGGCATCTCATCTTCCCGAACACATCTCCTAATGATCAAATCTGGACCTGTCTTGTACAACTCATTAGCAACCCATGAATATTTTGCACTGTCATAAATGATTTTTCTTTTCTCTCTTGCATTCATTATTGAAGGAAATTTCCCTGAAACTAAATAATTAGCAATGTCAGCAAACCGAGGAGTCTGAGTAGAAATTGCAAAAAGATATTCATCGGGAAATTGATCTTCAACTGGAGTGTCATCTTTGATGTTTTGGAGTCTAGATAGGAAATCAGCTACTGTGTTTTGTTTTCCAGGCCTATCTAGAATGGTAATTTTGAATTCTTGTAAAAGCAATAACCATCTTATGACTCTGCCATTAGTAATTGATTTGTTCATTAAGTATCTAATTGCAGAATGATCAGTGTGAACAAAAGTTTCATAGCCTGTTATATAGTGTCTGAATTTGTTTATGGCATGAACAACAACTAAAAACTCTTTTTCAGTTACAATATAGTTTAACTCTGCAGGAGTCAAATTTTTACTGGTATAGTAGATGGCATAAGGAATCAAGTCTTTTTGTCCCAATACTGCTCCTAGAGCTGTATCAGAAGCATCTGTTGAGATATGAAAAGGTAACTTCCGGTTAGGTCCCCTTAAAATAGGTGCTTCAGAAAAAAAAAATTTCAGGGTTTCAAAGGCTAACTGGCAATCAGAATTCCATTTGAATTCACAATCTTTGGTAAGTAATTTGAAGAGTGGAGATGCTATCTTGGTGAAGTTTTCTATAAACCTCCGATAATATCCTGTAAATCCTAGAAAAATCCTAACATATTTTTGACAACTTGGAATAGATAAGTTAGAGATGACTTCAACTTTTGACTCATCAACTCTAATCCCATCCCCTGAAATGTGATGTCATAAAAAAATTCCTTCAGTAAACATCATAAAACACTTCTCATGACTAAGTGAAATATTTTCTTCTTTACATCTTTTTAAAACTTTTTCCAAGTTTTCTAAGGCTTCTTCAAATGTGTTTCCATAAATTGTGAAATCATCCATATATACCTCTACACAATCATGTATTAGATCTGAAAAGATTCCTAATACTGCCCTTTGAAATGTTGCAGGTGCATTGCATAATCCAAATGGAAATAATCGGTAAGCATAGGTACCCCAAGGACAGGTAAATGTGGTTTTGTCTTGGTCCTCAAGTGCTACTTGAATTTGATTAGAACCACTAAACCCATCTAGAAATGAGAAGTACTTTTTGCCAGCTAAGGTATCTAACACCTGATCTATGAAAGGTAGGGGAAAATGATCTTTAAGAGTAGCTTTGTTTAATTCTTGGTAGTCAATACATACCCTCAATTTACCATTTTTCTTTGGTACAATTACCAAAGGAGAAACCCACTGACTATCTGAAATAGGATAGATAAAGCTGACATTCAACAATTTCTACAATTCTTCTTTAACAATCTCCCTAAGATTTGGATTCATCCGTCTTTGAGGTTGTCTGATTGGTTTACAATTTTCCTCTATATAGATGTGATGAGTGCAAGTCTTGGGGCTTATCCCTTTCATATCAGTGTACTCCCATGCATATGCAGAAGAATGTCTCTGTAATATCTTGACTAGCTCTTCTTGTTGAGATTTCTCTAGGTTCTTGTTTATGTTTAAGGTTTTTCCTGGAAATATCTCAATTGTAGAGCTGCCAAATTTATCCATGGAATAGAGAGACATCTGCCTTGATGACAAAAACTCAATGTTGGATTCTTCTTGAAATTGTTCATGTTTATGTTCCGAAGAGGATTCAAAGTTTTCTAAAGTATTCAGAATTTGACTATCTTCACTAATTTCTGAAATTGTGAAGAGAGGTTGTAAGTATTCTTCATCCTCTATCCATTGAGTATCATCTAAATCTGTAATTGTCCTTGCTGGAGGATACAAAGTGAATTTCTTAGTTGAACTACCATCAGAGATGTACATATCACCGGATCTACAACTAATGAAAGCATCAGCTATAGCTAACCAAGGTCTTCCTAATATAATAGGATGTCCTCCTTGATTATTCTTAGGAGTTAGGATCATGAAATCCACAGGGTACTCCCAAGAATCTAGGGACACTGGAATATCTTCTATTACCCCATCAGGTTTGATCACAGATCTGTCTGCTAATTGTAATAATGTGGGTGTAAAGAGAAGATTAGGAAGTTTCAGTTTATCCATGATTTATCTACTCATGATATTGATTGCTGCTCCTAAATCAATGAGTGTATTTTGGATCTCAATTCCATTGATGTGAATTTTGACAACTGGATTTCCTGGGTCTAGATACTTTGGAATGGCAATCTTACCCATCATAATTTCTGCTATTTTTCCTGCCAATTGAATTTTCTTTGTCTCTCTTATTCTTTTTATTGTTTTCTTCATGCTCAACTCCTTTATTGTCTTTTCTAAAATTGAAATTTCCTTGATGGCTTGTAATAATGGAATCTTAATGCAAACATTTCTTAGCTCATCGAGGAAATCATAATTAGGCACCATAATTTGTTTTTCTACACCTCTATCAATTTGTAATCTTTCTGGAAATGGAGGTGTAGGAGTGGATGTTGATGGCTGCTCTAATACAGGAGTTGAAATTGTTGGTTCTTTTTGTTTTGATTTTTCAATGTTTGGGTCCTGAAAAGATGTGTCTTCTTCAAGACTTTTATTTTCTCATAGAGAATATTCCTCAGAGTTGTCTTGTTCTTGTATAATCACAGAAGGTTTCCTCTTTTCAAGTATTCTTCCAGACCTAAGTTGAACATCACTAAGGTCTAGAGGAGTAATTAAATAAGTTGGAAACTGTTGGCCTTCTATCATATATGTATTCTGAGGATTTTTATTGTTTGGGTTTGGTATGGGTTGAGCAGGTAACTGATTTTGTTTCTGAGGAAATGGTAAGGGAAGTGGTTGATTTTGATGTTGTGGATTTTGAGGATTTTGTTGAGGAGGGAATTGTGGATATGGTGGATAGGATGGTGGATACTGATAGTACTGAGAGTATCTTCCATAGGGATTCTATGAACCTTCTGCCCAAGCTTGAGATTGATTTTGAAATTGGGGCCAAGGTTGCTGCCAAGAATTCCAATTTGGTGGAGGTTGATTATACATTTGATCATGAAATCCTTGTGTTTGAGGTCCTTGCCAAGGCCTTCTAGAGACAAAATTGAGAGATTATGTGGAACTTGTAGGAGTTTCCTCTTGAAAGACAGCTTTAAGACCAGGAAGTGAAGGACAACTCTTGGTCTCATGTTTTTTTGAACAAATGACACAGGTCTCTACAACTTTTGCATTCAAAGGACACTCTCTCAAGGCATGCTTCTTTCTACATCTGGGACAAAAGATTGCTAAAGCATCAGATTCATCTTTTTGCTTGTTTTGTAACTTAAGGGTGTCTATTTGTTCACTAAGACTCCCTAAGATGTCAGATTTGAATTCATCAAGCATATGCCCTATCTCTGCCCTACTTACTGTCCCAGAAGCAGACTTACTTACCCTTGCAAGAGCAGGGTCTCTTGGACCTTTTACAGTTTTAGATTTCCCTCTTGAAAGGTTGATACATAACTTAGCTATTTCAGGTAATGTGAGCTGAGATATATCCCCTTTTCCCATCATGTTAAGGATATCCAACCATTCATCCCTAATTGTTTTCAACAAGAGAGATTTAAGGTGTCTTGATCTAATTTTTCCATTTTTGCTCTTTTGATGTTGTAATGAAATCTCTCCAACAAATCTTCCAAGTTTTCATCTTCTTTTTGTAACATCTTAAACACTTCCTCCTTATGATTGACTGGCATACAATAATCCAAATACCTCTCTATAAATGCTTGTTTCATGTCTTCCCATGTTCTAATAGAACTGTTGATCAAACTCATAAACCACTTCAATGCTGCTCCTTTCAATGTTGAAGGAAATAGTTTAAGTTTTTGAGCATCTTGTAGGTAGTCATAAGTTCTACATAGGACTTCAAATTCAAATAGTAAGGTTTCAGGATCTTCAGTTTTAAGTCCATAGAAGTTTGGAAGGATAGAGGGTGAAATTTTTTTCATGGTTGTATTGGTTTCTTCATCTACTATAGGAAACCCAAAAGAGCTTCCCATCTCTCTTCTACCTCTTCCTCTACCTCCTTCTCCTCTACCTCTACCTCTACCCCCTCCAAATAATGTGTGTTCTCCATTAAAGACTCCTCCTCCCCCTTCTTCTGCCATAGTTGATTCTTCTGTGGAAGTGGAAAAATTTGTGTCTCTAGCAGGGGTCCTTGAATCTTCTTCTAAGACAGGTTCAGTGGATGAAATGGAAGGTCTTTCTAATGGAATATCTGATCTTAAGTCCTCTGGGAGTCTAGGATTAGTAAGGGATGGAATGTGGGTCTGAGTTGGAGGTGTACTAGCTCTTGGTCTAGGTGAAACAAGTGGTATTCTAGGGATCAAGCTTCTGCTTCTGCTTCTTATGAATCTACCCCTTGAGTCTCTCTCTCTACGCATATCATTATTTTTGGGAGTTAAGAAACAAGGATACCTAGTTACACTTCCCTGGCAACGGTGCCAAAATGCTTGTGCTCAACCTAGTGTTCCTAAATTGAGTTCATTAATTTTCAACCAGGGTTGGTAAACTGCTGAAGTGTGGTGCACTATATGTGCCTAGGTATTTGTTTCTCACTACGTTGTGTCTAGTGTTTTATGATGTTTTTGGTTTTTTTATGGTTTTATGTTCACAAGGGAAAGAACTAAATGCTGGTGAAAAGAAGCTACTGGTTAAAAACAGAGTGAAGCCTAAATTATGGATGGAAAATGACAAATGCAAATACTGAAACAGAACAAAGCCTAAACTATGGCTAGCAAACAACAAATGCAAAGCTTGATAATGACTTCAAGGAAATAAATCACAACATGAGCTTAAACTTTATCCAATTCATTCATTAAAGATGTGTTGGAAGAGCTTGGGAAATGGACAAGTTAAGTGAAAATGAAGTTCTCCTAACTAAACAATCAACAATCAACTTACAATGTTACAACATCTCATCCATGATTAAAGGTTTATTGGAATATATTTGGAAAAGAACATTTGTAGCATAATAAGATTTCTACTCTAAACTAGCTTCTAATTCTATTTTGCAACTCAATTTAACACCACTAGGCCTCACTCAGAAGTTATAGATTTCCTTTTTAGAATGGTCTTTGAGAAAAGGCTTGTTTGTGAAATGGTAAAAAGGTTGCAAAATACTCTAGGTCTTAGACTGATACTAACTTCTGTCCAAATGATTATGTATTAATATGGGGTTGGAACAAAAGAAGTTTTGTAAATAATGAAGACCGTGGTATTTAAATTTAACAACTAATACAATTTAAAAATGCAATGGATGACAACTAAACTGGAGTGCTAATACAGTGAGCTAAGACTAAACTAGAGTGCCACTAGTCTATTTGAAGTACAGTGAACAGTGTTAAACTGAAAATCCATTATCAAACTGGAAATGAAATGACAGAGTTGAACCAAATGCATTCTACCTCCGGAGTGCTATAACTAAATTAACATGCAACTAACCTAAGGAATTCTACAACCCATCTCGTTCAGTATGAATGATATTTTGGAAGAGTTTGTGAGAACAAGTATGGCTGTATTATTCAATGAAATTGAACATAAACATAAGACTGAAAGCAAATACAACTAGAATCTAAGACACCACAGCTGTTTCTTATTCGTTGTTCATGATATTTTGGAAGATTTTGTAAGAGTAAGACCGGCTGTGACACTTAGTGTAAACAAACAACTAAAACCTATAATACCACAGTTATGCCTTATTCATCATAATGATATTTTGGAAGAACTTATTAGAGTAAGTCCAACTATGATAATTAACGAAAGAAAATGAAATTAAAACATACAATACCACAACTATGCCTTATTCATCGTAATGATATTTTGGAAGAGCTTATTAGAGTAAGTCTAGCTGTGATAATTAATGTAAACAAGTATGAACATAAACTTCAGAAACTTGCCTAAACTAGAAATAAAAACGAGACTAAAATACTTATCTACTGTATAAACAAGGCTGCTCAGGAGGCAAGGGCCCTCTACCACCAGAGTAGCATGAAATCTACTTTAAGATCGACTTCAACGCTTTCAAGGAAATGTTGCTTCTTTCATTAAAGAGAGATTACTTCAAAACAGAGTGTTTTTGGACTTCAGAAATATAGTAATCAACCATAAAATCTAACCAAAATCTAACCTTGTCCCTCGGTTTCTCGAGCTACATTTATAGCAAATTTACATAACAGAATCCAAGATAATCTAGGGATAATTGTATTCCCATATTAAAATCGAACTAGAACTCTAAAGGTGGCATCGTAATATGACTAAGGACATCTGGACTGTCCTTGTTCTATTAGGAGTCTATCTCCTAGTTTGAGTTCCCACGTGCATAACCACGTACAGAATTCCGTTCAATCTTCGTGGAGAGCAACAAATGCTGAGGGCATGATCTGGAATATGACCATGTGTGGTTTCTCTGAGAGGACACCTGGAACCTGCTTAGACATGAAGGCAATTCTGGAGGTGGCAACTAGCCATGAAGAATATGCGTGCATTTTAGCTAGTCTAGTTCAGCACTACAATGACAAAATCATAAAACATAGCAAGTTAGTCATAATATTCATTCTTAAAGCAATTTTAACTATTTCATTGATCATTTGAGCACAGGATTAATAATGGACAAAGAAATGGAGTGGAATGTAGTGGAAAGAAAGAACATTCTTGGAGCTCAACGTGTAGTCGTGAGTCTGTGGCATCTCCAGAACTTCGTTGAAGATTGTAAGCATATTTCTGTAGTGTTGTAAATATTGAATACAACAAACACAAAGGAATGTGTTCCCCCTTACAACACAGAGAATGTGCTAAAATGCGGAAATAACAATACACAGACAGAGAGTGAAACAGAAGAGAGGAACCAACTTCAAATTTTCATTCCTTCACTTGAAAAAACATATGAAATTACATCTAGTATATACAAAAATGGCTAAAGCCTGAGCATTTAAAGCAATTTAATGCAGATCAGATGTTCAACAACCAAAAATGTCCTTTGGCTCTGTTCGGCTATTTACACACGAAAACTCGTACAAAATTCATTCAGAACAGAAGACATCGAACCTCAAATATTATGGGTTATGCTTCTAAAGACACATCGCGTCTGGCTCCTTCATTGCAAATCGCATACCGACAATGTCAAATTTTAACATTTTCTCTTATGGGAAAAAATTAAGTTTTGTGATATGCCATGTGACGTGGCACATCGCATCGCATCCAAAACATAATAACCTATGGGTGCTTATCTGTTATCTCTTGATATTTTTGGGCACCAATATGCGCTATCCCCCTGAACTTGACACATGCCCCCTTTGCGATCGCATCACAAAAAAAACAAAATAACTTGTGGGCCTTCTTTTAAAGTTAAAACTTATAACTTGCAAAGTGCGGGTTGTGGACGCTAAAGAGGTGGTAAGTGCAATAAAGGTTTAAGGTGGGTCCCGCCAGATCGCATTGGTGGAAACTTAGTTTTGGCGGAAGCCTTAAGGGTTAAAAATTAAATCCTGTGAAGTGCGGGTAGCGATGTCAAAATCTTGGTCAGTGTGAAATGCGTAAATCAAAGGAAATGGTGGAATACAAAGGTTTGTGGTGAATTTCAAATACGATGGAGGTAAACATGGGTCTCGTCGATATCGCATCGATAGAGAAATAACTTATGCCAATGGCTTAAGGGTTAAAACAAAAATGTTGCAGGCGCGAAGTTGTGGGCAACAGTAAGTAAATACGGCAGGTAAGAAATAAAACAAAAAGTGTGTGACTCAGGTACTCTGTTTTATTTTTTGTGTGGATTTCATGAAAACGCCTTCGGGTTTGAAACCTGCAGCTTGTCCTTCCCTGCAACAAAAATTCAATTCAGTGTGGGATGTTGCCACTTCTTATTCATGCGCTGGTTGGGAGTAATTCCAACACTCCCACTTAATCACAATTGTTGCCATCAGTCATTCCCAGACACTATCTGAGATAAAAAAAACTTCTCTGTCCTAATGGATTTGTGAGGATATCAACAAACTATTCCTCTGACCTGCAATGCTACAAAACAATTTCACCATTGTTAACCAATTCCCTCAGAAAATGATACTTTGCATCAATACTCTTTTTTCTCTTGTGGAAAACAGAATTATTTGACAATGCAATTGTTGAGTTGTTATCACAATAAATTGTGGTTCCTTTGTCTTTCTCATGACATAAAACTCTCAGCATCCTTCTCATCCAAACTGCTTGGAATGTTGTTTTTGTTGCTGCTACATATTCAGTTTCTTCTGTTGATAATGAAACTATTGGCTGCTTCTTGGAAGCCCATGAATTGGCTCCCGATCCCAAATGAAAGTCATAACATGATGTGCTCTTTCTGTCATCTACACTTTCAGCCCAATCATTGTCAATGTAACCAATCAACTTAAAATTATTAGTTTTGGAGTATAGAACACCATACTCCTTTGTTCCATTCACATACCTTAATATTCTATTTCCTACTTGCCAATGTGTATCCTTGGATGTCTCCATGAATCTGGATATCAAACTTACTACATACATTATATCAGGCGTAGTTTTATTCAAATACATTAGACTACTAACCATGCTCTTGTACAATGTCAGACTGACATTCTTGCTGAAATATCCCTTGCTCAACTTCAACCCCATGATAGTTGGATTTGTTTCTTCTTTTTTGTTCTCCATATTTAACCTATTTAAAACTTCTACAACATACTTTGCTTGGGAGATAAAAATCCCCTTTTCAGTTTTCTTTACTTTTATGCCCAAAAAATATCTCAATAAACCCAAGTCAGTCATTTCAAATTCACTCTTCATGACTGCTTTAAATTCAGCAATGAGAGAAACATCATTTCCTGTGAAAATCAAATCATCTACATAGAAAACAACAATAAGAATTTTACCGTTATTTTCTTTGATGTATAGTGTAGGCTCACCATCACACTTGTCAAACCCATTGTCCACTAGGTAAGCATCAATCCTGTTGTACCATGCTCTTGGTGATTGCTTCAGCCCATAAAGAGCTTTATTCAACTTACACACTTTGTGTTCTTGTCCTTCTCTCTCATAGCCAAGAGGTTGTTCGACATACACCTCCTATTTCAACACTCCATTCAAGAAGGTTGACTTCACATCCATTTGATAAAATTTACACTTTTCTTGTGTTGCTATTGGGCAACACTATCTGCATTGTCTCTATCCTCGCAACTGGTGCAAAGGTTTCCTCATATTCTCTTCCTTGTTGTTGCTTGTAGCCTTTGAAAACAAGTCTTGCTTTATGTCTTTCTATCTTTCCTTTAATGTTTATCTTGGTCTTATAGACCCATTTCACTCCAATAAATTCTTTTCCTTGTGGTAGGTCCACTAACTCCCATGTGTCATTCTTTTCTATTGTTCCTATTTCTTCATTCATTTCTTCAATCCATTTATCTTCTTTGGCTAAATCTTAAAAATGGATTGGGTCATCAACGTGACAAAATAAAGAAAATAAAGAATTCACACCAACATTATTATCAACTTCTTCTTGCTCATAAATTTCACTTAAATTTATGAATCTTGGTCTTCTTGTATTTGTTGAAGATGTTCTTGGAGTTTCACTTGAACTCGAGGGAGTTGCTGATCATTGTGGTGTGCTTGGAGAATCACTTTCTTGTTTTTTCACTATTGTTCTATTGCTTGGTTGCAGTGTGCTCTGTTGAGCTTTTGTAGGCAGAGGAGGAGCAACCATTGAGGAATTATTTTATGTAATCAATTCCTCTTTGTCTTCATGTGAAAACATGTCTTCACATTCGTTGTCTTCTCTAAACTTCCATCCCAAGATTCTTCTTCAATGAACTGAACATATCTGTTGATTATTACCTTCTTGGTTGATGGATTATAGAGCTTGTAGACCTTGGATTCATCACTGTATCCGATAAATATACACTTCCCCCCTTGTTTTTCAACTTCCTCCTTAACTGATCTGAGATATGTGCATATGCCACACATCCAAACACTCTCATGTGAGTGACAACTTGCTTTGTTCCACTCCATGCTTCTTCTGGAACTTTGTTCATAACAAATTTGGTTGGACATATATTTAAAATATAAGTTGCACAATTGAAAGCTTCTGCCCAATACTCATTTGGAAAATTCTTTGCCTTCAACATACTCCTTAACATGTCCATGATGGTCCTATTCTTTCTTTCTGCTACACCATTTTGTTGAGGTGTATACCTTGTGGTAAACTGGTTGTGTATTCCATGCTCCCTGCAGAAACGTAGGAAGTCTTTGGAGATATATTCTCCACCTCTGCCAGTTATAAACACTTTTATATAGTGTCCAATTTTCTTCTCAACAAGAGCTTTGAAGTAGTAGAACTGTTCAAACACTTCACTTTTCTGTTTTAAAAAATAAATCCATGTCTTTCTTGTATAATCATCTATTAATGTCAAAACATAATGACTGCCAACTAATGATGGAATTTTCATTGGTCCACATAAATCTGAGTGGAAAATATCTAAAGGTGCCTTTGCCCTTATACTCTCTCCTGCTCGAAATGATTCTCTATGTTTTTTTCTCAAGATGCAGCCTTCACATAGGCTGGATGGTTTCTCTATGTGTGGTAATCCCTTTACCATCCCTTTTATGTGCAACAATTTCAAACCTCCGAAATTGAGATGTCCAAATCTCAAATGCCATAACCAATTCTCATCTTTCATTTCTTCTTGAAAGACTTCTTGTGTGAATTCTGCTACAACACCTCCTTCCTTCAAGTATGTTCTCATCTTGAGAGGAAACATCCTATTGCTTGTCATATGCACTTTTGCAATGACCTGTCTACTTGGAGGTATATCCATGACTGTGCACACATCATTCTTAAAAAAAACATGGTATCCCTTATTCACGAGTTGTCCAATGCTTAGAAGGTTACATTTCAGGCCAGGTACATAATAGACATCTGGCACAAACTTCTTCTCTCCCTTCTTTATCAATATTTTTACTCTTCCTTTCCCCATGACAAAGACTTTACTATTAGTCCCCGTTGTCACTTCAGATTTCACACACTCATCCATATTGGAAAACATTGCTATGTTTCCAGTCATATGGTTACAACAACCTGAATTTAAGAACCATACATCTTCTTGTTTTTCTTGTGCTACATTAGAAGTTAAAAGCACATTACCATGGCTCTGATTTTCTTTTGTGAAATTTACACTAGGTTTATTACTCATGTCATTTTTATTATTTCTACATTCATTGGTATAATGCCCATAATTTTTGCAATAATGACATTGGACTTGAGATTTATCATACCTTTTTCCTTGTGCTTGATTTTTGATTGAGCCTTCGATTGGATTCTGATTGTTGCCCCTTCCACTTATGCTTGCAGGGCTACATCTTCCACCTCTGTGTGGGCTTCTTTCTCTTCCTCAATAGTTTGATCTTCCTCGACCTCTACCTTGACCAAAATACATTTGTGTCTTGAATTCATTCTCCAATGAGAATTTTGTTGCTTTGTTCAGTATATGCTCATGAGACATCAGTGATGCATGAAGCTCATCCACTGAAAAGTGTGAGAGATCCTTTGTCTCTTTTATGGCCACTACTATGGCATCAAATCTTGATGGTAGAACTCTTAAAACTTTCTCCACTATTCTTATTTCCTAAAGTGTCTCTCCATGAGACTTGATTTGGGTAACCAACCCAATCACATGTGTGAAGAATGAGTCTATGCTATAAGACTCTTTCATGCAGAGAGTTTCAAAATCTCTCCTTAGCATTTGATGTTTTGTTGTCTTTACTTTTGCCATACCTTGGTAGGCTGTCTGGATGGTATCCCATGCCTCATTAGACTTTGTTGATATTGCAATATTTGGGAAAATACTCTCATGTACTACTTGGAAAATATAGAAGAGGGCTTTGGAGTCCTTCTTCCTATTTTCTCTCAACAAATCTCTTTGTGCTTGTGTCAAAGCATTAAGTGCTGCTGCATCTGCTGGTTCTTGGAAACCATTATCCACCAGCTCCCAAATATATTGGGAAGCAAAAAGGGCCTTCATTTTAAGGGCCCAATAATCATAATTCTTACCATTGAACTATGGTAATTGTGGATTTTTCAAGCTTGTGCATGTCATTGCCATCTTGATTGTGTAACAAAAAAAACTTTCTCACTGTTGTAAAATCTTTCTCACTGCTGGAGACTTTTGCTTCTACAAACAATCTTATAGCTTCCTCAATAAAGAGAGCTCGTTCTTTCACTGAGAGCCTAGACCTGCTCTGATACCATGTTGGAAATATTGAATACAAAAAACACAGAGGAATTTGTTCCCCCTTACAACACATAGAATGCGCTAAAATGTGGAAATAAAAATACACATACAGAGAGCGGAACACAGGAGAGGAACCAATTTCAATTTTTCATTCCTTAACTCGAAAAAACATACGAAATTACATCTGGTTTATACAAAAATGGCCGAAGCCTGAGCATTTAAATCAATTCAATGCAGATCGGATGTTCAACAACCAAAAAGTCCCCTTGGCTCTGTTCCGTTGTTTACACATGAAAATGCGTTCAGAACACAAGACATCGAACCTCAAATATTATGGGTTCCGCTTCTGAAGACACATCACATTCAGTGCCTTCATCACAAATCACATACCAGCGATTTCAACTTTTAACATTTGTGCTTATGGGAAAAACTTAAGTTTTTCGATATGCGATGTGACATAATAACCTACGCGCGCTTATCAGTTATCTCCTGAGCTTTGCAGGCGCCGATATGTGTTATCCTCCTGAGCTTGAAACATGTCGACTTTACGATCACATCGCAAACAAAACAAAATAACTTGCGGGCAACTTTTAAATTTAAAACTTATAACTTGTGAAGTGCGGGCTTCGGGCACTAAAGCGGTGGTAAGTGTGGTAAACGTTTGAGGTGGGTTCCGCTAGATCACATTGGCGTAAACTTAGTTTCGGCAGAAGCCTTAATGTTTAAAACTTAAATCCAGGAAGTGCGGGTGGCAATGTGAAAAGCTTGGTAAGTGTGAAATGCGTAAATAAAAGGAAATGGCAGCATACAAAGGTTTGTGGCAGATTTCAAATGCGATGGAGGTAAGCGTTGGTCCCAACCGATATCGCATCGATAGGGAAATGACTTATGTGAAGGGCTTAAGGGTTAAAACAAAAATGTTGCGGGCGCTAAGTTGTGGGAAACGGTAAGTAAATGCAGAAGGTAAGAAATAAAACACAGAGTGTGCGGCTCAGGTACTCTGTTTGATTTTTTGCGTGGATTTCATGAAAACGCCTTCGGGTTTGAAACTTGAGGCTTGTCCTTCCCTGCAACAAAAATTAAATTCAGTGTGGGCTGCTGCCACTTCTTATTCATGACGGTGGTTGGGAGTAATTCCAACATGCGGAATCTCCAGAACTTGGCTAAAGATCTATCCATTCCAAACACCGCTTTGCCAACCATCACAACCAAAGAAAGCTTCATCCTGTTTACCTTGGAGAACCAAATGATGGATCCCAATTAAACAAGGAGACTCCCATCCTATGTGAGATTAAAAACGTCGATTGTGTTCTTCAGTAGTTTCTATTGACATGTGCAAGAAGCTCCAACAATAGATATACTCACAAGGCTAGACTTAGCATACCTAATTGTAGCCTACAACTAAAAATCCTTTGAATAGGCTAGGACGGAAGACATAGAATCTCTATATAAATATATACAAATATTAGGTAGGGAAAGATAGTAATGTGATACATAAGTAGCAACACGGAAACACATCTTGGAAACTCATCAAGTTATCCAAAGAATCCCATAGTTGTTCATACATTTGTATTTGAATAATGAATAATGTTCTGCACCAACAGTCAACTAGGGGAGGGAGCCTTTGAACTCTTTCATGAGCCTCCACACGAATGGAGACGAACTCAACTAGTTTCCAACCATACTAAGAAGAGAAAACAAACTCAGGTGTTCACAAGAAAACACTGGATATTTTATGTGTGGTATTGTGATGGCTTTACTCTCAGAATCGTTGCAAACACACACGGCCAAGTCTGGTTCGTTATAAATCAATTCCAAACCTTTTTTGAAACAACACCCAGCTTTACCTGAAGCAACAACAAGAGGAAAAAACAAGAAAATATCTCTGAGAGTTTCCTTCTTGTACAATTTCCCCTCTCCATTCTGAAATATAACTTCAGATCCTACAGACTTAACAAACACTGAAAGTACATTCAGAAGTTAATGAAACGTAATCCTTGATTTAGAATTCAACGTGATATGAATCATGAAGTTTACCATTGAACATACAGAAAGTACAAAAGCTAATGAAACTGTAAGTCTTGGTTTGGAATTCAACATTATATGAATCATGAAGTTTACCATTCAACATATTCACAAAGTGGGAAGGAAATTATAGAAAGGACTTAAGAAATGCCATGTTGGCCAGAGTTTGAATGTTATTCATCCACTATCATAACAAAAAATATGTTTTTTCATGTCGCAGATCTCTTGCTGGCTCAGATATCTCACTAGGAAGATTAATCTGCTATGAGGAACTGTGGCGGATGTGATACATTTTTTCGCTGGCTGCCATACATTTTTTCTCACTCTAAAATCAACACTATAACTTCAACCATGTTTCAGTCATGGACTGTGATTCTCTGTCTTTAGCCACTTATCAAAATCGTCCAATATGTCATACATTTGCATTTTTTTTACTTGAGAATATCGACATTTCTTTAAGCACGTTTCCTGACATGCTCTATGCTTCTATGTCTTGTACAGTTCCAATAAAATATTGCAATTATAGGCCTATGAAATTTGGATTTTTAATGTAAATTCTTAATGTAATGTCTCTATCACTAACAACGTATCTGTTGGAATATTGAGAATTCCAAACAAGGAGAATAAGCTCCCCTCTACAACACAGAGAGATTAAAAATTATTTTCAACAGGAGACAGAGTTTCCAGACTTTTTAAAACAACTTCTATTTCTTCAAAAAACTGATACAAATCTTCCTCTAAACAAAGGGATAACAACAATGGTGACTGCTACAGACGCAATGCACAAAATGACTCTCTGTCTCTCAAATACCAACACTACTGTGTATCTCTGTCTTTCGCGCTGCTGTGCGAAAACAATAAGACAATAACAATAACCAATACTCTATTCACAGGCTCTCGGGCCTTTTTCTTTTTATATGCCGCGCATATATTAAATATTACATAAAACCATATTAAAACTTAAAACAAAATAAAACCAAATACAAAGGAAAAACCTTTGCGGAACTTAAAAAAAAAATCAAATGCATGACGTGCGAGTCGGGACCACATCGTAGTCGGCGGATCGGCAGTGTCAAACAAAACTTGCGATTGCGATTGGATTGCGGGCGCGATCCAACTATTAAGTATAATGTAACACCTCCATCAGGTCCGCACTTTACAACAAACGAACCACAATAAGAAATCTCCGATTGCGATCAATCAACCGGATGCAATGGACCATTAAACTCCACTTCATAAACCTCATCGGGTCCGCGCTTTAAACAATCGCGTGACCAAACAACAAAACTTCGATTTCGATTGAACAATCGGATGCGATGGCACATAAACTGTGGCATATAATATGATCGGGTCCGGGACTTCAATCGGAGCACAAAACAAAGGACCGCCGATTGAACCTTGCGATTTGAGACTTGCGATTCCATTGTGTGATCGCCACGTGGTCAAGTGGACCAACGGGCCTCCGCTGCTGTGGAGGGGAGATTTTAATATAATTTTCGGTTGTATGTTTTATATAACCGTTCCGTTTTGCGGAACTCCGCCATATCAACAAGACACTTGATTATTGCGATTGCGATTTGCGATTTGATCGCATCGCATAGCAAACTCTTCATCAACAAGACACTGCGGTTGTTGAGGGCTTTAAAGCCCGAAATGACTGGTTTAATGAATTATGTTCCTCCGTAGAGAAGATCTATGAAAATCTTCGTCCTTCCACTGTGAAGAACGGCTCCGCCCATCACCTGTTAATTTCTTCTGCAAAACAACTCTGCCCATCACAAAATTAAATTCATCTGCTATCTGTGGCTGCGGCCCATCAAGAATTAAAATCATCCTTACGGTTCTCCATCATTCTTCTTAAATACAGAGTGTTGTGCACTCAGAATTCTGCTGCTCTGCCTTTGTGTACTCGTTTTCTTCCTGCCCAAAGGCACTGCAGGTGACTTTAATATTTCAACACTCCCCCTTAAATTCAGCTGCTGGGTTATCAATAATACCCAAACATTTCCTTAAAAATTCAAAGGTCTTCTATCCCAATGGTTTAGTTAAAATATTTGCATATTGCTCCTCTGTTTTACAATGCTGTAAAACAACTTCACCATTGTTCACCAATTCTATGATATAATGAAACTTTGTATCTATGTGTTTCGTTCTTTTATGAAACACAAAATTCTTTGACAATGCAATAGCTGAGCTATTGTCACAATAAATCACAGTGCCCTTTACCTGTTCTTGGCACAAACTTCTCAACATTCTTCTCATCCAAACTGCTTGACACGCTGTTGCTGTAGCTGCCACATATTCTGCCTCTGCTATAGACAATGCTACAATCGGCTGTTTCTTAGAAGCCCATGAAATGACTCTTGAACCCATATGAAAAACATAACCGGAAGTGCTCTTCCGATCATCTACACTTCCAGCCCAATCACTGTCAGTGTATCCAACCAATTTTGAATTTTCTGAAGTAGTATATAAAATACCAAATCCTTTTGTTCCTTTCACATACCTCAGAATTCTCTTTGCTGCTTGCCAATGTGCTTCTTTTGGCTTCTCCATAAATCTGGAAATCAAACTAACAACATGCATAATATCCGGCCTAGTTGCAGTCAAATACATGAGGCTACCAACTATGCTTTTATACAAACTTGGATCGAAATCCTTGCAGATGTCATTCTTACTTAACTTCAATCCCATTACCGTGGGAGTAATTGTAGCTTTGCACTCATGCATGTTGAATCTTTCTAAAACTTGATTCACATACTTTGCTTGAGAAATAAAAATTCCTTTCTCACCTTGCTCCACTTCTATTCCCAAGAAGTATCTTAATAAACCCATGTTAGTCATTTCAAATTCATTTTCATGACTGTTTTAAAATTCTCAACAAGGTAATCATCATTACCTGTAAATATTAAATCATCAACATATAAAACAACAATCAACAATTTACCATCCTTTTCTTTGATGTAGAGGGTGGGTTCTCCCTCACACTTTTCAAATCCATTCTCCAATAGATAGGAATCTATTCTGCTGTACCACGCTCTTGGTGCTTGTTTCAGCCCATAAAGAGCTTTCTTCAATTTGCAGACCTTATGCTCTTGGCCTTTCTTCTCATATCCGAGAGGTTGTTCCACATATACCTCTTCCATTAAAACTCCATTTAAAAATGCGGATTTTACATCCATTTGGTATACTTTCCATTTGTTTTGTGCTGCTATTGACAACATTGCTCTTACTGTCTCCATTCTTGCAACTGGTGCAAAAGTTTCTTCATAATCAATCCCTTGCTTCTGCTTGTATCCTTTGACAACAAGTCTAGCCTTGTGTCTTTCTATTTTTCCTTCAGCATTTCTTTTGGTCTTATAGACCCATTTAACTCCAATGACTTCTTTTCCTTCTGGGAGATCAACCAACTCCCATGTTCTGTTCTTCTCTATGGCATTAATTTCATCATCCATAGCTTCTATCCATTTTCTATCTTTAATAGCATCTTCAAAATGAATAGGATCATCAACTTGACAATACAAAGCAAATAAGGAATTCATACCTTCATTTGCTTCTCCTTGCTCATAGATTTCTCTAAGACTTCTGAACTTTGTTCCTCTTTCACTTGGTGTAGACGTGCTTGATGAAGCACTGAATTTTGCTCCATGTGGTGTGCTCGGTGAACCACTGCCGCTTCTTCTCAAGGGTGTTCTCGATGCTGCTTGAGGCGTCCCTTGTTGTCCTTGCGCCACTGGAGGTTGTGCTACGGATGGGTTATTGATTTCAACCACATCTCCCTCATCTTCATCATGAGATAAATAGCTTTTGACATTAACTGTTTTCTCAATGTTTCCATCCCATGCTTCTTCTTCAATAAATTGCACATCTCTACTTATCACAAAATTCTTTATGGATGGGTTATACAATCTGTATCCTTTGGAATCTTCACAATATCCAAGGAAAATGCACTTCTCCCCCTTACTATCCAACTTCTTTCTCAATTTGTCCGGAATGTGTGCATATGCCACACATCCAAAAACTCTCATGTGGGTGACTCCTTGTTTTCTGCCACTCCACGCTTCTTCTGGAACTTTGTTCATCACCGCTTTTGTGGGGCATCTATTCAAAATATACACAGCACAGTTTGTTGCTTCTGCCCAATACTCATTCGGAAAATGCTTTGCCTTCAGCATGCTTCTCACCATCTCCATTATGGTTCGATTCTTCCTTTCAGCAACTCCATTCTGTTGCGGCGTGTACCTTGTGGTAAACTGCTTATGTATGCCATTCTCTCTGCAAAAACGCAGAAATTCTTTTGATATGTATTCTCCTCCTTTGTCGGTTCTGAGGACTTTAATATGCTATCCGCTCTGTTTCTCTACAAGAGCCTTAAAATGACAAAATTTCTGAAAGACTTCACTCTTATATTTCAGAAAATAAACCCACACTTTTCATGTGAAATCATCAATGAAGGTCAGCATGTAATTGCTGCCCGAAACTGATGCTGTCTGCATCGGCCCACACAAATCTGAGTGAATGATCTCTAAGGGTGCTTTCGCCCTTATGCTTTTCCCTGAAGGAAAATTTTCTCTGTGTTGCTTTCCCAAGATGCAGCCTTCACATAGGCTGTCAGGCTTCTCAATCAATGGCAAACCTCTTACCATTCCTTTTCTGTGCAGCAAATTTAATCCTCCAAAATTGAGATGTCCAAATCTCAAGTGCCATAACCAATTTTCATCTTTTTCTTCCTTCTGAAAGGCTTCTTGTGTTACAACAGCTAAATTCTTTCCTTTTCCCTTCAAGTCAATGTTGAGCTTGAGCGGAAACATTCTATTGCTGGTCATTTGGATTTCAGCAATGATTTTCTTGCTTTGAGGAATATCTTTTATGGTGCACACATCATCTTTGAATATAACATTGTAACCTTTGTTTATGAGCTGCCCAACGCTCAAAATATTACACTTCAGACCTGGAACATAATACACATCAGGGACAAATTTCTGCTCCCCATTCCTTGCTCGAATACTTACTCTGCCTTTCCCTTTGATAGAGATCTTAGTGTCAGTCCCTGTGGTCACTTCAGACTTCACTTCTTCATCTAGATTGGCAAACATTGCTTTGTTGCCAGTCATATGATTACTACATCCAGAATCTAAGAACCAAACATCATCTTTTCTATCTTGTGCTACGTTACAAGCTAGCAGCACATTACTTGGGTTCTTTTCTTCTTTTGCTACATTAGCATTCTGCCTATTTTTCATGTCATTTTGCTTCTTTCTACATTCATTGGCATAGTGCCCATATTTTTTGCAATAATGACACTGGACATTGGATTTGTCATACCTTTGTCCATGAGCATGTTGATGTTGGTGTCCACCTTGCTGGCTGTTGCATTGGCCATGGCTCTGACTTTGACTGTTGCTCCTTCCATGTGAATGTGAAGGGTTGTTCCTTCCACCTCTGTTCTGGCTTCTGTCTCTTCCTCTTCCTTTTCCTTGACCTCTTCCTCTTCTTGAAGGCATTTGGGTCTTGAAGGCGTGCTCAAGAGATGAGTGTTCATCTCTGCTCAATCTTTGTTCATGAGTTATTAGCGAGGCATGAAGTTCATCCACTGTGAACTGTGAGAGATCTTTGGTCTCTTCTATGGTGGTAACAATAACATCAAACTTTGAGGGTAAGCATCTCAAAAGTTTCTCCACGATCCTTCTTTCTTCAAGAGTTTCTCCATGAGATCTTATTTGATTTACAATCCCAATCACATGTGTAAAAAATGTGTCCACATTATCTGACTCTTTCATGCAAAGAGTTTCAAAATCTCTTCTCAGCAACTGAAGTTTTGATGTCTTAACTTTCTCCATACCTTGATAGGCTACTTTCAGAGTTTCCCATGCCTCCTTGGATTTCTTGGCTGCTGCTATCCTTGGAAACACACTCTCATTAATAGCTTGATACAATAAGAAGAGAGCTTTAGAGTCTTTCTTCCTATTATTCTTTAACACATCCTTCTCTGCTTGAGTTAAGGCATTAAAAGCCTTCTCATCAGCTGGTTCTGTAAAACCATCTTCTACTAATTCCCATAAGTCTTGTGATACAAACAGTGCTCTCATGGTAATGACCCAATAATCATAGTTCTTTCCATTAAACTGTGGAAGTTGAACATTTCCAAGACTCATACCAGTGCTTGGTCCAGCCATTGCTTTTAAACTGAACTCTAAGCTTAAATAAACTGTCTTTCCTTTTCTCTGAAAGAACAAACTCTTTAAACAAAATAACAACTCTGTTTTCTTTGAGAAATACCTGATCTTTTGACCTCTGTTGGGCTTTCACACTGCTGGAGAAAACACTTCAACAAGTCTTCTTCTTCTTTAGCTTTCTTTGAAACCTTCAAAGAGCCTGAACTAGCTCCGATACCATGTTGGAATATTGATAATTCCAAACAAGGAGAATAAGCTCCCCTCTACAACACAGAGAGATTAAAAATTCTTTTCAACAGGAGACAGAGTTTCCAGACTTTTTAAAACAACTTCTATTTCTTCAAAAAACTGATACAAATCTTCCTCTCAACAGAGGGATAACAACAATGGTGACTGCTACAGACGCAGTGCACAAAATGACTCTCTGTCTCTCAAATACCAACACTACTGTGTATCTCTTTCTTTCGCGCTGCTGTGCGAAAACAATAAGACAATAACAATAACCAATACTCTATTCACAGGCTCTCGGGCCTTTTTCTTTTTATATGTCGCGCATATATTAAACATTACATAAAACCATATTAAAACTTAAAACAAAAATAAAACCAAATACAAAGGAAAATCCTTTGCGGAACTTTAAAAAAAAATCAAATGCACGACGTGCGAGTGGGGACCACATCGCAGTCGGCAGATCGGCAGTGTCAAACAAAACTTGCGATTGCAATTGGATTGCGGGCGCGATCCAACTATTAAATATAATGTAACACCTCCATCGGGTCCGCACTTTACAACAAACGAACCACAATAAGAAATCTCTGATTGCGATCAATCAACTGGATGCGATGGACCATTAAACTCCACTTCATAAACCTCATCGGGTCCGTGCTTTAAACAATCGCGCGACCAAACAACAAAACTCCGATTGCGATTGAACAATCGGATGCGATGGCACATAAACTGTGGCATATAATATGATCGGGTCCGGGACTTCAATCGGAGCACAAAACAAAGGACCGCCGATTGAACCTTGCGATTTGAGACTTGCGATTCCATTGAGTGATCGCCACGTGGTCAAGTGGACCCACGGGCCTCCGCTGCTGTGGGGGGGCGATTTTAATATAAGTTTCGGTTGTATGTTTTATATAACCGTTCCGCTTTGCGGAACTCCGCCATGTCAACAAGACACTTGATTATTGCGATTGCGATTTGCGATTTGATCGCATCGCATAACAAACTCTTCATCAACAAGACACTGCGGTTGTTGAGGGCTTTAAAGCCCGAAATGACTGGTTTAATGAATTATGTTCCTCCGTAGAGCAGATCTACGAAAATCTTTGTCCTTCCACTGTGAAGAACGGCTCCGCCCATCCCCTGTTAATTTCTTCTGCAAAACAACTCTGCCCATCACAAAATTAAATTCATCTGCTATCTGTGGCTGCGGCCCATCAAAAATTAAAATCATCCTTATGGTTCTCCATCATTCTTCTTAAATACAGAGTGTTGTGCACTCAGAATTCTGCTGCTCTGCCTTTGTGTACTCGTTTTCTTCCTGCCCAAAGGCACGGCAGGTGACTTTAATATTTCAACAGTATCGAAACATAGAATCCAGAAACTGATACTTCAATTCTTCCAACGGGTACATTTTCGATTCTTCGAGTCGGCACATTTTCTACACAACATAGTGACTACATATTCCAAAATATTAATTAAATACAGTGTTGAATGCTTGCTCACTGCCCATAGAAATGATCATAAACTTAATATAATAATTTTCATTTCCAATAATGTATGCGTACACATCCAAAAATGTATATTTTGTCGTACTTATGTACTAAATTACTCCCAACGCGGACAAAACCAAGAGATTTCATGGCACCATATTGCTTAAAACTTTGAGTTGAAACCCACAAGTAAATCGCCAGAGAATAGCTATCCAGTAGCTGTAAATGCCAATTGAGAACCATTCATGGCCTAGAGTACATAACATCATTTAATTGCACTATGCAATATGGCAAGGAAATGGAAAAATTTTGGCAATCAATGTGGTTAACCAAATTGGAAATCGCTTAATCGCTGTTGACCTCTGTAACTGGTTGATTCTAACTCCGCCTTTCCACTCTACAAGACCCAGAACACCAAGAAAAAAGGACCTGTAGAGGGTTGCACCTTTTACAAAGTAATTAGGTTCCATCTCTATTTTCTGGGTTAACTCATCTCTATTTATGTGGGTTTTTTTATTTGATTTGCACTTGCTTAAGATGGGAAAAAATGTGAAACAAGACTGGATGGATTGCACACCGGCCCCGATTTGCTCTCATCAGTTCTGGCTGTGGTTCGAAGGATCAAACCAAGGGATTTTTCATTTCAAACCCCGCAGGGACTAGCGCTGCATGGGGCCCTTGTTATAGTTTCTTGCATAAAACTAAATGATTATAGTTGCAAGCAAATTGATGATAAAATGAACTATACAATGTTATATAGTTATGAAATAATACCGGAAGTTTATTAAAGCATGTATTTTGTAATGATCATTACAATGTTATATAGTTATGAAATAATACTGGAAGCTTACTAAGTCATGTATTTGGTAATTGATCATTACACTGTTATATAGTTATGAAATAATACTGGAAGTTTACAAAGTCGTGTATTTGGTAATTGATCATTACTTACGCGATAACTTTTTAATGTATGGGTTGATCTAAGCTAAGGCTTTCTTCTAATGGTATGTCAATTGCAATAGAAATCCAGAAAAAAGCAACATTTTGTTAGAATAGAATATGGTATAAAAAAGGAAATATAGGAAATTGAATTAACTTCAAAAATATATTATGGAAATATTGTATGATTTAAATCATGTTCTTTTAATAGTAGCATGCTACCTTTTCTCTAAAATATAATGCATGTGTTTGCATTAAGACATTAATTTAGTATGTAAAAGAAAGAATTCTTGAAACAAATTCGTCATAACATATTTTTTATTTGTGTAAGTGTGTATATTCAATAAAACATTAAAATTACAAGGTTAAATGTTAAGAGTGAGGGTTTTAATATAATTAATTAATTTTAAATTTTGTAGTTTGTACTTGTATAGAAAAGTTACATCACAAATAAAAGATCCATAATTTAGAATTATGTTATTTATACAAATAAAATAATTCAATAAAATATAGAAAACAATATCTATATCTTTCAAAAATTATTATTTAAAATATGCACAAATAGTTTTATAAGTTTATAGTTTTGTTGGTGATTAATATGTTGACTATATTTAAAAACTTGGTTGAAAACCTAAATTAAAATAGGGAGTCAAAAAAAATTATTTATTTTATTTATGTAGCTTGAACCATCAAGTTTGTCCATTTGAAGCTAAAACAAAAGCATCCATCCCATCTAACATATAAATGAGAACACACAATTCCACCATTTAAAAAATAAAAATTATAGGAATATGTTGTGAGATTTGGTTGCATCACCAAGTTTTTGTATTTCCTTTTGTTGTAGAATTGCATCCCTATGGTTATGAAACCACTTAGGATCTAGAGTATAAAGAAACTAATGTAGAATAGAAAAGTAAAAACAAGTTTGTTGCAACAATATTTTTTGTTCATCTAGACTATAAGTGGATACAATACAAATACAAGGAGCTTTCTTTTATGAGCTGGAGAAAAAAAATGTGCATGTCGTGAATCTCTCTATAAACAAGGAAAAGTGGGCCATGCAAAGCTAAGTGATTGCATGTGCATCAAATCATTGATGAAAATAGAAAGTGTGTTGAAGTAAACATTAGCATGCATCATATGCACCACCCTACTCCACCTCCACCCACTAGCTCAAAAGAGAATAGAAAAAGAATATTAGGTAGCATGCTCTAGAGAAGAAGTCACCCACACCCCCAAAAGAGCTCATAAATGAAGAAAATTTCTCTCCATGAAAGTTTTGGTGAAGATGTCAACAATTTGTTGCACATTTAAACAATACGTAATAGTAGATAAGTTCCTCATGAAATGCATATAACCTCATTGTGCTTGGCATGCTACTAGCAAACTAGATCCCAAAATATCTAAATGTTACTTTAGTTATCATAGAAAATGATAGATGGTTACTAGTAGTAGATACTAAACACAATTTTTTTTATTTATTGAAGCTAGATAGCCTTAGTGGCTGCATTAATAAATCCTTGATACTCAACCTCTATGGTACCACCAACATCTTTAAATTTTATAGTGTAACCACCCCTCCCACATTTACCCACATCCACAAGCTTGCTAGGGTAAACATAAGATGAGAGTTACTGTGCGAGACATGATTTCCAAGATGCACTTATGGAAAATGGGGTCCACATGTCCAGAACTGACTGCAAACACCCATTGACACATGATCACACTTCCATTAGAGCCTAATTTGACCGAACCCTATTTCATTTTAGTTTTGATTCTTTAAATTTAATACAACTTTATATTTTTGTCATTTTTTCGGGTTCTAAACTTATGAGGTTTTTTTGAGGCCCTAAATAACATTTTCGAGGAAAATGGGGAGATCAGAAAAGTTCAAAATTATTAATATAGATTTTCTTCGGCTCCTTGTGGAAATATTTGAATTGATGTATTATGATAGTCAAACATAGATCATAAGTCAAAGTTATGAACCTGGGAAGTGGAAGGTCCAAATTACTCATTTATACAAACACTTTATGTACATAATACATAAAGGTTATAAATACATATTTTCTCATTAATTCAATAATATCACCAGAGAATCATCGAAAACGCCCTATGCCCTCTCCACATAGCCTCAACACCACTTATCAGTCCATACATTCATTAATTGATCAATAGGTAAATATTTCATGACAAGATCCATAGAAGATACACATCATATGAACAACATATAACCATAAAATAAGTATCATATAAACTAGAATAATAATAGTGCTAGAACAACCATTAAAGCCACATGATAACAAGTACATTTACAAACAAAATTCCATAGGAAAAAAACTCTTATTAACATATGAAAATCCAACCAAGTCAAGGACTTCCATGTACCACCCGACCATATATTGGGTTGAACCAAATCTCTCTTTCATCCAATCACCCATGCACCATAATCCCAGAATGAATGTGGGATTTCATGGAATAAAATAAACATAACCAAACCATCGCTTCTAGAGGCCAAATTGCCTCAACCCTCAACCAGTGATTCCACCTCATGGTCTCACATCACTAACCATCACGGGATCAATGTATACCAAAGTTTTACAAGGCTCAAAAGGGTTTGTTCCAACCCAACTCCAGGACTAGTAACTCAACCCATAACTTCCATAGGGCTCTAGATCGTTTGTCCAACAAAAGCTCCAAGACAAGTAACTCAACCCACCAAGGGCTCTAGAGCATTTTTCCAACCATGGCTTCTAGGACAACTAGTAACTCAACCCAAGTTGTTCCAGGGATTCTAGAGTGTTTTTCCAACAAAGGCTCCAGGAACTAATAACTCAATCCATCGCCATTAGGAACATGAGCACCAATAAAAAAAATTAAAAAAAGGAAAACACATAACACTAAGGCTATCCAAGGAAATGGAAAGGCTAGGAAAAACCACTTTCAATCCAGACAATCCTTCATTCCAATGACAAATCATAATCAAATAACCACATTCATGCACCATGCATGCCAAAAATATCAAGTAGTTCATACATGCAACTTGGTACCTGCAAAGCAATATCATTGTAGTTATTGATCGCATTGCCCCCTTGCGCTTTCCTTATTTCTCCAATTCCAACGTGCTCCAAGAATTCTCTAAGATTTCTCTAAGTGTGCAAGAGTGAGTTAGAGAGAGAGAATAGAATAGGGCTCCAAGCTAAAATTGAAAAAAAGCTATGAACTGATCCTCAAAATCCTTTTTAACATTAAGGCCTCTATTCTCTTCATTTTTCCTCTATTTTCCTTTAATTTTCCTCACATGCAATTATGTGACCTTTCACCTTCATTTTCTCCTATCTCTCATTATTTCATAAATAAAATGTCAATTAAGGCCACTTTTCCTTTGCCATTTCCTTTTCCAATTTCCATAGCCATTAATTAATAACAAGTGATCCCCATCACTATTGTTTTTCCCAACATTCAAATTGGAATATGTGTCCCATGACCCTTGTCTTATTTTTTTCCTTTATTAACTTTATTACATGGACTTTTAACTATGGTTGTTATAGAATCCTACCCCTTGGGGGAACACCATCCTTTGGTGTTAAATGACACTTATAAACCAGCAAAACACATGTTTCTCATGGAGCTTTATAGCACATCTTGATGCAACATTTACCTCATATCATACTACTCAAGGCTTAACCAACATATCATGAACAACATACCGCTTATTGGATCATTATAACATAGCTCGATGCAGTATCTAAATACATATGCATATACATATATAAATAACCAAAACACAACATCAAAACATATATCGAATAACATCCACTCAACCACCAAATATATAAGGATACATATCCCACATCTGATCAACCATCTCCCATGCAACTTCATCAGTACCAAATTAGTTCCACTACATTGTAACTTGCTTGATCGCTAGATTTTGGAGCATGAGCCTCTTTCGCTGCAAAATGAATTGAGGTTCTGACTATCCTTCTAGCTCGACCTGCAATGCACACAAGTTAATCACATGATCAACATATTTCACATACTTCTTAAGTAATGACACATGGAAAACATCATGGAATTTCATTGTTGGAGGCAATACAAGTTGGTAGGATATTGATACAATATTCTCGGGAATCTTGAAATGCTCAAAATATCAAGGTGCAAGCTTCACATGCGATCCAATCATCAAGGAGCTTCTCTTTGGTTTGATGCGCAAGTACACCTATTCCCCAACCTGAAACTCCTTAAACATCATGTGTTAATCTGCATAACGATTTTGTCTATCTTGTGTTGCCTTTAGATTATTCTTGATAACTTGCATTTATTGTTCCATTTATGCCAACATGTATGGTCCTATCAATACCATGTTCATTGGATCACTCCAATTGATGGGAGTGTTACAACTCTATCCATAAAGTGCCTCAAATCAACTCATCTTAAAATATTACTGATACCCATTATTGTAAGTAAACTAAACCAGTGGTAAATACTCTTCCCACTTCTACTCCTGATGCATAACATACATTCTCAACATGTCCTCTAGAATCATGTTGACCCTATCTATTTTTCCATATTTATGTGGATGATAAGTTGTATTGAGGGCCAACTTTGTACCCAAACCTACAAATAACACTTTCTAGTACCTAGAAGTGAACTTTGCATCTCTATCAGATACAATATTCTTCGAAACACCATGCAAATGCATTTTATCTATGATGAATACCTAATCTACCTCATTAGTTGAATGAGTAGACTTCATTGGAATGAAGTGTGCTACCTTAGTCAACCTGTCAAGCACAACCATGGTAGAATCATGTTGTTTAGATATCCTCAACAAAACTGCAATGAATTCCATGGAAATGACCTCCCATTTCTAGTATGGAATTAGAATTGGCTGCAATAAACCACCTGGATGCATATACTTTGATTTCTCCTATATAAATTCAAAACATCTCGCAAAAAAATCTAGCACCTATTTATTCAAATTCATCCAATGGTAGAACTCCTTAACTATTGTCAATGCCTTCTGATATACTGGGTGAATTGAATATGAATTAACATGAAATTCCCATAAGATAATATTCTTTACCTCACTATTGTTTGGCACATAGATCTCATCCCTAAATATGATAAAACCATCTGCTATGAGATGAAAAATCCACATCATGTTTATTTGTACTCTACTGTTGTAACTTGTACTTAAGCTACTAGTACCGTCATCCTGTTGTCCTACCTACAAGATCCGATCCTGTAAATTTTTTCCATATGAACTCATAACTTCTATGTGATTTACCTATACTCCTTTTCTAAGAGCATCTGCAACCCTCTTCTCTTTACCCTTAATATATATAATCTCATGATCAAACTTATTGATCATAGCCAACCACCTAGCTTGCTTGGCATTCAAATTAGGTTGCCCAAACAAATATATCATCCCACTATGATCACTCATCAAAATGAGCCTCCTACCAAGAATATAGTGTCTCCACATCTTCATGGATGATCACCGCCAACTCAATATCATGTGACACATAGTTTTTCTCATAATCATTCAGTTTCCTTAAGTCATAGCATACTACATGACCTTCCTACATCATAACTCCACCAAGTCCTCTCTTGCATGCATCTGTACATACCAAAAATTATTTATTTGGATCTGAAATCTTTATAACTAGAGCATTGGTAAGCAACTGCTTCAACTTCTCAAAACTAGTTGCCTATTACTCTATCCATTCAAAATTATTTCTTTCCTCTACAATGATGTAATAGGATATGAAATCTGTGATAATTTCCTGATGAAACTCTTGTAGTAACCTGCAAACCCCATGAATGATCTGAACTCATCCACATTCCTAGGATTTGCCCATTCGATAATAGATCTGACCTTTTCTAGATCCAATACTATACTTCCTTGGAAAACACATGCCCTAAGTAATGAACCACTATCTGAAAGAAACCGAATTTACTAAGCTTGGCATACAACTAATGCTCTCTTAAGAATCTCAATACTACTACTAAGTGTCTAGCATGTTCTTCCTCATTCTTAGAATATATCAATATATCATCAATGAATACAATGACAAAATTTTGCAGATAAGGATGCAACACACTATTCATCAAGGACATGAAATTAGATGGAGCACTATTCAAACCAAAAGGGACTACAACAAACTCATAATTCCCATTCATGGTCTGGAAAGAAGTCTTGTAGATGTCCTCTTTTTTTATGTGTACCTGGTGATATCCTAATCTCAAATCAATCTTCGTGAACGGTGTTTCTCCCTTAAAAGGATCGAATAAGTCATCAATCCTCGACAACGGATACATGTTCTAGATATTCACCTTGTTCAATTTTCTGTAGTCAATGCATAACCTAAGATTACCATCCTTATTATTCAAATAAATTATCGATGCACCCCAAGGTGACACACTTGGCCTGACATATCCCTTGTCAAGAATTTCCTTCATCTTCAACTTCTGTTCCACCAACTTTGGAGTGATCATCTTGTAAGGTGTCTTCAATTTTGGTGCTACTCCTCGCATCAAATCAATAGAAAATTCCACTTCCTTGTGAGGCAGTAACTCTAATATACCCGTTGTAAATACATCCTGAAACTATTGCAAATTTTGGTATTTGTTTAAGACTTATGCATCCTGAGTATCCTTACCTTTTTCAGTGGAGATATGCACTGAAAATAGGACACACCCTTTCTTATGATTACACTTTTCCATCTTAGTTGTAACCATTCTAACTGATGTAGCCACTTCTTAGCATGCAAGATTCTCAGTTCTCCGTTGTCTTCCAAACACTCAATAGCCTTATCACAACAATGTACTTTAGTATTGTGAAAGTATAATCAATCCATACCTAATACAATATTGTATGATACCAACAAAGGAACATTTAGATGTGCTGACACAGACATACTGTTAAGCTCAAATGTAGAAGATCTTGCAAAATGATGAACTATTTTCTTAGTACCTGTAGCCAAATTCACTAACAAATATTATGCATGTACTTATTTATTCAAACCACACTTATCCACCAGGTCAAGAATAATAAATCTATAATTATATCCAGGGTCAATCAAAATAGAAATAAATTTATCACAAAGCTTACCTTCCATCTTGATAATACATGTTTCATGATCATATAGTTATAGGCTCTAATGCCTCCTTCCTTCTCCTATTATGATACTTTTGTAAATCTTTCAGTCTTATTCCAAATTTTTCTTAAGGGGGTAAGTCCTTCACCATCCTTGTTCTTTATGTTGATGATATTATCCTTACTCGTAGTGATCCAAACCATATAAACCATGTGAAGTCTAGCCTCAAAAATAATTTTGAAATGACAGACTTAGGATACTTGAATTATTTCCTTGGTCTGCAAATCTTGCAATCCAAAGAAGGCATTACCCTCTCTCAGTCCAAGTATGCTTGTGATCTTCTACACCACTTTCACATGGAATACTATAAGCCAAACCCTTCTCCCTTTCAGTCTTGAGTCAAGCTTTCAGTCACTTGTGCTACTCTTGAAGTTGATGCTACCTTATACTGTCAACTTGTTGGTAAAATTCTGTATCTAACCCATACTTGTCTTGACCTTTCTTTTGTCATTGGTCTTGTCACTCAGTTTATGCACCAATCCCATGAAAGTCACTGGAAATCAGCTAAAAGAATACTTCGATATATTCGAGGTACAGTTCACTTCAGGATTCATTACAGTGCAGGAGCATCTCCATTGTTGATTGGTTTCACTAATTCTGATTGGGCTGGTGACCCTGATGTTCGGAAGTCTAATGCAGGATATGTATTCACTCTTGTTTCAAGACCTATTACTTGGTCTTGTAAGAAACAAAGTGACATCTCTCTTTCTTCAGCAGAAGCAGAGTATCGTGGTGCAGTTGAAGCCATCAAGGAAGCCATGTGGCTTCGTTAGATCCTATCTGAATTTGGTCTTCATCAGCAACATCCAACTACACTTTGGTGTGATAATCAGAGTGAAATTCAACTATGTAAAGATCCAGTTCAGCATCAGCGTATGAAACACATTGAACTCCACATACACTTCATGAGAAATCTCATTCATGATCATGTTCTTGAAGTACAGTATTGTCCAACCAATGATCAAGTAGCCGATATCTTTACAAATGCTCTCACCGAAGTGAAGTTTACCAAACTTCGATCCATGCTTGGAGTTCAGTAAAGTTGTCATTAAGGGGGGATAGGCTCTAATGCCTCCTTCCTACTCCTATTGTGTCACTTTTGTAAATCCTTCAATCCTATCCCAATTTGTTCTTAAGGGGGGGTGTTAGGATATTTTGACACATAGGAAATAGGATCCTTTTGTGTCACCCTTGTGAATCCTTCAATCCTATCCCAAGTTTTTCTTAAAGGGGGATGTTAGGATATTCCGACACATAGGAAATAGTTAAGAATAACTTATTCTAGTGTAGAGTTAGGTAAAGTGTGCTTCTTTACCATGTACATTTGTAACTTATAATTCGATGGTCATGATTTGTATTGATCTGACAGTTATCTCTCTCCTCGGTATTAACGACACTTGATCTATGGCTTAACACCCGATTGGTCCATGATCTCTATTTAAAGAGCATGGAGGGTCATTTTTCCGGTAACCGTTTATGAGAGAAACATATGTAACTTTTATTTTTATATTAATAAATTTCCTGAAGTGGCCGTGTTGGCTCAGGCCATGGTCTGTTTCCCTCTTTGAGGGCTCTAAACATGTGATTATAATGGTGTATTGATTTGTGATTTGTTTCTGAGTGGTGACATTTGGTTCTTGATCTACGAAACTTACCCTGTAAATTCCTACAATAGTTTATTATCCAATGATGCGTAAATACGTGGAATACTATTCCCAACATCCCAAAATTTTTGTGCTTCCTAAGCACTATAAAGTTGCGGTCTACCACCCTGATGTTGTGGAAAATCTCTCGTGTGGTGATCTTGGCCACAAGTCCAACACTATAAAGGCTTCCTACCCTCACCCTTGTTCTATTCCTCAAAATGAAATCCCTATCCTCCATTAGTTGTGTTGAACTTCATGTGTGGAACTGCATTCTCTTTGTTATCTATATCTTGTAATATTCCTCGCTTAGTATCTCACTTTACCTTTCCAATCTTGCTTAGTCTAAGACTTGCGCTTCGATTTCTCATAACAATGATTCAACTTTGTGATGGCTTCCTCCAACGATATAGGCTCACCAAACTCGATCATGTCCTTGAATGCTACCAACAACCCACTGATGAATCTTTGAATATTTTATTTCTCCTCCTTAAGATAAGGTACACACCTCAAAAACTCCATGAACCTGCTCGTATACTCCTCATTGGTCATAAATGCCATCTTAAGCTCATAAAACTCCTTTTCATTATCATCATAGTATCTCTCAGATAGATACTTCTTCTTGAAAAGACTCTCAAACTCACTCCAAGTCAACTCCTATCCATGAATACCTCTGAAATTATTTCATATTCCCACTAGATGTATGCTTTTCATTTAATACTGAAAGTAGTTACCCTTTCTTTCATAATCTCCGAGTACTCATGCAATATGAAGAACTTATTCATCCCAAGTAACAGATCTTCTGCATCATGTGACTTCATCATTTTTCCATCAAAGGTAGGTGGATTTTATTTCTTAAACTATTTTGGCATGTACAACTTCTCACTCCTCCTATACATATGGAAATGGTGATGACGATGATATCTCTTTGAACCAGAACTAGAATGAAATTTGTGGTCATTATCCCTCCTATCAAGTGTATCCATGAACCTACCATATTTGACTATATCATCCCTGTCAAACATGTATCCTGATTAAGACCTACTGCCATATGTGCCATTAGTTCTTTCCTCTTGTCCATGACTGATCCTAAGCAATCCCCATCTCTACAGGTCTGACAAAATCTGAAGAATAACTGCATTAACCTCTGATTTTTTCTCCTATGTCATTGCAATTATTTCTTATGACTGAATGGTCCTATCATTATCTTCTTTTCAAATTCTTATATCTACCTTCAAACTTCTCATTGTATCTGCAATGTGAGGGGAGTTCTCACCACCATGTTTCTCATCTGATCTATAGGGAGAATCACCTAAATCATAATCTACTATCTTGATTTTCATCCTTGATCCTCTACTTCCTACAAAAATACCATGTCAAATAACCAAATATAAATAAAATAACATGTACCTCAGTGAATTTCAGGAGAGGCTATCATGTCTGCAACAATCATTCTATATTAGCATAACACACACACACACACACACACACACACACACACACACATTTATTTAAATCAAGATTCCAAACATACAAACATCAACACCATCAACCTATACATGATGATATGACTGCAACAATGACCAACACTATGAATACATATCAAGCACATATACAATTGAAATACATGCATGAAAAATACATTCCTCCCATCCAGTCCAAGTGTTGAACCTTGGAGCTCTAATACCACTTTGTAACCACCCCTCCCTCATTTACTCAAATCCACAAGATCTTCAGGGTAAACATGAGATGAGAGTTAGTGTGCACGACCAGTTTTCTAATTTTTAAGATGCACTTATGTAAAATGGGGTCCACATGTCCAGAAATGACACGAAACAGCCGACGACACATGATCAGACTGCTATCAGAGCCTAATTTTACCCAATCCTCTTTCATTTAAGTTATGCTTCCTTAAATTTAATACAAATTTCTATTTTTGGTATGTTTTCGGGTTCTAAACATCTAAGGCTATTTTGAGGGCCTAAACGACATTTTCAAGCAAAGAAGAGAGACCGGAAAAGTGCTATTTCCTCATGGAGATCTTTGAAACATGGTATTATGATAGCCAAACAAAGATTATATGCCAAATTTATGACCCTAGGAGGTTAGAGGTCAAAATTACTCATTTATACAAACACTTTATGTACATATTACATGTAGGTTATAAATACATATTTATTCATTAATTCAAAAATATCACTAGAGAATCTCTGAGAAGGCCCTATGCCCTCTCCACATAGTTGTGGTACCCCTTTTTAGTCCATACATTCATTAACTGATCCATAGAAGATACTTATCATATTAACAACATATAACCAGAAAACAAGCAACTTATAAACCAGAATAATAACAATAATAGAACAACCATGAAAGCCACATAATAAAAATTACATTTAATCAAAAAATTCGTGAGCAAAAGAGCTCTTATTAACATATTAAAATCCAACTAAGTTAGGGACTTCCATGTACCACTCGACCATAGATCAAGTTGAAATAAATCTCTCTTTTAGCCAATCAAACATATGCCATATTCCAAGCATGAATGTGTGATCTCATGGAGTAAAACACACATAACCAAACCAATGCTTCCAGAGGCCAAACCACCTCAACCCTCAACCAGTGATTCCACCTCATGGTCGAACATCATTAACCATCACCATATTGGTCTCTACCAAAGTTGTCTAGGGCTTCAGAGCATTAGTTCCAACCTGGCTCCAAGACTAGTAACTAAACCTAGAGTTGTTGCAGGACTCTAGAGAACTTTCAAACCAAGGCTCCTGGACTAGTAACTAAACCCACCAAGGGCTCTTGAGTGTTTTTCCAACGAAGGCTTCTAATACTACTAACTCAACCCGATTTTTTACAATTAATCCATAGCATTTATCCAACCAAGGTTCCAGGGACTAGTAACTCAACCCACGCCCATAAGGAACATAAGCACCAATTAGAAAACAAAAAAGGAAAACCAAAAACACCAAGGTTATATAGGAAATGGAAAGGCTAGGCAAAGCCACTCTCAATCCAGGAAATCCTTCATGCCAATGAAATATCATAACCAAATAACAACATTCATACACCATGCATGCAAAAACTAGCAAGTAAATCATACATGCAACTCTGTACTTGCAAATAAATCCACTTGTTTTTGTTGATCATGTTGTCCCTATACGCTTTCCTAATTTCATTTTCATTCTTTCTCCAAATCCAATGTGCTACAAGAATTATCCAATATTTCTTTAAGCGTGAAAGAGTGAGTGAGAGAGAGAGAGAATAGAATATAGCTCCAAGCTAAAACTGACAAAAAGCTATGACTTGATCCTCATAAGATTTTTTCTCATTGAGGCCTCTATTTTCTTCATTTTCCATCTATTTTCTTTCAATTTTCCTCACATGCAATTATCTGACCTCTCACCTTCCTTTTCTCCTATTTTCCATTATTTCATAAACAAAATTCCAATTAATGCCACTTTTCCTTCGCCATTTCCTTTGCCAATTTCCATAGGAATTAATTAATGAGAAGTGATCTCCATCACTATGTTTTTTCCCAACATTTAGCTTCCAATACATGTCTCATGAGCCTTGTATTATTTTTTATATTTATTAACTTGATTACATGGATTTTTAACCAGGGTTTTTACTAAACCCTCCCCCTTGGGGGAACACCATCCTTGGTGTTCAATGACACTTATAAAATAGAAAAACACATGCTTCCCATGGATATTTATAACATAGGTAGATGATACATTTACATCATATCATACTACTCAAGGATTAACCAACTTATAAGGAAGACACTATTGCTTATTTTTGCTTTATAACACAACCTAATGCACTAATTACATACGTATGCATATAAATATAGACATAACCAAAACACAACATCAAAAAATATATCATAGCACATTTTCTAAACAACCGGATATAGAAGGTTATAGAGCCTGCATATGATCATCCATCTCCCATGTAGCTTCACCAGGCGGAAAGTGCCTCTACTACACTCTAACTTTCTCAATTGCTCAATTTCGGAGCATGAGCATATTTTTCTGCAAAATGCACTAAGGTTCCGGCTATAATTTTCCTTATGGCTCCACCTGCAATTGAGAAGACTATTAACTCAACCCACCAAGGGCTCTAGAGAATTTTTACAACCAAGGCCTCATGGACTAGTAACTGAACCCAAGTTGTTACAGGGGTTCCAAAGCATTTTTCCAACCAATGCTCCATGAACTAATAACTAAACCCACAACCATAGGAAACATGAGAAACAATTAAAAAAAAAAAGGAAAACCCACAACACTAAGGTTATATAGGAAATAATAAGCGTAGGAAAAACCACTATCAATCGAGGAAATCCTTCATTCCAATGACACATCATAACCAAATAAACACATTCATAAAAAATGCATGCCAAAACTACCAAGTAAATCATACATGCAACTCAATACTTGCAAAGAAATCTAGTTGTAGTTGTTGATCCCATTATCCCCTTGTGATTTCTTGCTTTCTTTTTCCTTCTTTCTCCAAATCATATGTGCTCCAAGAATGCTCCAAGATTTATTTAAGTGTTCAAGAGTGTGTGAGAGTGAGGGAATAGAAGAGAGATCTAAGCTAAAACTAACAAAAAGTTATGAACTGATCCTGAGAAACCTTTTTATCATTAAGGCCTCTATTTCCTTCATTTTCCCTCTATTTTCCTTCACTTTTCCTCACGTACAATTATGTGACTTTTCACCTTCCTTTTCTCATATTTTCTATTATTTCATAAATAAAATCCCAATTAATGCCACTTTTCCTTTGCCAATTTCCATAGCCTTTAATTAATCACAAGTGATCCCCATCACTATATTTTTGCCCAACATTTAGCTTTGAACACGTGTCCCATGACCCTTGTCTTATGTTTTGCCTTTATTAACTTTATTACATGATTTTTTAATCAAGTTTTCTACAGAACCCAACCCCCCCCCCCCCCCTCGCCGCCCCTTGGGGGAACACCATCCGTGGTATTCAATGAAACTTATAAAACAACGAAATACATGCTTCCCATGGAGATTTATAACACAACTCGATGCAAAATTTACATCATATCATACTACTCAAGGCTTTACCAACATGTCATGAACACCCTACTGCTTATTGGAGATTTATAACAAAACTCGATGTGGTATTTACATACATATGCATATACATATAGACATAACCAAAATAGAACATCAAAACATATATCACATAAAATGCGGTCAACCAACGAATATAGAAGAATATATAGCCTACATTTGATCATCCATATCCCATGTAGTTTCATCGGGCCCAAAGTGCTTCCACTGCACTCTGACTTGCTCGATTCTAGAACATGAGCATATTTTGCTGCAAAATGCATTGAGGTTCCGGCTGGAATTTTCCTTCTGGCTCCACCTACAATACAAACCATTCAATCACATGACCAACATATTTCACATAATTCTTAAGTAATGACACATGGAAAACATCATGGAATTCTACTGTCTGATCCAATGCAATTCAGTAGGATACTGGTCCAATCCTCTCAAGAATCTTAAAAGGCCTGCAATACTGAGGTGCCATATTGGCACACGATCAAATCCTCAAGGAGCCCCTCTTTTTCTTGATGCACAAGTACACATGTTCCCAAACCTGAAACTCCTCAAACATCTTGTGATGATATGCATAACTCTTCTGTCTATCCCGTGTTACCTTTAGATTCTTCTTGATAAATTTCATTTCATGCCATCCATTTCTTCCAACATGTTCAATCCTATCAATAAATTGTTCACTGGATCACTCCAATCAATGGGAGTATTATAACTCCTCCATAAAGTGCCTCAAAAGGACTCATTTTCAAATATTCCTAGTACCCATTGTTGTAAGAAAACTCAACCATTGGTAAATACTCTTCCCACTTTTTTTGTTAATGCATAACATACATTTTCAACATGTCCTCTATAATATTGTTGACCCTTTTAGTTTTTCCATCTGTCTGTGGATGATAACTTGTAATGAAGGACAGCTATGTACCCAAGCCTGAAAATAACTTCTTCCATATCCTATAATTGAACTTGGCATCTCTATTGGATATAGTATTCTTCGTAAGGCATGCAACCACACTATATTTCTAATGAAGACCTGAGCTACCTCTCTATTTGAATGAGTAGACTTCACTTGAATGCAGTGATCTACTTTATTCAAGTTGTCAACCACAACCATAATAGAATCATTTTTTCCATATCTCCTCGAAAAACCTGTAATGAAGTACATGGAAATGACTTCCAATTTCCAATCTTGAATCAGAATCAAATGCAATAAACCACTTGGATCCTTACAATCTCCGTTTAATTTTTGACAATACAAACATCTCATAACAAACTCTGTCACCTCTTTCTTCAACTTACACCAATGTTAGAAATTATTAACTGTTGTGAATGTCTTATGATATCGCGGCTGACCTAAATATGAATTAACATGAAATTCCCATAAGATAAGCTTCTTAATCTTGTTGATGCCTAGCAGATAGATCTTGTCCCTAAATTTAATTAAACCATATGCTATGAGATGATAATCCACATCCTTTTCACATTTACCTTGTTTTTGTAACTCGTGCTTAAGTTTTTGGTACATGTCTTCTTGTTGTCCTGCCTACAAGATTTGATCATGTAAATATGTTCCATATGAGCTCATAGCTACTATGTGATTTACCTGTACTTCCTGCTAAGAGCGTCTACAACCCTATTCTTTTTACCCTTAATATATTTGATATCGAAGTCAAACTCATTGATCGTATCTGACCACCTAAATTTCTTTCCATTGAAATTAGTTTGGTCAAATAAATATCCCAACCCACTATGATCACTCATCAAAATGAACCTCTGGCCAAGAAGATATTGTCTCCACATCTTCGATGCATGGATGATCACTGCCAACTCAATATCATTTGTCATATAGTTCTACTCATGCTCATTTAGTTTCCTTGACTCATATCATGCTACTTTTCCTTCCCACATCATAGCTCAACCAAGTCATCTCTTGATAGAATATGTACATACCACAAACTATTTATTTGGATATGCAATGTTTAGAACTCGAACGTTGGTAATAAACTACTTCAACTGCTCAAAAATAACTACACATTCTTTTTTCCATTCAAATTTCTTTCCTTTCCTCTGCAATGATGTAATAGGATATGAAAAACGTGAGAAGTTCCTGATTAACCTCCTATAGTAACCTTCCAACCCCATGAACGATCTGATCTCGTCAAAAATCTTAAGAGCTACCCATTCCATGATAGCTCTGATATTTTCTGGATCCACTACTATACCTTCCTTGGAAACCACATGGCCCAAGTAATGAACCTTTGTCTAAAATAAATTACATTTAATAATCATGTCATACAAATGATTCTCTCTTAACAATCTCAATATTGTTGCTAACTGTTCGACATGTTCTTCCTCATTCTTGAAATATGTCAATATATCATCAATGAATACAATCACAAATTTGTCCATATAATGACACAACACACTATGCATCAAGAACATGAAAGTATTTGGAGAATTATTCAAACCAAAGGGGACTACAAAAAACTCATAATGCATGTATTTGGTCCATAAAGAAGTCTTGTAGATGTCCTCTTCTTTGATGCGTAGCCGATTATATCCTGATCTCAAATAAATCTTCGAGAACACTATTTCACCCTTTAGTTGCTTGAACATGTCATCAATATTCAACAATAGATACTTGTTCTTAATCATCACCTTGTTCAATTTCCTGTAATCAATGCATAAACTAAGAGTACCATCCTCCTCTTCACAAACAATACCAGTGCACCCCAAGGAAACACACTTGGCCTATTGTATCTATTTTCAAGTGTTTCCTTCAACTGCAACTTGAGTTCCACTAACTTTGGAGTGCTCATATTGTAAGATTCCTTCAATGCTAATGTTTCTCCTGGCATCAACTCAATAGAAAAATACACTTCCCTATGAGGGCGTAACTCTAAGATCTTTGCTGGAAATACATCCTGAGACTGTTGCAAAATAGAGTACATATTTAATACTTCTACATCCTCAATATCCTTACCTTTTTCACTGGAAATATCCTTATCTTTCCTATGATTGTGCTTTTCCTACGTAACTATAACCATTCTAACTGATGTAACCTTATTCTTACCATGCAAGCATATATTTTCTCTATTTTCATCCAAGAACTCAATAGACTTATGATAAAAGTCTACCTTATTTTTGTGAATGTATAACCATTCCATACCCATTAACATATTGTATGATCTCAATGAAAGAACAATTAGATGCACTAACGTACAAATACCACTCTGCTCAAATGCATAAGATCTTACCCAATGATAAACTCTTTTCTAAGTACCTGTAACTAACTACACTAACCAAGATTCTGCATGTACTTATTTATTCAAACCACACTTAACTACCAGGACAAGACTAATATAATTATAGTTAGATCGAGGACTAGTAAAAATAGAAAAAACTTGATCATAAATCTTACCTTCCATATCAATAATACATGTTTGATGATGAACGTGCCTATTATCTAATGTTGTGTAAATCCGGGGAATATTATGCCCAACAACCCCAACTTTCTGTGATTCCTTGACACTGTAAATTTGTGGTCTTCCATCTTGATTTTATGGGAAACATCTCTTGCGATGATCCTGGCCATAGGTCCAACACTGTAAAGGCTTCCTTCCCTCACACTTTTTTTGTTCCTTAGATTGAAATCCTTGTCCTTTATCACTTGTGCTGAAATTCGTGTGTGGAACTGCATTCTCTTTATTACCTTCATCTGGTAATATTCCTCACTTCTTATCCAACTTTCCTTTATTCTTGTCATTACCTTGCAAATCTTGCTTAGTCTCATAACTACACTTTGATTGGTCCTAACAACACTTAAAATTTTGATGGATTCCTCCAAAGATCTAGGTTCATGAAACTCAATCCTGTCCTTGAATGCTACTGAAAAACCATTGATGAACCTTTGAATATTTTCTTTCTCCTTAAAATAAGGCACGTCCCTCAAAAACTCCAAGAACCTACTAGTATACTCCTCTTTGGTCATACATCCCATGTTAAGCTCATAGAACTCCTTTGTCCTGTCACCATATTATCTATCAGATAGATACTTCTTCTTGAAAATTCTCTTGAACTCACTCCAAGTCAAATCCTCTTCCTAAATACCTCTAAAGGTCCATATGCATTGTACCTTTCATCTTTGCTTCCCATGACCTTGATAGCAGCATGCAAAATTTAGGTGGAATTTCTGCTACCACAATGTCCATGACCACTATCTTGGCAGGGACTTGTGTAAGACCAACAAAAACATATTTTATTAAACCAATGCACTGAGCTATTTTTTAATCAAAGGACAAAAAATCCTTATATGGTCTAGTAATTTCCAAACCCAATCCTCTCCATGATTACTTTGGGAATAAGATTGTGAGAGGCTCCTGAATCCAACATAGCATTATGCAATGCCATGTCATAAATGCTAAGGCTAACATAAAAAGGAGGCACCTCCTCATTCTGCTCATCCTCTAATCTTGGACCCAAGTATATGGTTGGATGATCTTCTTGGACATTTAGAATATCAACAGCTCCTAGCTGCGAATTTAGGATTTTCACAATCCTACTTCTGTATTCATTCACCTTAAGAATTTCTCCAAAAGGTACTATAATTTTGATCTTAGAGATCTCACTTTCCAAACTGAAAACAAAACCATATTTTTCAGTATATTTGACAGGAGGAGGAGCTGGTGTTTCTTTCCTAACCTCAGTAGCCTTGGAGACATCTTTCTTGAGTTGTGTTTTGTTTGCATTGATTGGCACATTTCTATTTCTGAGGTTGTATTGTTTCTGCATCTCAAAGATTGCATGTTGATACCCTTTAAGATAATTAGATGGTTCCTCACCCTTGTTTAATTCATGATGTGACTCATCATGTTCCTCCTTAGTTAAAAACATCCTTGACATGTTCTCATCTAAGAAATGAATTGGGTCTTCTTATATTTCAGGCTGATATCCTTCATCAACTAAGTTTTGCTGAAAAGGAGGCTTCATTTGAGGGTCAGGTGGCTGATTTCTGTTTTCCCTTAGCCTTTTCTAGTTTTGAGGTCTTCTAAATTGAGGTTTTCTAAAATGAGGCTCATGATATGTAGGAGGAACAAAGGCATTACCAAGGGCAAGCCTATCCATCATTTTTTCCATTGTCTTCATCATGAAATCAAATTTCTCATTAGAGGTGGAAGGCTTACCTTCTTCTTTCAACTTATTCTTACCCATCTTGGACTTTTTTGCTGCTATCAAATTGACATCCACCTTCACTACTTCATTCTACATTTCAGCAAGTGAAGGGGATGCTCTCTAATCTGAATGGAAAATGGCATCAACCCATGGTATTCATCTACCCATGTTATCCATGCACCCATGGAATTTACCCATGATATTGTAAATGGAATCAACCCATGGTATTCATCCACCCATGATATTTATTCACCCATGGTATTGTAAGTGACCCATGGTATGTATCCAACCATGGTATTCATCCACACATGGGATTTTCCCATGGTATTGTAAGTGGTATCTACCCATGGTATTGGCCTATGGTATCTACACATGGTATTGTAACTCAAAAAATGCTATAAATAACAAGCCTCAGTTTGTAAAAGGACAGATTGTCTGCTAAAATGTAGCTTCTACAGTTGTTCTCTGTTTTAATAAAACAAGTTTCTTTCTGGTTTTATTTTCTTTGTGTTCTCTCTTTTTCTTGGCATTCTATTTCAAATTTGCAGATCTTGGGGGCCTCCCCCCAAGGTCCAGATCAGTGGTATCAGAGCTAGGTTAAGTCTCCATGGGAATGAGGGTTTGAAACATATTTCAGTTTCAATGTTTTGCAGCAATCTTCAGCAAAATCCATGAATTTTTTTGGGCGGCGAGTTTTCAGATCAGATATAAACATTTTGGTGAAAAATTTGCAAAAACAAAGACCAAATCTGGATTCCTTGAGAAAAAATACTCAAATTCAAAAAAGCAATTGGCCAAATTGGAGTTCGGATGAGGGAGATGTCGCCGATTCAAAATCAGCAATGTTGAAGCAATTTTTCTGACGAAAATTCATGGATGGCGGCTCTCCTGTCATTTTTCTCAATTTTTAGTATAAAATTTCAGAAGAATGGATATATATCTGAGCTCCTCTTGAAAAATCACCCAATTTCAAAAAAAAATCGGTCGAAACGGAGTCCGGATGTGGGAGTTATCATTGATTTAAAATCACCTATTTTTTCAGAAATTTTGTGACGACGAGACAGTTCCAGCACGAATCTGAGAGTCTAGAGTCTCCAAATAGTGGTTTCAAACATAAGAGAAGATGAATAATTATCATTCCATTTCCAAAAATAGGTTATAATAAATATTCTGAGTTATATTGACCGAGTTATGCTCATTTTAAATCTGGAGCAGCATTCGGAGCGGGTTCCCTTTGGAGACGTGCCCTCCCACCCCGCTTTAGTAGGCACCTGCTTCACATTCATCAGTTTCAACATATCATCATTCGTCTTGGGTTATTTAGAGACGTTCCCTCCCACCCAAAGTTATTTAGGCACCTGCTACTTCATCAACAATCAGCATCACGGTTATGGGTCAACCACACAAAATCATTTTCATCGAAGTCCATTTGCTAGGCCGCACACTGTTAGTCACACAGTTGGTCACAAGCATTACAGGGTATCTCTATCCTCGAATCTTCATTTTTCATGGTTTTGGTTCATCCACAAACCCACACTTCATCGAAATCCATTTGCTAGGCCGCACACTGTCAATATCATAGTTGGTCACAAGCATTACAGGGTATCTCTATCCTCGAATCTTCGTTCATCACGGTTATGGGCTAACTACACAAAACCCTTCTCTTCAGTGGCTCTTCATATTCAACAAAGGCTTCTCAGGAGGGAACTTCACGCAATGGGGACCATTGCTTCTTAAGGAGGGAGGAATGATCTAAATGGAAAATGGCATCAACCCATGGTATTCATCTACCCATGATATCCATCCACCCAGGGAATTTACCCATGATATTGTAAATGGAATCAACCCATGGTATTCATCCACCCATGATATTTATTCGCCCATGGTATTGTAAGTGACCCATGGTATGTATCCAACCATGGTATTCATCCACACATGGGATTTTCCCATGGTGTTGTAAGTGGTATCTACCCATGGTATTGGCCTATGGTATCTACACATGGTATTGTAACTCAAAAAATGTTATAAATAACAAGCCTCAGTTTGTAAAAGGACAGATTGTCCACTACAATGTAGCTTCTATAGTTGTTCTCTATTTTAATAAAACAAGTTTCTTTCTGGTTTTATTTTCTTTGTGTTCTCTCTTTTTTCTGGCATTCTAATTTTGCAGATCTTGTCAGATCTATTTCAACTTTGCAGATCTTGGGGGCCTCCCCCCAAGGCCTGGATCACTCTCTCTCTCAGTAGTATAGAAAATTCATAATCAAAAGCTTCAGCATATCTCAACTGAGCTGCTCCTAGAGGAGGCTTGAGATGGGCAGGGATAAAGTAATATACTATATTAAATCTCTTTGAAAAGTTTTGAACCATTTCACCAACAACTCTCTTCAAAATATTATACTGAGTGAGGGCTTGTACAAAATTATTTCTATTTCCCCCCTTCCTCAAAAAGCTATCTTGAAATTCATTCCAATTATGTAGGCTTCCAGGAGTAAGGGCTTTGAACCACTTCCTAACTTCACCATTAAAGCTCTGAGCAAATAATCTCATCTTAACATCCTCATGGTCAACCTCCTCCCTGTCTATAAAGTCATTGAACTTCTCTACATGCTCTTGAACTGTAATCTCTTCATCACTTCCCCAAGTTTTGATTCTAGCAGAATATTTTTTAGGGAGGGCATTTAAGACAGCTAGAAGGGAAAGAGGAGCATTTATAGCAGGTGCAGCAAGTGGAGGAGGCACATTTTTCCATGATGAATGGGATTGTGGTAGTTTTAGGGAAAACAATAGTAGAGGAAGAGGAACTATTAGGAGGAGGAATGTTTGGTCTTTGTTGTCCATTGACAATTGAACTCCAACCAGGAAGAGGAAAACTAGTTTTACTTCTTAACAAAATCTCAAAAGGGTCAAGCTCCTTCAACCTATCCAAAGACTCTTTCACTAACGGTAACTCAGAGGTGACTGCTTCTCAAAAATATTCTTTATCTTTTTGTGTGACTAAGGTTGAGGTATCAATACCTCTCCTATGTAGGTCTAAGACAATTTCAGTTAATTCTTTTTCACTTTCAAACCTAAACAAGATTTCCTGAATTTTATCTTCAGGACTTCTTAAAAATTTAGAGGACAAGGATTTTTTATGTAATGGAGTACCTGATATTACAGAAATTCCTTGACTTCCTCTGGAGATGGTGTTTGGATTGTCCACAATGGTAGGTGGATCCAGGTTAGGATTACTCCTCGTGTATCTCCTTCTCAAAGCCACCTTTGATAATATGACTTCTGAATGGAGTCACCAAGGTAGATGCAGCCTCGAATAGCTTCCTAAGATCCTACTACCTTCAAAAGTTAAACTTCAAAATTTTGGGAAAATATAGTGTTCAGGCTCCTAGCAGACGCACAAAAATGTTATCACAAAATTGCACCTGATAGGTTGCTAACCAGACAACTTCATGTAACTGTTTCAAACCAATCTTGTGACTGAATCTTAGCCTCTTCAGTTTGAGAGGGCTCTCTTAAATGGTTAATGATATTTGATAATGATAAACTAGATGGCTAACTCTACTTAGAAAATGACTTGCTTGTGATAAGTGTAGGCTGAAAATAAATTCAATATGAAAACATTGAGCTTACAGAGTCAACAAGTTCAATAGCTTAGTAGTAAGTTCACTTGACATGGAAGCTGAGGCAGGTAAGAGTTTTTAGCAGAAGTACACTCATATGAAATAGGAAATTACACATTCAATTCATCTATAAATGAAGTTGGAGCATTACATGAATGAATTCTGAGTATTAAAGATGAAAACAACTGCAAATGATACACATAAAAGATATAGATAAGATAGGCACTAAAAACTCAATCAGAATCTTAGGTTGGTCAAGAAACAAGTCTTTGTATTACTGAAAACAATCAATTACATAAAGCTGTAGTTTTGCCAAAAAATCTCCAACCCTTTACCAATTTGACTCTCTGCTCTTTAATTGACTTGTTACATCATGAGATGATCTGCCTCTTGGCGAGATTCATCAAATTTACCCCACTGACACCTTGCGTAATAATAAAACATCTATCTTAATGAGAAATTGACAGCTTTCCTACTTGACAATCCTTTTCCTAATAGGACTCAAACTGTTCATTATTACATTAACAAACTTATCTCCTTAAAACAATTACATCTTTGAAAACTATTCCCTCACATGTTCAAATAGGGTGTGGTGGGACTCATCACTACATGACATCTTAATTGAGCTCCTCTAAAACTGGAAACAAACCCTATTTTTAGGAACACTGGTCTTTATCTTCAACGAGGAGTTTAGCTGGTGAGTTGGCTTCATCATGTGTTCTTTGAGTCTTGGACATGGAAAATTTTAGGGGCTAATATTCGCAGGTGGGCTAATTTTCCATGGTTTTTACAAAAAAAAGATTCGCCAATTTCCATTTTTTTATAAAAATGATTCGCCCAAAAAATATAAAATTATTTTACGTTAAAAATTTCCAAAATTATATAGACAATATATATAATATCATTATAAATTTGAATAATTTTACAAATAGAGAAATAAACATTTTATAGTTTATATATTAGGGACTAGTGAGATTCACCAATTTTTTAAACTTCAAGATAATTTTCCATCCTTAAAATTTTCCCTGGGACCCTTGGATGACTGCTGGCCAAATCCCTTGAACCTTAGAAAGTGTCCATCTATCCAAAACTTCACAAAAACCTGCTCATATAGCTTCAAACTAGTACGCTACGAAAATATGACAGTTTCATAGCGTACTTTCGTAGCGTTACAAAAATGACTTAATACATCAATATTTCTAATTCTTTTCTCCTGCATGATGTTCATTATGACTTAATACATCTTCTGTACCATTTTCACCTCATGTAAGCTCCCAAAACTAATTCAAAATGCAAAAGGAAAGGTACATTAGTTTCGTAGCGTTTTCCTGTTCTTCAAGCCCATGAACGCTACGAAAATGCTGAAAACAGTGAAAATTCCATAATTTTGTGTAGCTTCAAAAATATACCTTCTAAGTGAAAAAAAAATTGTTTCTAATATGCCATTAGCCTTCAAAATAAAAAAATACCTCACACTATGTATGTTGAGGGGTTTCTTCCTCATTGATGATGAGTTGATCAATTGGATTCTCAACTACTGTCATTTTAAGACCTTTTTTCTCCAACTCCTCATGAATTAGTTCAAGCTGTTCCTGGAGGTATTTAAACTGATCCTTCAATTTCCTGTTGGTAGATTTCAAATGCAAGTTCATTTTCCTGACATGTTTCACCTCCTTCCTCAATGGCATGGTCCATTTGATAAATTGTTGCGTATTATGTAGGGTCTTGGAAACACTGTCAACCTGCTCTTCCCAAATCTCTTTCATATTTTCAAATTGAACCTTTTGGAAATTGTGTTTTCTTGCTTCTTTCTTCATAACATCAATTCCATGGTTGGCCAACTTCAACTATTCTTCATTGAGTTCAAAATCTATTTTTTCCATTACTTTCTCTTTTCCTTTATTTGATTTTCTCACTGTATCTTTCTCTGCAGCTGATGAAAGATCAATGATGTCTTGTGGTGGCTAGACTTTGTCAGTAGGTGGATGAACCTCTTTACTACTCTCTAATAGCTTCCTAGCATGCCTTGTCATGGGATTTCTTGCTTGGAACATAAAACCTGCATCTTCTCCTTCAAATTCTAGTTTCTTGGCAGATTTGGCTTTCTTTAGTTTTTGTCCACCTTCCTCTATATCCTCAGCCTGGACTATAGGAGTCTCTTCTATTTAAATGGCATGTAATATTTCTTCTATATTTCCTTTAGCTAGTGCTCTATCTTCTACAGCCACTGCTTTGTCTTCTAAGGCCACTGTTTGACTCCTTGTCATCCTTTTGGTTCCTTGTTTACTCACAACTTGTTTTTGTTTTGCAGGTTTGATCACTTTTGATTTTTGTTTTGTAGGTGGGTCATTAGGTGTATCAAAACTCTTCCATTGTTCTGTTTCCATAATGATTGGTTAACTAGGTTCTACTCTTGCTAGTTCACTTGGTTCTGCCACCAATGGTTCACTTTGTTCTGCTACTACGGGTGATGGGATTATCCTAGGTTTAGGAGTTCTTGTAGGAGTAAGAGCATCCAACTCAAAATCACTAACAAACAAAAATGAAGACCATTCTCTGCCTAGTCTTTGGAGCTCATCTAAAACCAACAGTTTAATTAAACCATGATGAAACAATGAAGTCTCACTCCCTTCAGATTTTTCTTGGACCTTGTATGCCATTTTTGATAGCCTTCTATGTAAATAGAAAGGAAGATCAAGAGATATCTTACCAGTAAAGTGTAGGAGTAGATTGAAATGGTATGAGTAGATTTTATGATATCTTCCTTCATAATTAAAATACTTTTGGATGATAAGCAACAAATTTGAGTAGTTATCCTTCATGCAGCTCCTTGTAATTGCATCAGTAAGGTCCATTTCACTGTTTTCAGGCTTCATAAACTCTTTTCACTGCTCCATGTTAAACTTGAACCCTTTGAACCACTTCTCTTGTCCCCTTGGAATCCCTATTGCTACTGCAATGACCTCTGGTGTAATGGAAATATTAAGCATCCCAAATTTGGTAGATGTTACACTGAAGTTGAAAGCAAATTCTTTGGAAACCTGTACATGGCAGCCTTGTAATCTTTCACAAAACTGTAAGAAACTTGTCCTTTTGAAGACTTCTACAACTATTGGGTCTTCATTGATCAGATTCATATCTGCCCGTTCATATATCAGACATTGGCCACCCTTATTTGTCCTTCTTTTTTCTGCCATGGTTTCTTTAATGCCTTCTCAGCCTCACTTGATAGTTCTCAGCCTCTCTTGATAGTTTTTAGCATCACTTGATTAGTGATCTTTTTAAACCTTTGAAAACATCAGCCACAACTTTGGATCAATGCAATAGCTCTCTAAATCTCGATATCATGCGAAGAAGAAATGGAGAATGAGAAATGACTGAATTAGGAAAGATTTTTGAAGTTTGATGTCCATTCATAACACTATGATGACTAATACATTCCTAAAATGGTGATGATAACTTCAGAACTGACCATGTACCTTGATTTTATCCCTCAATGACTCGAATGGTATCTAACGTACCCTTTCAAAACAATATTTTAACACCTAAAAACTAATCTGACAAGACAGATAGGAAACCACACTTTCATAGCGTGTTTAGTGTAAATATGGAGGTTTTCACTACGAAATTATTGGCAGTTTCATAGCGAAAAGTGACATTTATCAGTGTATTTCGCTACAAAACTATGGTTTCTTGGCTAAAACAACTATTTCGGTACAAAAATCTTGGGAATTGAAATCCGTCAGAAAATTATGAATAAAGTGACATGAGGGGATTTGAAAGTGAGTGGGTTTGGACCTTAGGGTAGGCTTAAACAAGAAAAATTTAAATTTTTCCTTGATCCAATATATAAAAAATGAATCCTACACCTACCTTTGACACATGAACCTATATAACTTTGTTAAATGATGCTTCATTTTTTTTGGTGATAACATAATGAAACTTTGTCTGAAATAAACTGCATTTACTAGCGTATGGTAACCTGGTCAAAGTATATTTTCGGTCCCTTATAGAGTTATATGCTCCTTACCTAAGGTATATATTCCTAATAATCTGAGAAATAATATATTCCTGAAAGAGTATTGTTAACAAAAGCATAAGTATATGTTCCTTCTATAGAGTAAGTAGTAAAGTAATAATAAGTAAAGGGGATAGTTCATAAGATGTAAAATATAGTCCATGTACTAGGTTCATAGTGTGTTTTCCTGGATGTATAGCAAAGGGTTGGATTGTTGGTTAAAGTAGCAGTTAGAAGCACGTGTTGCCCAGATACAGTTTATAAGAATTGTTACCATGGAACTGTAATAAGACCTGAATACAATCTACAGTCTAAAGCCCTTTTTTACACTATACAATAAGCCCTCTTAATAAGACAATATACAGTCAAAGCATTTTTTCCAATTGTTTCCAATGGTTTGAGAGAGTATACAATCCAATAAATCTTGTTGTTAGAAATTGTTGACAATAATAAGTGTGTCGTTAGAGAGAGTGGAAAGTATATAAGCTCTTCGTTAGACAGTCCAAGCCTAAAAATATAATATATACACATCTCTTTCTGATGGATTCTAACGTGTGATGGTTTCCTATGATTTTATTATGAAGGAACACGACTATTGACTGATGCAATTCCTTCCTAGCTATGATAATAAATATTCCTACTATCAATTTATAGGATATGCCATAGTAATTTATTCTAGTAACAGTATGTCGTATGATATTTTTTTTGTGGCAAGAAAAAGAAATAGGATCCCCTTAAGACACTAGACATGTTTTCGAGACTCCCATAAATGCAAGTGTTATTTGGTGTAATTAATGTTCCTAGCTTTGAGATGGAGAAGGTGGGTTCAAAGTGTCTTTCCTGCTCTTGCTTGAAGCCATGATTTATTAGGTTGACACCATAAATTATAAGGTGGTAGAAACCTTGTTATTTTTTATGGAGGACCAGGCCATTATTTCTAAGGTTGGAACCATATTGGAGGACCATGTGGTAATTAGTAATTCTACCATTAAACCAAGCTCAAGCAGTCCTAGTGATTTTGGAGAGAAGAAACCTGACGTTCTATTCCCAACCCGAAGGAGGGGCCTAAGGTCAATGAATGAGTGTTCCTCGTCACTTGTCTCTGGCCTTTTCATTACCACTGATTGAATAATATTTTTGGTTCCTATCCGGTCTAAGGATTTTGAAAGAGAAAATCTAATGGTTTCTAGAGTTTCCGCTTCACCACTTTTGATAGAAATATTAGGGTGGAGGGACCCAAATTAAGGGGGAAATTTCGCTAGGGGTAGGTATATGAAAATGGTTAGAATAGGTTCCTAGGTTTGTTAGAAAGGTATTAAAGTGAAGTAGGCCAAGTTTCCATTTATATATGTTTTATAGAGGAAGTGGCGGCTAGGTGTAGATTAAAGTGAAGTAGGCATAGGTTCACTTTAAGTATTCCACAACGTGTCCCGGTTATTATGATAGAATCCTACTAGAATCCTTTGGTCATTTTTCTTTTTATCTGATTGATCAAAATAAACCGCAAATAAATGCTATAAATCGGAAGATTTATTATCCGCAACCATTGTTTTTATACCTTATGGATTATTCCTACTCCTCATCTATTTATTTCCTCTCACCATATTAGGAATTTCTACATTAGGATCCAATATTTTCATAATTGAACTTAATATTTCACGCGTTGATTTTCTACGGGTGAACAGATATGCTGAAAAATGAAAACCTTGCTTAATAAAAGTGTTTCTCTATGTTCGAACAAAGGGTGATACATGAACTGTATAACTTTCTATATATTCCCCTCCCTATATTATATATATCCAGAACATACTCTCTGACGATTAGTTAAGGTATAGGGAAAAAATATAGGGCTTCAGTTGGTCGATTCTTAGTTTACCAATGGAAAGCTTTGGATTGTACCGAGATACATTATATCTGAGAATATACTCAGTTCCAAGGCCATGCATTTTCACGTTATGAAATAAAAGTGTAGCTCTCTCTAGTTACCTTTATGCCTTCCAAACTTGTTGTACGATGGAACCATGAGTGAACCATTTATTAGGTACCGAAAACAGGGAAAATTTTTCCCAATGAAACTAACTCTTTCCAACCAAATAACCATTCCCAACCCACCTGAAAATATGAGAGAGATAAGTCAAAATACACTTTTAATATTGTATCTTTCTCCCCCCCTATGGTGTAGATTATAGGGTACTCTCTCTCTTCTTTATACTGAACATACAAAACTCATTGACTGCAATTATGAAAAATTATTTTTCTCTTTAATAGATTTACCTTGAATATATTCATATTTGTTGATTAATGAGTGATTCCTTAGTGATGTGGCCCCATCCTTTTTTACCCCCCCAATTTGAATAGCTCGTGATATTCTTTTCCCCCTAAGTTTGAATGGCCCCCTCACTTTCTGTCAATCTTCTCTATCAAGTGATATACCTTTTCCTACCTTAGTCTCGGTAGTAGAAGTAGTGAGATGCCTCCCTGGTTAGTGGTAGTTTTGGACTGATCATAAGAAAAACGGTCCCCAATATACTCATAAGTAATGACTAAATAATTCCCACTAAGTTTCCCTCATGGGGATACCATCAAGAACAAGTCTCATGGGTGTTCCCCAATACTTCATCTTAGGCACCCGCCTTAGTTTGGTTTCAAACATGGCTCCAAGGCTACTATACATGCATGATAATGAGTTGGCATAAAATCTATATGGTTTAAAAATGACAACATCATTTGGACGACCATTGAGTTATTCTTCATTAGTTGCTTCCATTCATTTTATTTCTTGTATACGTCCTGGACAAAATATAAAATATATTAATTTATGGCTCTGGGAATGCTAGGAATTGTTGGGAATTATCCCTCAACCATAAACCGAGAGGGGCCTGGGAAGATAAATATTTGATGTTCTCAATTGGTTGGCATATCTCTTTCTTTGTCCCCCTAAAATTGGGAATGTGAAATTCCTTTGGGAAAGAAGGCTCGCTCAAATGGATACATATCTGAGCTCTAATGTCACACAGTGGATCAAATAGGAAACATGGTGATGAATGGTGAAGAAAAGGGTGAAAAAGGATAAAAATGAATGGAACTTCAATCTCTGGAGACCTTGAAGGATAAACAGAAAAACTCGACCCAACACATTGTTCAAGCAACCTTATACTACACCATGCGGGAAGCAGGGGCATTAGAAGCTTTCACAAGGTAAGGAAATGACAAGGAATTAAATAAGAGCTTCTAATCCTCTAGTGCAATGAGACTATGCATGTATACAATAAGAGAAGCCAAAGCATGAAAATCATAACAGAGATCATAGCTCAGAATATTTAACATGGTTTTGGTACTGCAAGTCAATGTAAAATCATGACACATCACCCAGGCACAATCCATAAATCATGATGATGGTTTACGACGTCGTATCAATCTCAACTCATGAATGTGGTATTTACCCCCGACAATATGGGGGGTAACACTCAACATGTTCAACTATCTAACCTTCCACCTTCGGTATTTGTTTCATATGTCATATCCTTTATGCTCTATTTTTTCGTTTCCAGAAATAATTAGGATATATCTCTGTCGATATTAATATTCGATTTCATATTTAAGGAAACGATACATGAGTTAACCACTTCATTATGAACCTTTGAAGTTGTAGTGTTAATTCCATCATATGAATGTAAAGGGAGCTAGATATAAAATTATTTTTATGCTTTCCCTCCACTTCTAACAAATGGGTCTAAATCTTTATGAGTGGTTTCGTTTTGTTGTATTTAGGTGTCTTGAAGATCGAGATTTTGAGGTTTTATTTTCTGGTTCCTTTTCAATAGATTCCATCGGTGATGATAGTGGCATATTTATTTTCTTTCCTGTCTCTGCATTCTGATGAGAGACATATGGGATGATTTTGTTATCTTTGTTTTACATAAATCAAACTATAGATATCTAAAACGGAGTTTTCATAACTAGTGACCAATGTAAGAAATGCACTGTTGTTCTAACCCTTCATAGTCATCATATATTGATCTCAATCTCCCATATATTGCTAGTATGTATGGTCAGAGAGGTCTCCACATAAAAAACCTATGAAATTTATTCCTAAGGTTAGCCTTCTACCGTTGGCCCGTGAAACACTAAAACCAAGCTTTTTTCTCATACCTGGCTTGTTTTATAGAGTTTACAGTACTTGAAAAATGCCATATATGTTGTCTTATTGACTTGGAACCCAGGTTTGATCCTTGTTGTATGAATATTTTTATCCTTTCTGGAATCATCTTGTTTTGTGATTGGAATTCACCATCAAAAAGCCTCCAACCTGTTGTTGGTTACAAATGTTGTTGAAAACCACAAAATTGAGAGTAATCTGTTGCTTCAAAGTAGTACACTTATTTAAATCCTTCAAACCATAATAAAAATTCTCTTAACTTCATCAATTACTTTGGTAAGAGAGTTTTAATTTATGATGCTCCCTTTGTTGTAGGTTCCACTATTGTTCGATGTCCAAATAATTATAAAAATAATGTCCCTTTTCTTAACCCAATGTGTTTTGGATGAAATTCAATTTTCATCTCGCCAAGTTATCGTATCATGCCCCTCATTGTGGTGAAGTTGCACAGAAGCAGGTCAGAGTATGAAAAAAATATAGCTACAATCTTTGTAATCCTATGTTCATTCTAGTAGTCCCCTATAAATTCTATCCCTACATACATGATATAGCAGATGACTAGTCCTACCCATCCATATACCATCATCCATCAAATCATCATCATCTATCACAGATAGATAGTAAACCGAATGTCACCCCAACCTGACATTGATCCAAAATGTTTTCAAAAATAATCTATGTGATAGATAACCATTGTGAAGAAGTCATTCTAACACTTATTTCAGAAATCATGGAGTATATCAAATATTATCCTCCTTAATCGAGTAGTTGGTCTAATATAGACCTCAGAAATAAATTATTCATTATCATGCCTTAACTCCTCAATGTAATTTAGAAAATACTTGATTTGGTCTGTTATCCCCAACTGCTCTAAAGGTGTTCTCTCTTAACAGAAGGAATCAGTGTGATCCTTATTGGAACTGGGAAAATAAGGTTCAACCTTACCAAGAAAAATTACCGATCATTGAGATGGGGATATCTAATCTTTCCATCAATAAATTAATCCCTCTCTTGCCCACGATGGAGGGGATACGATGTGCGCCTACGCCCTTTCAAGGAGTGGGAGTGATACACCACACTTCCTTGTTTACGGATGGATTGAAGCCTACCAAGGTTGAAGGTTATACATGTGACTTTACCGCTAGACGCTTAACAGGATTTGAATTATTTCCATTCAATAAATATAATTAGTATGGGTTTCAAAGCTTAGCTTGAAGTAGCAAATATTTTTCATTGTAAGCTCTTCAATGGTAGGGTTTGAATTAGGCATTGGTTGATAGGCGGTATTTTTTGAGTAATTCAATGAATGAATATTGCGCCTTCCTTTAATAAGGATTTTCCCATGAAATCCAAGCCAGAGAGTGATGGAAAACCTTCAGTGATGGACAACCAAGCCTCCTCGTAAGAAAGATGTTGTAGGTATCCTCAACTCTCACCATAAAGTAGGAAAGAGTAGGCTTTCAAGCGGGTAGGCAAGACGCGAGCTTATATCTAAAAGAGCTTACTGGACATGACACCTAACAAGTACTAGGTTTCAAAGCTTATCACTGCAGATGAAAGTACATACCGCTCGGTAAGCTTGGTAAGAAGTGCATACTTCTTGGTAATCATATCAGGTAATAAATCCTAATTACTTCTCAGTAAGCTTGGGAATTGGTTTAAAAAATTTATTTACTTCCTTTTGGGTTAAATACTTATATATCAATATAATTATTAAGCTCTCTGAGGGCGAGGGATAATAAGATTAAATTTTCCATAAGCATATTTTTCCCGGATGATACCATACTCTGGCCTTGGGCCTTGCCTTCCTTCTGTCTATAGTTATACCAGAGTAGGAAAACTTCCTTGTCTTTGCCCTTGAGAAGAAAAAAAACCTATCCCTATCCCTTCCCATGTTGGGTAGCTCATAAATAAATCTGGATCTAGGCTACGACCAGGTTATGCTACGCTAGACTAGGTCAATGATTCTCTCTTAAAAATCTCAATATTGCTACTAATTGTTTGGCTTGTTTTTCATCATTCTTAGAATATATCAATATATCATCAATGAATACAACCACAAAATTGTCCAGATAAGGACGCAACACACTATTTATCAATCACTTGAAGTAGTTGGAGCATTATTCAAACCAAAAGAAACTACAACAAACTGATAATTACCATACCTGGTCCGGAAAGTGGTATTGTAGATGCGTACTTCATGATATATTGATCTAAAACTAATCTTCGAGAACATTGTTTATGCCTTTAGTTGATAGAACAAGTCATCAATCCTCGGCAACAAATATTTTCTCTTGATCATCACCTTGTTCAGTTATGTTTAATCAATGCATAACCTAAGAGTACCATCCTTCTTATTCACAAACAATACTGATGCACCACAAGGTGATAGACTTGGCCTAACGTATTCTTTTTCAAGCATTTCCTTCAACTGAAACTTCAATTCCACTATATCTGGAGTGCTCATATTGTAAGGTGCCTTCAATGCTGGTGTTTCTCTTGGCATCAACTGAATAGAAAATTCCATTTCCCTATGAGGCGGTAACTCTGAGAACTTTTTTGGAAATAAATCCTGAAATTTTTGTAGAATTGGGTACACATTCAAGACTTTTTCATCCTCAATATCCTTTCCTTTGTCACTAGAGATACACACTACAAATAGGACACACCCTTTCCTACAACCATGCTTTTTCTGTGTATATGTAACCATTATAATACAATTAGCCTTCTTATTACCATGCAATATTATTTGTTCTCCATTGTCATCCAAGCACTTAATGGCCTTATCATAACAATATACCTTAGTACTATGAATGTATAACCAAACCACACCCAATAGCATATTGTATGATCCCAATGGAAGAACATTTAGATGCGTTTACGTAGAAATACCATTAATATCAAATGCACAAGGTCTTACCCAATGATAAAAAAAAATTCTTAGTACCTGTAGCCAACTGCACTAACCAATATTGTGCACATACTTATTTATTCAAACCACACTTATACACTAGGTAAGGACTAATATAAATATAGTTAGATCGAGGGTCAATCAAAATAGAAACAACTTTATCACAAATATTACCTTCCATATTGATAATAGGCACTTGATGATCACACTTCCTATTTTCCAATGTTGTGTAAATTCGTGGAATATTATTCCCAACATCCCTAACTATTTGTGCTTCCTAAGAAATTTAAATCTGTGGTCTTCCACCTTGATGTTGTGGAAAATATCTCCTATGATGATCATGGCCACAAGTCCAACACTGTAAGGGCTTCCTTCCCTCACCTTTCTTTTTTTCCTCAAAATGAAATCCATGTCCTCTATCATCTGTGTTGAACTTCTTGTGTGGAACTACATTATCTTTTTTACCTGTATCTAGTAATATTCCTCACTTCTTATCCCACTTTCCCTTATTCTTGTCATTACCTTTCCAATCCTTCTTAGTCTCAAACCTACGCTTCGATTTCTCATAACAATACTTTAACTTTATAATGGCTTCCTCAAAAAATATAGGCTCATCAAAATCGATCCTATGATTGAATGCTAATGGCAACCCACTAATGAGTCTTTGAATATTTTCTTTCTCCTACTTAAGATAAGACACATACCTCAACAACTCCAAGAACCTGCTAGTATACTCCTCGTTAGTCATAGATCCCATATTAAGCTCATATAAAACCTTTGCCCTGTCATCATAGTATCTCTCACATAGATACTTCTTCCTGAAAAGTATCTCAAACTCACTCCAAGTCAACTCCTCTTCTTGAATACCTCTGGCATTATTTACACATTCTCACAAAAAAATTTCTTTTCCTTTAAGACTGAAAGTAGATTTCCTAGATTTCATATTCTCCTAGTACTCATGCAATCTGAAGAATTTATTCATCCCAAGGAACCAAGCTTATGCATCATGTGACTTCTTCATTTCTTCATCAAAGGTAGGTAGCTTTTCTTTCTTAAAATATTTTGGAAAGTACTTCTACGAATGGTAACAGTGATGACAATTTTGTCTCTCTGAACCAGAACTAGAATTAAATCCGTGGTCATTATCCATCATGTTATGTGTATCCATGAACCTACCATACCTGACTATATCATCCCTATAAAACTTATATCCTGATTGAGACTTGTTGCCATATGCACCATTATTTATTTCTTCTTTTCCATGACTGATCCTAAGTAGTCCTTGTCTCTTCAAGTCTCACAAGCTCTAAATAATCACTACATTAACCTCTAATTTTTTCTCCTGTGCCCTAGCAAGTCTTTCCTGTGATTGCATGATCTTATCATTATCTCATTTGCAACTTCTTATATTTGCCTTAAAACTTCACAATATATCCTCTATGTGAGGGGAGTTCTCACCACCACGCTGCTCATATGATATGTAGGGAGAATCAAGTGAAATTTAGTATAACATCTTGATTTTCATCATTGATCCTCTACTTCCTGAAAACATACCATGTCAGATAAGAAATATAAAAAAACTCACAAGTACCGTAGTGAAGTTCAAGGGAGGTTATCTCATATGTACAATCAGTCTATATATATATATATATATATATATATATATATATATATAATGAAATCAACATACAAAAAAATCCAACATAAACATCATCAACCTATGATGACACAAATGCAACAATGACCAACACCATGCATTCATATGAAGCACATATACAATTGACATCCATGCATGAAAAACACATTCCTCTCATCTAGTCCAAGTTTTGAATTTGGGAGCTCTAATACCACTCTATAACCACTCCTCCAAAATTTACACAAATCCACAAGCTCGCCAGGGTAAACATGAGATGAGAGTTACTGTGTGAGACCTGATTTTGAAGGTGCACTTATGGTAAGTGGTTTACACATGTATAAAAATGGTTGTAAAAACACAATGACACATACTCAAACTGCTATCAAAGCCTAATTTGACCCAAACCTATTTCATTTCAGTTATGTTTCCTTAAATTTAAAACAAATTTCTATTTTTGGCAGTTTTTCGGGTTTGAAACTTATGAGGCTGTTTGAGTGCCTAAACGAAAATTTCAAGGAAGAAGGAGAGATTGGAAAAGTGCTAAACCAATTTATTGATTTTTTTTTAATCCTCATGGAGATATTTGTAACGATTTATTATGATAGTCAAATGAAGATTGTATGCCAAAGTTATGACCCTGGGAAGTTGAAGGTCCAAATTACTCATTTATACAAACACTTTGTGTACATAGTACCTATATGTTATAAATACATATATGTTCATTAATTCAATAATCGCACCTGAGAATCACCAAGAAGGCCTTATGCCCTCTCTACATAGCTGCAACACCACTTATTATTCCATACAATCATTAACCAATCAATAGATAAACAGCTCATGACAAGAGCCATAGAAGATACACATCATATGAACAACATATAATCAGGAAATAACCAAAATATAAAATCGAATAATAATAGTAACAAAACAACGATTAAATCCACATAATAAAAAGTAAATTTACTCACAAAATATCAGAGGAAAATATCTCTTATTAACATAGACAAATCCAACCAAGTCAGGGACTTCCATGTTCCACCCGACCATAAATTGAGTTGAACCAAATCTACCTTTCAGCCAATCACCCTCGTGCCATATTCCAAGCATGAATGTGGGATCTCATGGAATAAACCAAACATAACCAAACCAATGCTTCCAAAGGCCAAACTGCCTCAACCCTCAACCAACGATTCCCCCTCATGGTCATACATCACTAACCATCACTAGATCGGTCCCTATCTCGAGAAAATCTATCAACAAGATTCAATTTATCTTGTAATGTACTAAAAAAAAATAATGAATCCTTCCTACATTTTGCAGAAACCAAATACAATCGCACAATCACATAACAAGTAAGAGAAAGAGACAATCAATCGCACAACACAAGATGTATATGTGGAAAGAAACTGCTCAAAACTCCGCTATATGTGTATTGCATAAAGTCAAGATCATGAAACAATACAATGTTATTCCTCACATCAAGAAACCTATGCACTCTGCTGACTGTCTCACTCTGATCCTGCTCGAATCTGGCTTACGTTCTAATCTATTTTGTTCCAATATTTAACCTTTTGCTTGCCTAGGCCTGGGTTTCCCTCCTTACACATTCTTGGGCTAATTGAACCCCTATTAACTAGGAAAATATCAATTAATGATTGCACAATTAATCTAAGGCTTCTTTATGACCTCATGCATGACCTGTACAATTTTCTAGTTATACAACTGATAGTTATATTCCCTTTAACCCCCAATCTCAACTGGGCCTTCCTTAGAACTGAAATCCAACAAATATTTATATTGAATTATCAGTTAATTTATTGATCACTCCATGTGAATTAAATCCGATTTAATTCACTCTACCTATCACTAGCTCGATCATCAGTTTGAACTAGTTAAACTGATTTTAACTCAATTAATTGAGTTAACTAATTACAACTCATAAATAACTAAAATTGGAAATCATGGGAGAAATCTACATGCCTCCTCTCTAGCCTCTATCTTGAATTTCCTAAGCTAACTAAGTCTTCCTGACTCAGTTAACTAATACAAGTTGTCATGAGATGAAATTACAATTTTTCTTTCAATTTAACTAAGGGAAAATTAAATCAGAAGACCCCTATGGTACATGTTATCACTCCATAATTTCTCAAGGTTGTGAGAGAAACCTATAGGTAACCACAAAACCACTTGTAAGCTTAGAAGCTATCCCTTCTAAACTCATAGAGGGATCTCTCTATTAGGTTTAGATTTTTTTTTGGGATTTTAGGCTAGATATTGGGTTCAAAGTTTGGTTTTTTGAAATGTTTGGTTGAAATTGCAAGGAAAGGCCATTAGGCTATGGATTAAAAGTATTAGGGTGATCAGGTACAGAAATATCAGAACAGATGTAACATGGCAAGGTAGGAAGCATATTGGATATTTGTATCTTTGTGGAGTGAATAAGATGAAAATGATTAGGAATCAATTAAATATAGAACATGTTGAGATGAATTCTATACTTAACATCAAATTGAAAATATGAATATTGTTTATAAGCCAGAGTAGAGTGTATTTAAACAAATCATCTATTTATCTTCTTTAAACAATACAGATAGGAAAAATATATGGAATAACAGAGAAACAAAAATTACATAAGAGGAAGAACATCACCAATTTTCCTGACACGTGAATCCTGGAATAGACTTTATGTATTAATGAAATTGATCACTTCATTACATGCACAACTTACATCAAAATATAGACCTTTTCTTCATACAAGTTCCAACCCTTACTAAGTCCTTTTACAAATTATTTATCAAGATCATTAAACTAACTTCAGATTCCAAAAATTAACCGATTACAAAATAATCTCTAACAATTTCTGCAAAAAATCTGAATAATAAACTAAAGATAACATCAATCACTGGAAATTTGCAGGAAATCTAGAACTGCTGGAAAATATTCATCCTTCATATTTGTAATTTGGTCAATTAATGTTGATCCTTTGTCTTGGAGCCTACAGAGTTTGAATTTGTCTTCACAAACCCATTAGTTTCCCTTTCAACATGATTAATTCTGCCACATGTATCTTCTAGTTGTCCCTTTGAGTTCTATTTCTGTCATTTTATGCCTTTTATCATCTTTTGAATACTTCATTATTGTCACAAAATATTTGGGGAAGAAAAATATATTTTGAATATATTTTCAAATATTTTGATTAAACATGTAAATGAATTTCATAATTATAATTTCAGCATATTTATTTGAATGATTTAATAAACCATTTTGTTTTGAAATCCATGTGTTGTTTTCCCTTCCCATGGGTTTTGAAATCCATGTGTTGTTTTTCCTTCCCATGGATTTTGAAAACCATGTGTTGTTTTTCCATGGTTGGGTAAAGTATTTTTATTTTCCCTTTTCACTCCTATAAAATGTTTTGGATGAGTATTTATCCAAATTCATATCTTGTGCACTTCTCTCTATACCATAGTAGAAACCATATCCCTCTTCTCTATAAAATTTCATTTTTACTCAGCCTCATTTAACTTTCACCTTTAAGTCTTGTTTTAACTTAGCCTCCTATCCGCTAAAAATCATTTCATAAATGTATGATATGTTTCCTTTATATACTTTTAACTGTAAATTCATTTTACCTGCACCTGTAAATTATCATTTTTACGTCGGTCTTGTTCACCTCAGTCTTATTCTTACTTAGCCTGACATATGTAAAGTCATTTTATAAATATATCACCCAAGCTTAGAGGAATCCAACCTCCAACTCCATATAAATTCGAGTAATCAATTTCTTTAATCAAAGGGAACCATTGACCTTCCCACCATATATCATAAGATTCAAATCAATACAAATAATGGTTTGCGAAGGGCGTGGTAGGTAGTAAATGGTGTAGGAAGGGGGGAGTTCAAAGTAAATAAGAGGGTGACAACTGTAAAAAGAGGTAAAGTGAAAAGCATATTTTCTGACCACCCCCTAGTTAAATGTTGAAAAGGCAGGCCCTGAAATCCATCAATAACCATCAATTTATTTTGCACATATCTCGAGGCATGAAAGAGTAGGGTGATTTAATAGTTAAGTGCGGGGTGGGGACACAATTCACTTTACTTAAAAATTATTGTTGGCTGATGCATGAAAGAAAATATGTTTCTATATTTTAGAGTTTGGATTGCTAAATCATTTTTGAATTAGTTTTAATAATTCAAATAAAGAATTTCATAGGCTAAGATTTACCAGAAAATTCCCAAAATAAATATCTAGATAATCATCAATTGGTAACTATAATATATAGGACCCTAACAATACCATTTTTAGGTGCCATTTCTGGATGTCATTTTCATTGCTTCTTGTTTCCAATTTCAACACTCCCTCTCAACGAGAAAGGAATTCAATCTATCATTATTTGATACCTTTGGAATGTTTTTCATGCAACACTTCTCTATTTTTTTCTCCTGCAACTCCTAAAACTGAAAAGCCTCCAAAAAAAACTAAAGCAGTATGATGCATCTGTCATCAGAGTCTCTGGCTGCTACTAGTTACTACATTGTCTACTAAAAACTTCGCGTTGCTATTGAATTTGCATCTGTGCCATCTACACTAATACCAACTCTGATCTGCGCTCCAATATATGACATTTGTCACTATAATTTATGTCTTTCTAAAATTTGACTGTATCAATCCTATTGATCCTTCATGCTACTATGTATTATGGGCTCCTCGTATCCAACTCTTATCCATGAGACATGCCATACCAATGGACCCTGCCCAAATTTCTTTTCTTGGGATTATGTCTTCACATCTCCCCACCTCTCACCTAGAGGTATGGTTGCATGTGCTCCATCTACCCATCTAGTTCGAAATTTCCCTCTCCTAGAGATCTCTACTTGAGTGGTGACCTCCACCCTATCTCCTCTCTGCTTCTCCAATTGTGGCTACTCCACATCCATATGAGACTGCTTCTCAGGCTGCAATTTTGCATTCAACAAGGAAATTGTAGCACCCACGCCTAGTGCATTAAGCACCTACACTAGGGTGGGGCCCACAAGGCTATTTTTGGTGCATGTCTATTTTAGTTATCCCTTAATTAAGATGGACAATAAAATGTAATCTAGTCTAAAAAATAACTTGTAATATTTAACTAGGAGTGATAAAATTAGTTAGCTCACGAATTTTAAGTTAGAGGTAGTTGGTGAGGCTTGCAGAGTAATTATAGTTGTAACAGAGTTCAAAGTGTAGTGGTGCATTAGTTAATGTAGGTTTTAATCAATTTAACTCAGTTAAGTAAGATAAACTTAGTTGTGCTAGTTGTAACTTCTTGGTACACTAATGAGAAATCAAGTGAATTATATATTAGTTAATTCACAATCAGTGATCTTACATGCAACTAAGGATTTACTATTATTAGTTGCATTCATGTCAGATCTAGTGGAGACCCAGTTGAGATCTAGGTGAAAGGGAAGTTGAATATCAGTTGTAGGATTATTGGGTTACACCCATGCAACCAAACACCCATTGGAGTTCCCATGATAATTGTGTAGTCAAGGAAGGCCAAAATTCCCATCTTTTAGGGATTACATTTATCAGGGATTGCACAAGTAAGGTAGGTTTTATCGATGTAGTAAATTGGCTAAGTATTGGTCAATTTTTGTATGATAGTGTGAGACAATTAGCTGAGTACTGGAGGGCTCTTGTGAGAATATTTTTGTATGTAATTGTTTCATGATCTATGCTTAATATACAATAGAGGATAGTGGGGTTTTGAGCAGCAAGCTTTCCCCGGGAAATTATCCGTGTTGTGTTTGATTTGATTCTTCTTTACTTCGTGTGATTGGAGATTGTGTTTTTAATTCCGCCAAATATTTGTAGAAGTGATTCAGTATTTAACTTTAGTACATTCTTAGATCGTATTAATTCCAAGATATACATGCATGTTGTATAATTTCTACAAGAGGTAATTTAGGCCCCCTCTCAACCACCAAGTGACTAACCTCTTCTTTTCTCCTGAAATATTTTCATTCATCTTCAACCTCAAGAGGATACAGGTTCTTGACTCTTATACCGATCTATTTCACTAGTCTCATGGTGATGTGTCTAAGGAACACCTTTCCTTTTTTAAATATGACACCATAACCACGATCTTCCAATACCACTATGGAGAGAAGATTATTCTTTAGTCCTGGAACATGCAAAACATCTATGAGTCTGAGAGGGGAGACAAAATTCCTCTTAAAGGTAATTGTACCTATGTCGGTCAAGTTATACCTCCCCACATCTCCAAACTCTATGTTCTGCTAGAGGTCCTTCTCCTCCAAGTCACATAAGTGATATTTATTCTCTGTCATATGGAACGAGGCACCTACCTCTAGATACCACATGTATCCCATTACTGTGTTGGCCATGCATGAAATGAGAGTAAAATCAAGCTCGAAATATGAAGCTATCACTTCACTTGTTTTTGTAACTGCGGGCTCCTTCTTTCTTACCTTTTGTGCACATTGCGAGGCATACTGAATGTGCTCGTGATAGTAAAAACAATTTACCTTGGAAAAGTCTCTCTTTCCCTCTTTGCCTTGGGACTTCTTTCCCTTAACATTATTTCCTTTTTTGACCAATGAAAATCTTATTCTTTGTCTGTGTCGAAGGTCCCGTCTCTGATGCTCCGCCTTATCTCTTCTATTACAAAGTCAGACCACAAACACTCCAAGTATCGTAGCTTCTCCCTCCCATTCACAGAGTCTTGGTAAATATGCTAGCTCTTGGAAAGGCCTAGAAGATCTAAGCTCACCAAATCAGCCTGGGTTACTGTCACACCAACACTTCCAAGCTCATCTCGACATTGAGTGAACTTCGTCAATTATTTTGGTATCATCTCTCCATCCTCCATCTTGATCTTCTGAGCTTGTCTTTAGTGCCAACTTCCTATGGTCACTGCTATTCTAAAACATATCTATTAAGGCCTTCCACACAGCATATGGATTTTCCTTTTCATGGAGACTCGAGAAAATATTATCTCGAACTCCGTCTAACAAGATCCTTCTCTCTTTTTCTACTTTCTTTTTCCATGCATCAAGAATTTGAGCATCTACTATTGCAGGCTCGAGAATATGACTATCTATGAATTAATTATGTATGTTTTCCTTGAGAACCACCTACATCCTATCCTTCCATGCTATGTAATTTTAATTTCCCTTAAGACCATATTTAAGTCTCAAGCCATTGAGAGACATCTTGATCTGTTGTCGGGTCTTGAAGAATAAATCTTCAAATTTGAACCTGTTCAAAGCAAAGTTTTAACTTCTCTTCTATTGTGATTCTTGGCACTCTTATACCATGTAGAAAATATATCAATGAGATTCAACTAATCTTGTAATGTACTAAAATAAAATACGGAATCCTTCCTACAATTTGCGGAAACCAAATACGATCACACAATCACATAAAAAGTAAGAGAAAGAGACAATCAATAACACAACACAAGGTGTATATGGGGAAAGAAATTGCTCAAAACCATTATATATGTGTATTTAATAAATTCAAGATCATGAAATAATACAATGATATTCCTCACACTGAGAGACCTCTACACTCTGTTGATTATCTCATTTTGATCCTACTTGAATCTGGCTTGTGATCTAAGCAAGTTTGGTCCAATATTTATCATTTTTCTTCTTTAGGACTGACCTGCCTTCTTACGTATTCCTGGTCTAATTAAGCGCCTATTAATTATGAAAATCCCAATTAATGATTTTGCAATTCATCTAAGGCTTCCCAATGACCTCATACATGACCTATACAATTTTCTAACTATACAACTGATAGTTATATTCCCTTTAACCCAAATCTCAACTGGGGCCTTCCTTAGAAATAACATGAAACATCTATTTATAGCAAATTTTCAGTTAACTGATTGATCAATGCATGTAAATTAAATCATATTTAATTCAATGTACCTATTACTAGCTCATCCATCAGTTAGAACTAGTTAAATTGATTTTAACTCAATTAATTGAGTTAACTAATTACAACTCACAAATAATTGTAACTAGACCCCCTAAAATCATGGGAGAACTCTACATGCCTCCTATATGACCTCTAACTTGAATTTTCTAAGCTAAATAAGCATTCCTGACTCAGTTAAATAATACAAGTTGTCATGAGATGAAATTACAATTTTTCTTCCAATTTAATTAAGGGAAAATTAAATCTGAAGCCCCCTATGGTACCATTTCTAGGTGCCATTTCTAGATGCCCTTTTCAATATTTATTATTATCAATTTAAAACACTATCAAACTTTTCCAAGTCTCCAAAGTGTTTGTTCCAACTCATCTCTACGACTAGTAACTCAACCCATAGTTGTCGCACGGCTCCAGATAATTTTTCCAACCAAGGCTCCAGGACTCTTAACTCAACCCACTAAGGGCTCTAGAGCGTTTTTCCGACCAAGGCTTTCAGGACTAGTAACTCAACCCAAGTTGTTCCAGGGATTCAAAAACATTTTTCCAACCAAGGCTCCAAGAACTAAGAACTCAACCCACAACCATATGTAACATGAGAAACAATTAGAAAAAAACAAAGGAAAACCCACATCACTAAGGTTATCCAGGAAATAATAAGCATAGGAAAAACCAATCGAGGAAATCCTTCATGCCAATGATATATCATAACCAAATAACCACATGCATACAACATGCATGCCAAAACTACCAAGTAAATCATACATCCAACTCGATACTTGCAAAGCAATCCAGTTGTAGTTGTTGATCCCATTATCCCCTTGCACTTTCCTGCTTTATTTTTCCTTCTTTTTCCAAATCATATATGCTCCAAGAATGCTCCAATATTTCTTTAAGTGTTCAAGAGTGTGTGAGAGGGAGTGAATAGAAGAAATCTCCAAGCTAAAACTAACAAAAGGCCTGATCCTGGGAAGCATTTTTATCATTAAGGGCTTTATTTCCTTCATTTTTCCTCTATTTTCCTTCACTTTTCATCACGTGAAATTATGTGACCTTTCACCTTCCTTTTCTCATATTTTCCATTATTTCATAAAAAAAATCCCAAGTAATGCCACTTTTCCTTTGCCAATTTCCATAGCATTAATTAATCACAAGTGATCCCCATCACTATGTTTTTGCCCAACATTTATCTTGGAACACGTTTCCCAGGACCCTTGTATTATTTTTTTCCTTTATTAACTTTATTACATGACTTTTTAACCAATTTTGTTACAGAACCCCCCCTGCCCCTTGGGGTAACACCGCACTTATAAACTAGAAAAATACATGCTTCCCATGGAGAGTTATAACACAACTCAATGCAACATTTACATCATATCATACTACTCAAGGATTAACCAACATATCTTGAACACCCTACTTCTTATTGGAGCTTTATAACACAACTTGATGTGGTATTTACATACATATGCATATACATATAGACATAACCAAAACACAACATCAAAAAATATATCAAAGAAAATTCGCTCAACCAACAAATATAGAAGGATACATAGCCCACATTTGATCAGCCATATCCCGTGTAGTTTCATCGAGACCAAAGTGCTTCCACTACACTTTAACTTGCTCGATTCTAGAGCATGAGCATCTTTTTCTACAAAATTAACTGAGGTTCCAGCTGGAATTTTCCTTCTAGCTCCACCTGCAATACAAACCATTCAATCACATGACTAACATATTTCACATACTTCTTAAGTAATGACACATGGAAAAAATTGTGGACTTCTAATATCTGAGCCATTGTAATTCAGTAGGCTACTGGTACAATCCTCTCAAGAATCTTAAAAGGCCTGCAATACTGAGGTGCCATCTTGGAACATGATCAAATCCTCAAGGAGCCCCTCTTTGTCGTGATGCACAAGTACACATGTTCCCCAACCTGAAACGCCTTAAAAATCTTGTGATGATATGCATAACTCTTATGTCTATCTTGTGTTACCTCTAGATTCTTCTTAATAACTTGCATTTCATGCCATCTATTTCTTCCAACATGTTCAATCCTATCAATACCTTGTTCACTTTATCACTCCCACTGATGGTGTTGGCGTGAGGTGTCCTAACCCAGGTTCGGAGTTCAAGGTTTGCCAACAAACCCCTATACTACTGGCCCTTTCGGCAGTGACCTGCTTGCGCAGGCCAAAGTCTCACCTGAAGTAGTATGGGTGGGTGCTGGAAACAAGTTTCCGCACCCTGAGAAAGGATAGGTAAGGCAAGAAAAGCTGTGTTCGGCCTTGTGATACCCAGATCGCCTCTTTCTGCGCAGGGTCAATAGGTCTCTTTTCGCAGCCACGTGCACTAGATCTATAATTATATACTTCTATGATAGTAGCCAATATTGCATAAAACAGAACAGAACAGATTCAGATATAGAAAACACACTTACACAAATATTTCACATCTTGAATACAGAGTACACATAATGCAGTAATCACCAATTATTCACACAAAAAATACACATAGATTCAGTTCTCAACAACCTTTCTTATTCATCGATTCATCAGTTGCTTATTACAATACCCTTCCCAGCTTGTGCACATAGCAGCAGGGTCCACACATAGCTGGACTATGGATCTCTGTGCACACAGCCAGTAGGAGTCCTTTCCCCAAAAACCCAAATAGATATATTAAGCCACAATTCCCATGAATAACTCCTCATTGCCTACCTTACAATACAAAATGTTCCTCTATTTCTAATAATCTAGCCTAAACTTTCCTATGGTCCTTAAACCATGGTTTTCAGACCCCTAGTTTACCCTTTTTCCCATTACAATGCTTTCAGGGCTTTGACCCACCCCAAGACCCCTGTGCTAGACTAAATATAATAAAAAGTAATCAAAATTAGACCAGTTTCACAGCTCGTAGGAGACCCTATTCCAACAGTCCCCCAACACAATCTTGTGACTCATCCCGAGTCACTGTGGTGGTGCGGCCGCTATCTGCACACGCAACATATTGAAAGCGAGGAGGAGTGAAGGGAGCACATTCTAACTTTGGGCAGTAGCTCGTTGTGTGATATTGACAAGCTTTAGGGAGGTAGGGTCTTCCGAAACCATGGTAACCTACTCTAATATCAGGTGGAGGTGTGTGATCGCGTTATGAGCGTCCTGGGATATCTAGAAGGTGGTATTTCCCCATGGTTTCAAGTTCTTTCTGACGACGTGCTTGGCGTGGCGGAGATCTACAATCATGGTTATGAAGGCGTTGCATGTTTTTAAGATGGCTAGATGTTGCGCAGGGACGAGGGAAGGCAAGGTAGGTTCGACCTGATCGAAAGAAGCTTCTACCTGTCGTAAGTCTTCCTGGACACGCTGAAGCATGGGGTTGAACTGGACCGCTGTTCAGAGCTGCATAACCACCTTGACCAACTGAGTGCCCAGAGTAAGCTTCTCCTTAATAATATTCTTTACTTCCATGATCAATGCAACTCGTTGTGCCCACACTTCCAGGGGTATTTCGCGTTGCTGCTGTGTAGTTTGGTCATGGTTACGAATCTCTTTCAACACAGCAGTGTATAAATCCTGCAATGCTTCATGGGGTAGCTATACCAAGTCTATTTGTAGGTCTGTATCTGTTGAGGCATGGTCATCAACCATGATAGTGTGAGGTAGAGAACAAATATGTCTTCCGCTGGTCGGTAGCCTGGAACTGCAGAGAAGTCATATCGTCCCTTCCATGTGTAGGACTAGCTGCGACTTGACTGCGTCAGTGTTGGTGGTGAACTGTGGCAATTGCCTACCCTCCTCAGTGGTATCTTTCAAGGCCATCTGGCTGTGTCTTGCGATCATTCCCTTCGTGCAGTTGTGGTGCCTCTCTGCACGGGGTTCAAAGTCAATTCTCCCTGCAAGGAGCGAGAAGAAAATCATTTTATCAATATTGGAATCCCCAGACCCTCGCAACACGATATCTGTAAGCACTAAACTGATAGGCGCCGAAGCGTTCGGTGGGTTAGGAACTGCCATAACAAAAAAAGGACAGGCTTCCCAGAAAACATTAAAGATCCCAACAAGCAAGCAGGAGAATAATAGAAGCGTGGTACAGAGACAATATGGAGTTTGGAGCAAAGTTATCCTATTGACCTTATATTGTGCGGGGCTATCCATTGGTATAGTAAACCTTACTCGAAACTTACCATCGATCATCTGGAATAGACTTACCATAAATTTCTGCGTTGAGGGCCAGCCGCCCATTTTTCGCAACAGTAAAGAACCCTTCTCACCAAAGTACAGTGGTCTAATGGTTGTTATTCATACTTGAGGGCTTTCCCATAGATTTACAGATTTTGGATGATCCCTGCGTGCTGCTCCCATACCCCGAATTAAAGCCAATGCCCGGTTCAAGTACTACTCCCCCAACTTGGCCACCGTACCTCTTGACAGGCGTGTTTTTCCCTTGGTCAGGGCACCCATGTGCGGTAGAGCTACGTCAAGTGCCCCTGTGTCATCTATCACCTTAATTTTTTGTAGAGACTCAGCCTGCAAATTCTCCCAATTGCGCGTGTACTATTGTAGCTCTCCATCCAAAGACCACTGTTGGGTGAAACTATTATCGTTTAATTCTATTGTAGTACTTGCCCAACTATTTAATTTGTCAATCCGAGGTTCGTAGGATTACGAGGCACATGCACTATATATGCAGGACCGAAGTGGAACTAATCTAATCTAAATTACTGAAATCAAATTAATCTAGAAAAGCATTGAAACACTAACTAGGAAAGCAGGAAATTGCATAAGGAAAAAGCAATACAACATGTGAAGAATTGAATGACAAACAACATATGTGAGCTCACAACAATAAAGCTATCTCAAACTATATTACAAGAATCAAATTACAAATCATGAACTCAAAAACTCTATCTCTCTATTCTCCCCCTTTCTATTATGAAAATGAAGAGAGAGCATATATACTTGGAAAGGCCATAGCCTAAAATTACATGTCAATATTCTCTCTAAGCACTCTCCAACTAATTTCCCATTATTACAATATATTATCCCTTTGAATCCTCCACACATCTCTCACATATCTTGGATAAGATATGCCAACCAAATCCTCCATGATCTTCTCCTTAGGAATAGGCTTGAATAATTATCTCCTTAATATGGTGGAGGAGATATTTGAGACGTATCTTGGAATTAATCCTTCACATATTTCCTACACATTACAAAGCTCACATATTCTTGAGATATATATAAAAAATATGTATATTTTCTAATATTTAATCATAAATTCACTTATAATACAAAAATGAATAAAATGGAAAATAAGAAGGTGAAACCCAAATGTATTTATGAAAATGATATGATAAAAGGTTAATGGAATGATGAAATGTAAGGAATAGTGAAGGAAAAGGTGCATGAAAATATGACATTTTTGAGTCCCAACATCCTCCCTAACTGAACTTGTTGCATGTCCTCATGCAACCATGCATGGGTCTCTCTAAGAACATTTGGCATCTTGAACTTTGGCTTTACATGATGATGTCTTTTAATAATGAATGTTTCCAGGATATGTGAAAGACATGAGTAACAACTTACATTTTCTTATGGTTGGTTCTTGTGTGACAACCATGAATACAAAGAATGTTGGTTCTTATGTCAACAACATTCATATCGTTTTCTGTTCTCTTTTCTTTTGGTTGGTTCTCATGAATAAAAAGAATGTTGGTTCTTGTGTTAGCAACATTCATTTCGTTTTATGTTCTCTTGCTGCAATAATAATGTAAACATTCACTGGAAATCATAACGTGCATAAGAAAGCCCTTTTGTAATATTAATGAAGTATGCCAATATGTATATTGATGCATATGAAGCAAAGTGTAACAAAGTATCGTTGGAAAAGAAATGTTGGTGAATGGTAAATGAGATAAAATGGAGTGATAGTGGTGGAGAAATGGAATCATGGTAGTGAATATGTAGTGAATATAGTTCCCCCTCCCCAACTGAATTAGTTGCATGTCGTCATGCAACTAATCATGGCTCATGAAAGGAAATGTAGCATGGTGAGGGAATTTTCCAAAATATTCAAGTTAGCATATAAGAAATTGCATGATTAAAGATTAGAAAACAACATACCTCTACTTACCCAAGAATGATGAAGTATGCAATAGAAATGTAGCTGCTGCTGCTGCTGCTGGATCAGTAAAATGTGACTGATGTTGTTGTAACTGGATCCTGGGAAATGAAGGAATCTGAACTGCTGATGCTAAATCATGGAAAAGATAAACGCTGAAAGTGGAACTGTGGTACTCTCGTCGATCAGAATTCATGCTACGGTAACTGCTGAGGGAGTCGTGAAAAAGTGTATAGTCTTCACCCACTACAAAACTTCTTAGTACAAGTCTAATCATGTGAAAGAATGTGTCGGTGTCGAGCATGAAAAGAGATCATTGGATTACCGGCCATTGATGCATGCCTGTAAAGTTTTGTAGATGTTCTATGCTAGGAGAAATTTCACTTTTCTCACAGCAATCATACAAATAGTTAAGCAAAATGCAGATAGAACATATAAGTAGATCTTACAGAAGACAAATGAGAAACAGTAAAAATGTGTGTGTTCGTTTCGGCGGTCAACAGGATGCTTCAACCAGCAAAGTCTCCTTGGTCAGCCAGCCCAGCATGTGTCACAACAGTCCTCCAATCAGCAAATGAGTCAACCCAAGTCAAATCTACAAAAGTCAACAGCTGTCATGAAAAAGTCATGCGCAGGCGTGACTAAAGTGTGTGACAACAAAATGGTGACCTGTCCCAGCCTGCGATTTTTGTGCCGGTGGTCTGACCTTCAAAAAATGAACCTTCCACAAGTTTTGACTTGATTGGACCATCGTTGACCAAAGTCAACACAACTAGTCGAACTTTACGCAAAACCTAGCGTGATCGTACTTGACTGGTACGTCTGATGCAGCCCTCTTTCACCTTCCCGTGTGGCGAAATTTCGTCCTCCGGGTAGCTCGTACTATTTAGATCGGAGAGGAAGATGTGAGTTGTGTTGTGATGAAATTCTCTCCGACTTTTCTTGTATTTATATCCATCATTGGGGCGTGTGACACATCTGCTGGGGGCGTGCAACCTTAAGGCCGACCGGCACATATAATTTATTAAGAATAATAAATTCAAAATAAATGTTCTGCTCATCGGATTAAGACATATTATATATGGATTTTACACCTCTCCGAAAGAGGATTCCAACAGAAATATTAGCCTCTTAATCTGAGCATCATAACATGGAGTTTGGACCTAGTTGTCCAAATTTAACACTCCCTCTCAACTAGGGAGAACTCCATCTATCGGTGCAATCAACATCGTGCGTGTCCTTGAAACTTGCTTTACTGGCTTCTTTATTGAGCAGAAATGGGTCGATCCAAAGACATCATCCCCCAAGCCGACATAATCAGTCGAGTCCCAGACCTCACTAAACTTGATCCCAGATCAAGTGGTTGGGCCGTGCCATCCTAGATAGAGAGTACGGCAATCTCTGATGCGTCCATCAGTCTTTGCTAATAGTCTCTAGCTTTTCCCACCTCATTGGCCAAATGAGAGGTACTTCCCATGAGCCATGAACTCAATGGGTAGGATGCATACGGGGCACAGATAAATGAGAGGCGAACCAGCTCAATAATCACAAGGGTGGGGCAGAAGCATTATGAGTGCTTATAGCTCCGAGAAGCTATCCCCAAAGCCCCCCAGAGCTCCCAGAGCTCATCGTCCAACAGGACCCACATCATAGGGTCTTTCCACGACACCAAGACTCTCACGGAAGGTTAAGAACTTGACCTTCCCCAAGGGCTTAGTGAGAATATCCGCGACCTGCTCATCAGTTCCTATATGATCGAGCCTTACGGCGCCTCGCTGTACCATATCCCGGATAAAGTGGTACCTGATATCAATATGCTTGGATCGGTCGTGGAACACAGGATTCTCAGTCATACGAATCCCACTCTGATTATCACAGAGTATCATAGTGGTATCTAGCACATGTCCAAACAGCTCACTAAAGAGCTTTCGCAACCAAACTGCTTCACAGCAGGCCATACTAGCAGCAATGTATTCGGCCTCCGCGGTGCTCAAAGCCACCGACTTCTGCTTCCTGCTCATCCATGAGATCGAAGCAGAACCAAGATTGAAGCAGCATCCAGATGTGCTCTTACGATCCACCACACTGCCAGCCCAATCGGCATCGGTATATCCACGGAGTATCACACTCCCGGCAGTGTATCTCAGCCCATGGTTTATCGTGCCCCGAAGATATCTTAAAAGATTCTTGGCACCAACCCAGTGAAAAAGATGAGGCTCAACCATCTGTTGACTCAAAGTGTTCACTGCAAAACATATGTCGAACGGGTGTTCACTAAGAACATCAAAGCTCCTGTAGGTTGATACTACGTGCGGATTGGCGAATAGGCCAATGGCTAGCTCACTCAACTTCTTAAAGTTCAGGTCCATTTGGTAATAGAACCGGACTTACGGTCCACCATCCCAAATCTTTCAGGAAACTTATCCTGGGAAGTATATTTTCCTTGAGAAAGGAAAATCTCTAACCTTGCGCCAGACCTCCAGGCCTAGGAAATAGTGCATCAGTCCTAGGTCCTTCATCTCGAATTCAGCAGCAAGCTCCCTCTTACATTGATGAATGAGAGGGTCATCTCCAGTCAGGAAGAGGTCATCCACATACAGCACTAGAATGAGAGGCTTCTCTTTCACAACCTTGAAGTATAGGTTCGGATCAGCATTACTTCGAGTGAAGCCCAGCTTCATCAAGTAACTATCCATCCTTTCGTACCAAGCTCCGGGTGCTTGCTTTAACCCATAGAGGGCTTTCTTCAACCTGCAGACATAAGTGTCTTGATCTTGAACTTCAAATCTCAGAGGTTGTTCCACATACACCTCTTCCTTTATTGCACCATGCAGAAAAGCGGTCTGGACATCCATCTGATGAAGACTCCATCCGTGCGTAGCAGCAAGGGCTATGATTGATCGGATGGTGGTATATCGTGCCACAGGTGCAAATATATCGTCATAGTCAATTCCTTCCTTTTGAGAGAAGCCACGGGCAACAAACCTTGCCTTAAAATTTTCAGCACTCCCATCAGATCCATGTTTGATTTTGTAGAGCCATTTAGCGGTGACAACAGATTTGTCCTTCGGTCTCGGGACCACATCCCATACATCATTCTTCATAATAGACTCATATTCTTCATGCATAGCATCCTTCCAGACTTGATGCTTGATGGCTTCCTCAAAAGATCCAGGTTCAGATTGTACAATAGTACTCATGGCGGCTAGATACCCTTGGTATCTACACGGCTTCTTGCTTTCTCGGAATGTTCCCCTTGGGGCAGCATGACCCTCAGCATCTTCGAGGGTGTCCCTGAGCCATGATGGTCTCTTTCCTAGTGAAGGGGGTGGATCAATAGGGTCCATTGGCCCTTCAATATCAGGCATAGTCTCATCCTGGGGTTCTTCCAGATTTCCAGGTCTTTTTTCATGAATTTCTTCAGATCTAGGAAGATTTACTACTTTCTTCAGGGAAGCATCTTCGTCAAAAGTGACATCATGGCTTATCTCTACTTCCCTTTGACCAGGTACATAGACTCTATATGCCTTAGAAGACTCACTGTAGCCCACAAACATTCCTTTCTTCCCAGTAGCATCCAGCTTACTTCTCTTTTCTTTCGGCACATGAAAATAGACAGGACATCCAAAAATTCTAAAATGTGAGACATCAGGTTTCTTACCAGAGAAAACCTCTTCGGGAGTTTTGGAGTCCAGAGCGGAATGAGGGCATCGGTTTTGAATGTACACAGCAGTATTTGCAGCTTCTCCCCACAGAAACTTCGGTAGACCCTGGTCACATAGCATGGCACGGGCAGCTTCCACAATAGTCCTATTTTTGCGTTCAGCAACACTATTCTGCTCAGGAGTATATGCAGTAGTAGTCTCCCTCTTAATGCCAGCTTCTCTGCAAAAGTCTTTGAACTCATTTGACTCATATTCGGTGCCATTGTCGGTCCTCAAAATCTTGATCTTCTTTCCGGTCATATTTTCCACCAAGGCTTTGAAGGTACGGAACCACATGAAAGCCTCATCCTTCTTCTTCAAGAAGTATATCCAGGTTTTACGAGAGAAGTCATCAGTAAATGTCATATAGTAAGAACATCCCCCCAGGGATGTTACAGGCAACATACCGGAAAGATCAGAATGGACCAGTTGCAATATCTCGGATGTCTTTGTGACACTTGAGGGGAAAGGTCCCCTTGTATGTTTTCCTTCAGCACAGCCCTTACATACACCTTCATGATTATTTCCAAAATCAGGCATCCCTGTCACCACCTTCCTTGCTTCGGGAAGGGCTTTGTAATGAAGGTGTCCAAATCTTCGGTGCCATAGTTCGCTTTGTCGGATAGTATCACAAGTCATAGCTCCCAACAGACTCCCTCCAACCTGGTAGAGTGTACCAACTCTAAAACCAATTGAGATAGCTTCCTTGAAGCTCTTCTTCCACATGAGCACCTTTCCATCAGAGAAAGTTACATTGAATCCTTTGTCTTCCATGGCGGATACAGACACAAGGTTCTTCTTCAATTTAGGTACATAGAGTACATCTGCAAAGCGGACATCCATACAGGTTAAGTGGAGGGTCACAGTCCCTGTCCCTTTCATGGGATATGTGGCATTATCCCCAAGGATAATTTCTAGATTAGTATCCCTTTCAACCATGTCATAAAGTGCTTCCTTGAATCCGGTGATGTGTCTTGAGGCACCACTATCGATTAGCCGGACATCCATAGTGTCGGGCAGAGATGCAGCTGAGAGAGCAGATACAAGAATATACTCATTTTTTTTATCAACAACATTAGACTCCTCATACCTGGTATTTCTGGACCTTTTAGAAGGTTGATTGTTTCCTCCAAAGTGAGCCTTCCTCTTTCCTTTGGATTTGTCATTTCTTCGATTCCCATTCCTTCGGTTGTTATTGTTATCGTCACCATCGGGAGAATCCTTCTTGAAGGGGCATTCTCTAGCATAGTGTCCAGGCCTATGGCAGGTGAAACATTTACCCTTCTTCTCTTGAGTCTTTGTCCTTCCTTTGTCCTTAGAGCCACCAGAGTTCTTCTTTCGGGAATGAGCACCATAGGCAGCATTTCTGTCATTATCGAATTCCTTCATCCTTGTTTCTTCTTGCATACATCTAGACAGAAGCTCATCAAAGTTAGGAATGGTATTATTGTTGAGAATGGTAGTTGTGAATACTTGCCATTCATATGGAAGTCCTCCAAGTGCGGTGAGAACCATCTCACGATCAACTATTGTCTCCCCAATAGCTAGCAGATTGTTCCTGGTTTCGGTCAACTTCATAAAGAAAGTTTGAATAGACTCATCTTGGCCCTTCTTCATATTCTTCAACTTGTTCTTGAGGAATAGCACTTGGTTCACATTGTTTACTTGGAACATAAGTATCAATTTGTCATACATCTCCTTGGATGTGCCTAGTTCATATATGTAGGCAACCAGACTCTTATTTATGGATTCCCTGATCAGCAGCTTTGCTCTGATTTCTCCCTTCTTATACTTGTTTCTAACAGCATCAGAGGCATTGGATGGAGGTTCTTGAATCTTCCCTGTCACATGATCCAGGAGATCATGATCTTCCAATTTGAGATCTAATATCATCTTCCAGGCATGGAAGTCATCACTTCCAGTCAGCTTGTCATTCTCCTTGAATTCAAGACTAGTGGAACCCATTTCCTCCGATGATGATTGCTATAGATAGAGTTTGTCTTCACCTCACCTCTGATACCATGTGTAGTTTTGTAGATGTTCTATGCTAGGAGCAATTTCACTTTTCTTACAGCAATCATACAAGTAGTTAAGCAAAATGCAGATAGAACATAAAAGTAGATCTTACAGAAGACAAATCAGAAACAGGAAAAATGTGTGTGTTCGTTTCGGCGATCAACAGGATGCTTCAACCAGCAAAGTCTCCTTGGTCAGCCAGCCTAGCATGTGTCACAATAGCCCTCCAATCAGCAGATGAGTCAACCCAAGTCAACTCTACAAAAGTCAACGCTGTCCTGAAAAAGTCAACGCAGGGGCAGCAAGCTAAAAGTCAATGCAGCAGCAAAACGGTCAACCCTTTGACCTCGATTTCTGTGCCAAGTAGTACGGCCTTCCAAAATCGAACCTTCCACCAGTTTTCAGCTTGATTGGACCATGCGTTGACCAAAGTCAACGCTGGTCAAACTTTCTGCGAAACCCTAGCAGCAGAAAAATCGTACTTCAGCTCAGCCGTACGGTCTGTCCTCTTTCTCTTTCCCACGTGTGGCTGAAATTCGTCCTCCAGGTTGCTCGTACTATTTCAGATGATAGAGGAAGATGTGAGTTGTGTTGTGTTGAAATTCTCTCCAACTTTTCCTGTATTTATATCCATCAATGAGGGTGTGTGACACATCTGTTGGGCATGTGAGCCTACATTACAAAACTGGCCGACCTTGCACATATAATTTATTAAAAATAATAAATTCAAAATATAAGTTCTGCTCATCGGATTAAGACATATTTTATATGGATTTTACACCTCTCAGAAAGAGGAATCCAACAAAAATATTAACCTCTTAATCTGAGCATCTTAATATGGAGTTTGGACCTAGTTGTCCAAATTTAACAATGCCGTTAACCAATGCGAGGCAAACTCACCATTGATGTCAATGAGTGCCAAGGTACCCGGGTACATCTTGCAAAATGCGAATAAAGGGGTTGACGTCAAGCCATTTGCAAGATCTGACGATCAAGGGACATTGATGTATTCCCATGATTGTCAGCGAGAGAACTTGCCATTGAGGAATCCAAGTCTCAAGGTATCCAAAAGGAACTCTAGTCTATTTCCCAGATAAAGTGTTGAGGTCGATGGGGCAAGACTTGTTGAAAGGTGGGCCTTAAGGAATCCCACATCAGTCAACGCGAGTTTGTACAAAGAGATTTGGTAGGACTATAAATGGAAAGAACTCACGGACAAGCAGTGTGGATCAACATGGTGAGGAAAACAAGGCAATGTAATCATGGAAAGGGAATGAGTTTTATTCAGAAGGAAAACTAGAAGGTAATAAACTGAAAAGGATAAAGGAATGTATGCGATTCAGAAAAATAGGCGTGCATGAAGTCGTGAAAGATAAGGTAATGGAAGATGGGCTTCAACATAAGGATGGTCTAGGTGTTTGGAAGGAAAAAGGTGAGTAATCATGACGCAAAAGGATTTTTGTGTAGTGTAAAATGTCATGATATGTGCTGTGAAGAATTAGTTCCTTCAAGCATCTGATGATGCATGTTTCATTATGATTTCGAAAAATCACTTTTGCATTAGATTGTCTTCAATCTCTGAAAAAAAAATTAGCACCATTTCTGCATAAAAATTGTCACCTTTGTGTGCCATCTCCATCGATCATTCCTGTATGAAGTGACTCAAAAAAAACAAATTAGCTCATTTTCAAGAATTTATGAAATGTCCATTTTTTTTTTTAATTATTTTTCGAAATTACTCTAATTGTGGATGAAAAGGTGTCGCATCGTAATGTTGACCTTTCTGCATAAGCTTCTCGTTGACCTACACATAACACCAATCTCATTTCACTTGTTAGTATATGCATCCTAACTTTTTCCCATAAATTCATTGTAAAATAAATGATAAAATCCAACATACTTTTATTTCTTCCTAGCTAGAAATATTGCATGTCCCCATGCAATGTATTCATTGATTGTGTAGTATTTTTTTTCAAAATGTTTTTATTGGTTTGTAGTAAAAGTGATTTAAAACATTTGAAAAGGTTTTGTATTTGTTAGGGAACGAGTAGTTGGTTTTTATGAATTTTTATGTAAATGAATGAGGGCAAAATTTTTTTATTTTATTTTATTTTATTTTTTATTTTTAATTTTTTTTAATTTTTTATTATTTTTTATTATTTTATTATTTATTATTTTTATTTAACAAAATGAAAATTTTATTTATTTATTTATTTTTATTTTTTTGGTGTTGAATTAAACAAGGATTTTTTTTTTTTAAATAACAAATTAAAAAAAACAAAAGTTTTTAATTTATTATTTATGTCGATTTTTTTTATTTATTTATTTATTATTATTATTATTATTTTTAATTAAAAGATATGGCTTACACTCAATATCTTTAAACAATCTTAATCAGGAAATATAAGGTTAATTCAAAGACTGTTACAATGACCCAAACTCTGACAGATTATATTAAAGACGACCATTGGACGTGCAGAAAGTATGCCTGCTAGAAAATAAGAGAAGCATATCTGTGATGTCTGCGAGAAAATAAGTCAAGCAATCAAAAACCTGGTTTGCACTGGACATCATCCACATATTCACATATTTGTGAAAGTTCTAACCGAAAACAAAAAATACTTGTAGGTACTACAACTCCGTATGATCTTAAAAAAATGAACTGTTTAATCAAATAAGCTGAATCCCATGTCTTCATCACTCTCCTCCTTATGTTCCTCCTTTTTCTCTTCAACTGCAGTTGCGCCAAAATGTTGGGTGAAACTATTATCGTTTAATTCTATTGTAGTACTTGCCCAACTATTTAATTTGTCAATCCGAGGTTCGTAGGCTTACGAGGCACATGCACTATATATGCAGGACCGAAGTGGAACTAATCTAATCTAAATTACCAAAATCAAATTAATATAGAAAAGAATTGAAACACTAACTAGGAAATCAGGAAATTGCATAAGGGAAAAGAAATACAACATGTGAATAATTGAATGACAAACAACATATGTGAGCTCACAACAATAAAGCTATCTCAAATTACATTACAAGAATCAAATTACAAATCATGAACTCAAAAACTCAAAAACTCTATCTCTCTATTCTCCCCCTTTCTATTATGAAAATGAAGAGAGAGCACTCTCTTATATACATGAGGAAGATAACCATCTCATAATTACATATCCAATATTCTCTCAAGCACTCTCAACTAATTTCCCATTATTACAAGATATTATCCCTTTGAATCCTCCACACATCTCTCACATATCTTGGATAAGATATGCCAACCAAATCCTCCATGATCTTCTCCTTAGGAATAGGCTTGAATAATTATCTCTTTAATATAGTGGAGGAGATATTTGAGACGTATCTTGGAATTAATCCTTCACATATTTCCTACACATTACAAAGCTCACATATTCTTGAGATATATATATATATAAATATGTATATTTTCTAATATTTAATCATAAATTCACTTATAATACAAAAATGAATAAAATGGAAAATAAGAAGGTGAAACCCAAATGTATTTATGAAAATGATATGATAAAAGGTTAATGGAATGATGAAATGTAAGGAATATTGAAGGAAAAGGTGCATGAAAATATGACATTTTTGAGTCCCAACAACCACGCTGTCAGATGCAAGCCTAGGTCATGGATAACCAGGTGGGGTTGTTTTTTTGGCGTCCTATCGCACCATTGTGGTTCCCATGTTAGCAAGTATTTGTGTGGGTCCTCTGACCCAAGGAACCTCAGGATCCGTCTCCCAACCGGGGCTCCAAATCGCAAGATCATCCTATCCCGACACTCCTCCCAAGTGCAGCATACTGGCCCCTGCGTATCCCACCAATGCGTGGGCGTTCCACGCAGGGCTAGCGGAAGTGTCCCTAGCCTACGTTCCTTGGGAACTTTGGCTTCAAATGCGCATAAAAAATCCTTAATGTCACCCGCATCGTCAAGGCAGGGCAGGTCTCTTACCTCGACAGAGATGCAGTGGAAGTTCCTTGTGACCCAAAGACATCGTAGCGCCGAAACCTCCTGCAACCGGCCTTGCCAGTTCTCCAATTCCTCATCGGCGTCGGAAAAGAATTCACTGTCCTTTTCTCAGCAGAGCACTCCTTCCGCCATAGTGTTAATCCAGTCTTCGTCATGCATAGTCAATTTGTAAATGTGATCTATTTCTTCCTCATCGTTTGTTGGCTCTGTATACCACGCACCTTCTGCAGGGTCCAGTGGAACTATTACGTGCGTACTGTTATTTTCAAACACCATGCTATGATTTTTGAGATTAATGACACCCCCCATATCTATAGCCCAGTCCAGTCCTAGGAGTGTAGGGTAGGGACCCGCATCCTCCACAATTTCTATTACTTCAAAGTCAGCTAGGAATTTTACTCCTGCGATATCTACCATGACTTTTGGCAGCCTTCCTAGAGGGATGGTCTTTTTTTTATTTTCCATGTGCAACTGGATGGTGGACCATTCCAATTTAGGTTCTCCCATTTGTTGCCATGTTTTCTTTGGTAATACATTCGCATCTAATCCAAGATCTAAAATAACTTGATCCATCTCGTAGTCACCAATCTGTGCAGTCAACCACATTTCTCTTGCGGTGCGCTTTTTATATCTGTATAGCTTTTGTACAACCTTGGTTCCAGGAATCAGATCAGGCCAAGATGCATAGCTATGCATTAATGCTTGAAGTTTTTCTACAGCCCGTGGGTTAATTAATAGCTTTAGACATGCCTATAGAAAGGGCTCAACCCCCTCCTCTATCCCGAGGTGTGTCGGCATTTGTGCAGTGGCTGCTATTTTTTCTTGCCCATTGCTAATGTTCAATCCTCCCTGAGAGGTCGTAGGATCCCTGATAGGCGCTTCTTGTGCTCCCTGGGTGACCATCCCATTGCGTGTCATGATTTTCACACTCGGGTCTATGTTTCTTAGCTCGAATTTAACTCTTTTCACAATCTACATAGGGGTGGGATGTTTTTCTTGCATTTTTTCTATCAGGATCGGGCAGTCTTCAATCTCATGGTCCAGTTGTCGACAATATTTGCAGGATTTCCTGGTGGGGTTTGGGCAGTCCCTTGTAAATGCCATACCTCTCCGTAGTTATAGCAGATCAACTGCCCTCGTCCCTGCCCTACACTTCCTCCCTGACCTCCCCTGCCCCTTGTTGGGCAGCCACCAAAGCTCGTGGGAGATCTTGGCAATGCAGGGTCTGATTGTACTCTATATAAGTTCCAATGATCTATCATCAAGTCGTACGTGCAACAGTTATACTCATTGTGTCCTACTGACTGGCAGAACATGCACCAATGTTGCTTCAGTTCACACATACTTAGCCAAGGGCACTAGGCTGTATCATGTAGTCCCATTACCTGGCATTCATCGCACCATAATGCAGACCCGCTTGAGCCTGGACGTAGCGGACTAGGTCCTCCTACTTGCATGTAATCTGCCAATAGAGGGAATTGATCCTTCATATGGCCAGATACCCGACATCATATGCACCAGAGATCTACACTAGCTCCTTTTCCCTGTTTTGTCCGCAAGTTATGAATCTCCATGTGCATGGCTCCGAGCCACTCCTGAATTTGTTGTACTCCTCCTAGAGTGTTGTCTTTGGGGGAGGCTTCTAGTTTCATGGCAGTTTCCAAAGATTTTTCCTGCGACTCGAAGGTCTAGTGGCCCATTGGTATACGCAAGTGTGGTAGCAGCATAGCAATGAACCATTTGGTGTGTTGTATATCGTCATACTTAAATCATCCTTCTCTGATCACTTTTTTTAGTCTCTGATCAGCTTCCCAGACAAACTCAGTCTCTCCTTGCTTGAAATCCTTCATATCTGCTACAATCTGAGAGTAGGATTTAGGTTTTCGGAACTGCTATTTTAGAGCATCCTTAATATCTTGAATAGATGAGCTCCCATTTTGAGATATGTACCGCATATACCTGTCCAAATCTCTCTCTTCAAAGGCTAGGTACAGTTTCTCTCTCTTCACAGTATCGCTTACCACACCCTGCGCAGTCCATACCGAGTCAGCCACAAACAAAAAATGATCCATGTCCTCATCGGTCGCGCCTTTAAAGGTAGGTAATTTCAAGTGCACTGACATGTCTCCTTCTAGCGGGGTTTCGATTGAGGGCTTATTCTTCCATCGTTCTGACGTTGGGGTAATTGGCGGGCCTTGCGTAGCTGCTCTTTTCAGCGGGCTATAGAGAGTGATCCCCATCTTGATATTACTTACCGCTCCGTGTTGTACTTTCACCCAGAGTGGCGCTCATTTACTTCCTTGTCAGGTACCTAGTATCCACTTGTCATTACCCAATCCCGTTCTCGAAATTCTCCAAGTCCCAGCAATGGAACCATTTGTTGGCATGAGGGGTCCTGATCTAGGTTCGGAGTTCAAGGTTTGCCAAAAAACTCCTATACTACTGGCCCTTTCGGCAGTGACCTGCTTGCGCAGGCCAAAGTCTCACCTGAAGTAGTATGGGTGGGTGTCGGAACCAGGTTTCTGCACCCTGAGAAAGGATAGGTAAGGCAAGCAGAGCTGTGTTCGGCCCTGTGATACCCAAATTTCCTCTCTCTGCGCAGGGTCAATAGGTCTCTTTTCGCATCCACGTGCACTAGATCTATAATTATGTACTTCTATGATAGTATCCAATATTGCATAAAACAGAACATAACAGATTCAGATATAGCAAACACACTTACACAGATATTTCGCAGCTTGAATATAGAATACGCATAATGCAGTAATCACCAATGATCCACACAAACAGTACACATAGATTTAGTTCTCAACAACCTTTCTTATTCATCAATTCATCAGTTCCTTCTTACAATACCATTCCCAGCTTGCGCACATAGTAGCAGGGTCCGCACATAGCTGGGCTCTGGATCTCCGCACACACAGCCAGCAGGAGTCCTTTCCCCAAAAACCCAAATAGATATCTTAAGCCACAATTCGCATCAATAGCTCCTCATTTCCTATCTTACAATATAAAATTTTCTTCTATTTATAATAATCTAGCCTAAACTTTCCTATGGTCCTCAAACCGTGGTTTTTGGACCCCTAGTTTACCCTTTCTCCCATTACAATTCTTTCAGGGCTTTGACCCACCCCAAAACCCCTATGATAAACTAAATATAATCAAAAGTAATCAAAATTGGACCAGTTTCACAGCTCGTAGGAGACCCTGTTCCAACAGATGGGAGTATTATAACTCCGCCCACAAACTGTCTCAAACAGACTCATCTTTAAGGATTCTTGATACCCATTTTTGTAAGAAAACTAAACCAGTGGTAGATACTCTTCCCACTTATGCTGCTAATGCATAACATACATTCTCAACATGTCCTCTAGAATCTTTTAAACCTCCCTAATTTTCCATTTGTCTGCAAATGGTAAGCTATACTGAAGGCCAACTTTGTACCAAAACCTGCAAATAAATCTTTCCAGAACCTAGAAGTGAACTGTACATCTCTATCATATATAATCTGCTTCAGAATTCCATGCAACCACACTATATCTTGGACTACCTCACTAGATGAATGAGTATACTTCACTGGAATGAAGTGACCTCCCTTAGTCAACCTGTCAACCATAACCATGATAGAATCATGTTTTCTTTATATCCTTGGAAAACCTATAATGAATTCCATGGAAATGACCTCCCGTTTCCACTTTAGAATTAGAATCAGCTGCAATAAACCACCTCGATGCTTACACTCTATTTTTACCTGTTGAAATCCAAACATCTCGCAACAAACTCTACCACCTCTTTCTTCAAATTAAGCCAATGTTAGAACGTTTTAACCATTTTCAATGTATTATGATATCTCCTGTGACTTGAATATGGCTTAACATGAATTTACCGTAAGATAAGCTTCTTGAGCTCATTTTTATCCAACACATAGATCCTATCCCTGATCCAGGTGGATATCGGTGGCCTCCCACCTATTCCATTTGGACCTGCAGCATCAATTCTTTCAGTTTTTCAGCTTCAGCACAGGTTACTATTTATAGCAGGTTTTCTGGTCCTGCACACCCGGAGCCATTTTGGGGCATTAATAATCCAGGTGGATATTGGTGGCCACCCATCGAGTCCATTTGAACCCCCACCATCAGTTATTTCAGTTTGTAAGTTTCGGCACAACTTACTATTTTTATCAGTTTTTCGGGTCTTAAACTTCCGAAGCCGTTTTGAGGCCCTAAACGACGTTTTTTGGGAAAACGGAGGGCAACATGGGTCCATGGACCAATGTTGACTGATGTTGCCCGTTTCAAAATTGTACTCCTCGGATAGATCTTTCTAACGAGCTATTGAGCGCGTCAAACGGAGATCGGATGCCAAAGTTACGCCCCCGGGAAGTTGAACCACCAATTTACCTAAACGGGACCCACAGTTTTGGCGCTTCATCTCCTACGGTTAGGGTTTTGGACGTTTCAGATTCTACATTGTTTCTCAACAATAAATAGGCCCTCGAGCCTCATTGTAACGTAGTTTAGGGGCTGGGAGCCGATACATCTCTTCTCAGAGATAAGCACTACCAGTGCCCTAGCTCGCCCCATCTCCATCATGTCTGCATTGTAACACAGTTTAGGGGCTGGTAGCCGCCACATCTCTTCTCAGGGATACGCTGCCAGTACCTAGCTCATCTATTTCCATTATGTCTGTAATAGGCCTGCGAGCCTCAATGTAACATAGTTTAGAGGTCTGTAGCCATCACATCTCTTCTCAGAGATTCGCTACCAGCACCCTAGCTATTTTATTTCCATTATGCCTGTAAGCATATTTCTGTTATTTGATATTAATGAAATGAAGCATTATTTCCGCTGCATCTCTATGTTCATGGCTATTTCTATATTTTGTTGCGTTCCTACATAAAATCTGGATCAGTGGTATCAGAGCGGGTCTTCTCTTTCTTTGTTTTTCTCTTCATGTCCCCAATGCGGCCAGGGTATAAGGAGTTCAACCTCGCAACCCCGACGACCCCCCATGGCGGAAGGAAAGAAAGACGAGGGAGCAGGTGATCCTGTCAAAATATTGCTCGAGGATGCCCTCGAGAAATAGAGGAACGCGATGATGGACAATTTTTTTTTTCAGATCCTTCAATGGCTGCCCAGTGGTGGCACATCTACATCCAGCACGGCTGCCAACACCAAGTTCAGCAAAATTCCCCCCCCCCCCCCCCCCCCCATGGAGGAACTTAACGCAATGGAGACCATTGCTTCCTAAGGAGGGAGGAATGATCCAGGTGGATATCGGTGGCCTCCCACCTATTCCATTTGGACCGCGCATCAATTCTTCGCCTTTAGCTTCAAAGACAAAAAGCTACTATTTATACAGGTTTTCGGTCCCGTACACCCGTGAGCCGTTTTGGGGCATTAATAATCCAGTGGATATTGGTGGCCACCCATCGAGTCCATTTGAACCCCCACCATCAGTTATTTCAGTTTGTAAGTTTCGGCACAACTTACTATTTTTAGCAGTTTTTCGGGTCTTAAACTTCCGGAGCCGTTTTGAGGCCCTAAACGACGCTTTTTGGGAAAATGGAGAGCAACATGGTTCCATGGAGCGATGTTTCTCGTTCAAAAATTTTACTCGTCAGATAGATCTTTCTAACGAGCTATTGAGCGCGTCAAACGGAGATCGGATGCCAAAGTTACGCCCCCGGGAAGTTGAACCACCAATTTACCTAAATGGGCGCCCACAGTTTTGGCGCTTCATCTCCTACGGTTAGGGTTTTGGACGTTTCAGATTCTACATTGTTTCTCAACAATAAATAGGCCCTCGAGCCTCATTGTAACACAGTTCAGGGGGCTGGGAGCCGACACATCTCTTCTCAGAGATAAGCGCGACCAGTGCCCTAGCTCGCCACATCTCCATCATGTCTGCATTGTAACACAGTTCAGGGGCTGGTAGCCGCCACATCTCTTCTCAGGGATACGCTGCCAGTACCTAGCTCATCTATTTCCATTATGTCCGTAATAGGCCTGCGAGCCTCAATGTAACACAGTTCAGAGGCCTGCGTACGCTACATCTCTTCTCAGAAATACGCTACCAGCGCCCTAGCTTATTTCCATTATGTTTGTAAGCTTATTGCAGTCATTCTTTTATTAATAAAATGAAGCATTATTTCCGCTGCATCTCTATGTTCATGGTTATTTCTATATTTTGTCGTTGCCTCACATAAAAATCAGATCGTTGGTATCGCAGCGGGTCCGTTTCTTTCTCCGTTTCTTTTTCTCTTCATGTCCCCAATGCGCTGTGGTATAAGGAGTTCAACCTCGAACCCCGACGACCCCCCATGGCGGAAGGAAAGAAAGACGAGGGAGCAGTGATCCCGTCGAAATATTGCTCGAGGATGCCTCGTAGAAACAGAGGAACGCGATGATGGACAATTTTTCGTATCCTTCAATGGTCGCCACGGTGGCACATCTACATCCGCGCCTGGCCGCTAAACACCAAGTTTTGTTCAAAGCAAAATTCCCCCACCCCCCTCCCCCCCCCCCCCCCCCCCCCATGGAGGAACTTAACGCAATGGAGACCATTTCTTCCTAAGGAGGGAGGAATGATCCAGGTGGATATCGATGGCCTCCCACCTATTCCATTTGGACCCACAACATTAATTCTTTCAGTTTTCCAGCTTCAGCACAGCTTACTATTTATAGCAGGTTTTCGGGTCCTGCACACCCGGAGCCGTTTTGGGGCATTAATAATCCAGGTGGATATTGATGGCCACCCATCGAGTCCATTTGAACCCCCACCATCAGTTATTTCATTTTGTAAGTTTCGGCACAACTTACTATTTTTGGCAGTTTTTCGGGTCTTAAACTTCCGGAGCCGTTTTGAGGCCCTAAACGACGCTTTTTGGGAAAATGGAGAGCAACATGGGTCCATGGACCGATGTTGCTCGTTCAAAAATTGTACTCGTCGATAGATCTTCTAACGAGCTATTGAGCGCGTCAAACGGAGATCGCATGCCAAAGTTACGCCTCCGGGAAGTCGGTCCACCAATTTACCCAAACGGGACCCACAGTTTTGGCGCTTCATCTCCTACGGTTAGGGTTTTGGACGTTTCAGATTCTACATTGTTTCTCAACAATAAATAGGCCCTCGAGCCTCATTGTAAGATAGTTCAAGGGGCTGGGAGCCGATACATCTCTTCTCGGAGATAAGCGCTACCAGTGCCCTAGCTCGCCACATCTCCATCACGTCTGCATTGTAACACAGTTCAAGGGCTGGTAGTCGCCACATCTCTTCTCAGAGATACGCTGCCAGTACCATAGCTCTTTTATTTCCATTATGTCTGTAATAGGCCTGCGAGCCTCAATGTAACACAGTTCAGAGGCCTGCGTACGCTACATCTCTTCTCAGAGATACGCTACCAGCGCCCTAGCTTATTTCCATTATGTCTGTAAGCATCTTTCTGTTATTTGATATTAATGAAATGAAGCATTATTTCCACTGCATCTCTATGTTCATGGTTATTTCTATATTTTGTTGCGTTCCTACATAATATCTGGATCAGTGGTATCAGAGCGGGTCTGCTCTTTCTCTGTTTTTCTCTTCATGTCCCCAATGCGGCCAGGGTATAAGGAGTTCAACCTCGCAACCCCGACGACCCCCCATGGCGGAAGGAAAGAAAAACGAGGGAGCAGGTGATCCTGTCAAAATATTGCTTGAGGATGCCCTCGAGAAACAGAGGAACGCGATGATGGACAATTTTTTTTTTCAGATCCTTCAATGGCCGCCAAATGTGGCACATCTACATCTCAAAGACGGGGTCGCCAACACCAAGTTCAGCAAAATTCCCCCCCCCCCCCATGGAGGAACTCAACGCAATGGAGACCATTGCTTCCTAAGGAGGGAGGAATGATCCAGGTGGATATCGGTGGCCTCCCCACCTATTCCATTTGGACCCGCAGTATCAATTCTTTCAGTTTTTCAGCTTCAGCACAGCTTACTATTTATAGCAGGTTTTCGGGTCCTGCACACCCGGAGCCGTTTTGGGGCATTAATAATCTAGGTGGATATTGGTGGCCACCCATTGAGTCCATTTGAACCCCACCATCAGTTATTTCAGTTTGTAAGTTTCGGCACAACTTACTATTTTTAGCAGTTTTTCGGGTCTTAAACTTCCGGAGCCGTTTTGAGGCCCTAAACGACGTTTTTTGGGAAAATGGAGAGCAACATGGGTCCATGGATTGATGTTGCTCGTTCAAAAATTGTACTCCTCGGATAGATCTTTCTAACGAGCTATTGTGCGCGTCAAACGAAGATCGGATGCCAAAGTTACGCCCCCAGGAAGTTGAACCACCAATTTACCCAAACGGGTGCCCACAGTTTTAGCGCTTCATCTCCTGCGGTTAGGGTTTTGGACGTTTCGGATTCTACATTATTTCTCAACAATAAATAGGCCCTCGAGCCTCATTGTAAGACAGTTCAGGGGGCTAGGAGCCGATACATCTCTTCTCAAAGATAAGCGCTACCAGTACCCTAGCTCGCCCCATCTCCATCATGTCTACATTATAACAGAGTTCAGGGGCTGGTAGCCGCCACATCTCTTCTCAGGGATACGCTGCCAGTACCCTAGCTTAGCTTATTTCCATTATGTCTGTAATAGGCCTGCGAGCCTCAATGTAAACATAGTTTATTGGTCCGTAGCCACTACATCTCTTCTCGAGATTCGCTACCAACACACCCTAGCTATTTTATTTCCATTATGCCTATAAGCATATTTCTGTTATTTAATATTAATGGAATGAAGCATTATTTCCGCTGCATGTCTATGTTCATGGTTATTTCTATATTTTGTTGCGTTCCTGCACATAAAATCCGGATTAGTGGTATCAGAGCGGGTCTGCTCTTTCTCTATTTTTCTCTTCATGTCCCCAATGCGGCCAGGGTATAAGGAGTTCAACCTCGCAACCCTGACGACCCCCCATGGCGAAAGGAAAGGAAGACGAGGGAGCAGGAGATCCTATCAAAATCTTGCTCGAGGATGCCCTCGAGAAACAGAGGAACGTGATGATGGACAATTTTTTTTTCAGATCCTTCAATGGCTGCCCACCGATGGCACATCTAAATCCAACACCAAGTTCAGCAAAATTCCCCCCCCCCGTGGAGGAGCTTAACGCAATGGAGACCATTGCTTCCTAAGGAGGGAGGAATGATCCAGGTGGATATCGGTGGCCTCCCACCTATTCCATTTGGACCTACAAGATCAATTCTTTCGCTCTTCTGGGTTTCAAAGATAGGTTATTTATATGTGTTTTCTGTGTCCCCGCACACCCGGGAGCCGTTTGGGGCATTAATACAGGGATATTGGTGGCCACCCATCGAGTCCATTTGAACCCCCACCATCAGTTATTTCAGTCTGTAAGTTTCGGCACAACTTACTATTTTTAGCAGTTTTTCGGGTCCTGAACTTCCGGAGCCGTTTTGAGGCCCTAAACGACGTTTTTTGGGGAAATGGAGAGCAACATGGGTCCATGGACCGATGTTGCTCGTTCAAAAGTTGTACTCTTCGGACAGATCTTTCTAACGAGCTATTAAGCGCGTCAAACGGAGATCGGATGCCACAGTTACGTCCCCGGGAAGTTGAACCACCAATTTACCCAAACGGGGCCCACAGTTTTGGCGCTTCATCTCCTACGGTTAGGGTTTTGGGACGTTTCGCATTCTACATTGTTTCTCAACAATAAATAGGCCTCGAGCCTCATTGTAACGCAGTTTAGGGCCGGGAGCCGATACATCTCTTCGCAGATAAGCGCTACCAAAGGCTCCCAGCTCGCCCCATCTCCATCATGTCTGCATTGTAACACAGCTTTAGGGCCGGTAGCCGCCACATCTCTTCTCGTGTGATACGCCGCGTACCTAGCTCATCTATTTCCATTATGTCTCGTTATAGGCCTCGCGAGCCTCAATGCAACATAGCGTATGTCCGTAGCCATCACATCTCTTCTTAGAGATTCGCTACTAGCACCCTAGCTATTTTATTTCCATTATGCCTGTAAGCATATTTCTGTTATTTGATATTAATGAAATGAAGCATTATTTCCACTGCATCTCTATGTTCATGGTTATTTCTATATTTTGTTGCGTTCCTACATAAAATCTGGATCAATCCCTAAATATGATCAAACCATCTAATGTGAGATGATAATCCACATCCTATTCACTTGTACCTTGTTGTTGTAACCTGTGATTAAGATATTGGTACCTTTCATCTTGTTGCCTTGTCTGCAAGATACGATCCTTTAAATTTTTTCCATATGAACTCATAGTTGCTATGTGATTTACCTATACTCTTATGCTAAGATCATCTGCAACCATGTTGTTTTTACCCTTAATATATCTGACCTTGAAGTCAAACTCATTGATCGTAGTCAACCACCTAGCTTTCCTAAAATTCAAATTAGGTTGGTCAAACAAATATCTCAACCCACTATCATCACTCATCAAAATGAACCTCCTCCCAACAAGATAGTGTATCCACATATTCAATGCATGGATGATCGTTTCCAACTTAAGATAACGTGTCACAAAGTTCTTCTCGTGCTCATTCAAGTTCCTTGACTCATAGAATACTACATGTCCTTCCTGCATTAGAAATCCACCAAGTCCTCTCTTGCAAGCATCTGTACATACCAAAAATTATTTATTTGTATTTGCAATATTTATAACTAGAGCATTGGTAACCAATTGCTTTAACTACTCAAAACTAGCTACACATTCCTCTGTTCATTCAATTTTTTTTCATTTCCTCTACATTAATGTAATATGATATGAAATTTGTGAGAAGTTCCTAACGAACCTCCTATAGTAACCCGCAAACTGCATGAATGATATGAACTCATCCACATTCCTAGGCGCTTCCCATTCCATGGTAGCTCTGATATTTTCTGGATCCACTGCTATATCTTCGTTCGAAACCACATGCACCATGTAATGAACCCATGTTTGAGAGAAATTGCATTTACTAAGCTTGGCATAGAAATTATGCTCTCTTAAAAATATCAATATTTTTGATAAGTGTTCGAGTTATTCCTCATTCTTAATATATATCAATATATCATCAATGAAGACAATCACAAACTTGTCCAGATAACGACACAACACACTATTCATCAAGCACACAAAAGTAGTTGGATAATTAGTAAAGCTAAAATGGACTACACCAAACTCATAATGGACATATCTGGTCCGGAAAGCATTCTTGTATATGTCCTCGTCTTTGATGCATACCTGATGATATATTGATCTCAAATCAATCTTTGATAACATTGTTTCACCCTTCAGCTAATTTAATAAGCCATCAATCCCTGACAATAGATACATTTTCTTGATCGCCACCATGTTCAATTAGCTATAATAAATGCATAACCTAATATTACCATCCTTCTTCTTCACAAACAATATTGACGCACCCCAAGGTGACGCACTTGGCCTAGAATATCCCTTGTCAAGCATTTCCTTCAACTGCAACTTTAGTTCCACTAACTCTGGAGTGCTCATCCTATAAGGTTCCTTTGATGTTGGTGTTGAATCAAATCAATAGAAAATTCCACTACCCTGTGAGGTGATAACTTTGAGATCTCTACTGGAAATACATCCTGAAACTACAACAAAATTGGGTACCTGTTCAAGATTATATGCATCCTCAGTATCCTTACCTTTTTCACTAGAAATATGCATTGCAAACAAGAAATACCCTTTCCTATGACTGTGCTTTTCTTGCGTAGCTATAACTATTCTAGCTGATGTAGTCTTCTTCTTGCCATGCAAGATTCTTTGTTCTCCATTGTCGTCCAATCACTCAATATCCTTATCATAACAGTTTACCTTAGTCTTGTGAATGTATAACCAATGAATAACCAATAGCATACTGTATGATCCTAACAGATGAAAATTTAAATGCGTTGATGTACACATACCAATAAGCTCAAATGCATAAGATATTACCAATAATGAAGTTGTTTCTTAGTACCTGTAGCAAAATGTACCAACCAAGATTCTACATGTACCTCTATATTCAAACCACACTTATCCACCAGCTGAGGACTGATATAACTATAGTTATATCTAGGGTCAATCAAAATAGAAACAAATTGATCACAAAGCTTACCTTCCATCTTGATAATAGATGCATCACGATCAACCTACCTATTATCCAATGTTGCGTAAATCCATGTAATACTATGCCCAACATCCCTAACTTTATGTGCTTCCTGAGCACTGTAAATCTGAGGTTTGCCACCCTAATGTTGTGGAAAATATCTCTTGCAGTTACCCTAGCCACAATTCCAGCACTGTAAAGGCTTCCTGCCCTCACCCTTGTTTAGTTCCTCATACTAAAATCCATGTCCTCTATCAGTTATGTTGAACTTCTTGTGTGGAACTGCATTCTCTTTTTTACCTGTATCTAGTAATATTCCTCGCTTCCTATCCCACTTTCCCTTATTTATGTCATTATCTTTCCAATATTTCTTATTCTCAAACTTACGCTTCGATTTCTCATAACAATGCTTCAACTTTCTGATGGCTTCCTCCAATGATCTAGGCTCATCAAAATCGATCATGTCCTTGAATTATATCGGCTACCCACTGATGAATCTTTGAATCTTTTCTTTCTCCTCCTTACAATAAGGAACTTACCTCAACAACTCTAGGAACTTGCTATTATACTACTCGTAGATCATATATCCCATATTAAGCTCCTAGAATTCCATTTCCTCTTATCATAGTATCTCTCAGATATATACTTCTTCCTGAAAAGATTCTTGAAATCACTCCAAGTCAACTCCTCTTCATGAATACCTCTCGCATTATTTACATCTTCCCACCAAATTTTTTCTTTTCCTTTAAGACTGAAAGTAGCTATCCTAGCATTTATATTCTCTGAGTACTCATGCAATATGAATAACTTATTCATCCAAAGTAACCAAGCTTCTACATCCTCTAACTTCTTCATTTCTCCATCAAAGGTAGGTGGCTTTTCTTTCTTAAACTCTTCTGGCGAGTGCTTCTTCTCACTCCTCCTATACGGATGGTAACGATGATGACAATTTTGTCTCTCTAAACCATAACTAGAATAAAATTTGCAGTGATTATCCCTTCTATCTAGTGTATCCATGAACCTACCATCTATGACAATATCATTCCTTTCAAACATGTATCCTGATTGAGACCTATTTTCATATATGTCATTAGTTCTTTCCTTTTGTCCATAAATGATCCTAAGTTTTCTATATCTCTAAAAGTCTGAAAAACTCTGAAGAAGTGCTGCATTAACATCTAATTTTTTCTCTTGTGCCACATCAAGTATTTCTTGTGACTGAATTATCCTATCATTATCTAATTTGCAACTTCTTATCTCTCCCTTAAAACTTCTCAATGGATCTGCTATGTGATGGGAGTGCTCACCACCATGCTAATTTGATTTGTAGGGAGAATCACGTGAACTGTAGTCTACCATATTGATTACAATCCTTGATCCTATACTTCCTACAAACATACCATGTCAGATAACCAAATATAAAAAAAATCACATGTACCTCAGTGAAGTTCAGGGGAGGTTATTTCGTATGCACCAATCAATCTAGATTATATATATATATATATATATATATATATATATATATATATATATATATATATATATATCAACATACAAAACATACCAACATAAACATCGTCAACCTATACATGACGACACAATTGCAACAATGACCAACACCATGCATACATATCAAGCACATATACAATTGACATACATGCATGAAAAACACATTCTTCACATCCAGTCCAAGTGTTGAACTTGGGAGCTCTGATACCACTTTGTAACCACCCCTCCCACATTTATCCAAATACACAAGCTCGCCAGGGTAAACATGAGATGAGAGTTATTATGCGAGACCCGATTTCCAATATGCACTTATGGAAAATGGGGTCCACATGTCTATAACTAGCTAATAAAACCCAATGATGCATGATCACATTGTTATCAGAGCCTAATTTGACCCAAACCTATTTCATTTTATTTATGTTTCCTTAAATTTAATACAAGTTTCTATTTTTATCATTTTTTGGGTTTTAAAGTTTTCAGGTTGTTTTGAGGGCCTAAAAGACATTTTCAAGGAAAACAAAGACACTAGAAAGGTGTAATATACTGATTTAGTCTATATTTTAGATCCTCATTGAGATCTTAGAAATGAGGTATTATGATATTCAAACAGAGATTGTATGCGAAAGTTATGACCCCTGGAAGTTGGAGGTAAAAATTACTCATTTATACAAACAATTTGTGTAAATAGTACATGTAGGTTATAAATACATATATGTTCATTAATTAAATAATCTCACTAAAGAATCACTAAGAAGGCCCTATTCCCTCTCCACATAGCTGCAACACCACTTATTATTCTATACATTCATTAATCGATCAATAGCTAAATAGTTCATGACGAGAGCCATAGAAGATACACATCATATGAACAACATATAACCAAAAAATAACCATCATATAAAACAAAATAATAATAGTAATAGAACATCCATTAAAGCCACATAATAAAAAGTACATTTACTCAAAAATTTCCAGAGGAAAATAACTCATTAACATATACAAATCCAACCAAGTCAGGTACTTCCACGTACCACCCAACCATAGATTGGGCTAAACCAAATCTCTCTGTAAGCCAATAAACCCCGTGCCATATTTGAAGCATGAATGTGGGATCAGATAGAATAAACTAGACAAAACGAAAGAAATGTTTCCAGAGGAAAAACTGCCTCAACCCTCAACCAGTGATTCCACGTGACAGTCGAACATCACTAACCATCACTAGATTTTTCTCTACCAAAGTTGTCTAGGGCTCCAAAGAATTTGTTCCAAATTGGCTCGAGGACTAGTAACTCAACCCACAACTGCTGCAGGGCTCTAGAGATTTTTTCCAACCAAGGCTCCACTGTTAGTAACTCAACCCACCAAGGGCTCCAGAGCATTTGTCCAACCAAGGATTCTAGGACTAGTAACTCAACCCAAGTTGTTCCAGGGCTTACAGAGTGTTTGTCCAACTAAGGTTCCAGAATAACTCAACAAACAACCATAAGGAACATGAGCACCAATCATAAAACAAAAAAGGAAAACCCATAATGGCAAGGCTATCCAGGAAATAACAAGGCTAGGAAAATTCATTGTCAACCCAAGTAATCCTTCATGCCAATGACATATCATAACCAAATAACCACATGCATACACCAAGCATGTCAAAACTAGCAAGTAAATCACACATGCAGCTTTGTAACAACAAATAAATACAACTATAGTTGTTGATCCCGATGTACCCTTGTGTTTTCCTGCTTTCCTTTGCTTTCGTTCTCCAAATCTAATGTGCTCCAAGAATGCTCCAAGATTTCAAGTGTGCAAGAGTGAGAGAGGGAGAAAGTGAATAGAAGAGAGCTCCAAGCCAAAACTGACAAAAAGCTATGAAACAATCCTCATAAGCATTTTTATTATTGAGACCTCTATTTTCTTCATTTTTCCTCTATTTTCCTTCAATTTTCCTCACATGCAATTATGTGACCTTTCACCTTCCTTTTCTCCTATTTTCCATTATTTCATAAATAAAATGCCAATTAATGCCACTTTTACTTCGCCATTTATTTTTCATATTTCCATAGCCATTAATTAATCACAAGTGATCCCCAACACTATGTTTTTTCCCAACATTCAGCTTGGAACATGTGTCCCATGACTCTTATCTTATTTTTTTCCTTTATTAACTTTATTACATGGATTTTATCCAGGGTTGTTACATGTAGTATTTAGAGGTACTCTCACATGCCCGTGATGTTGGGTATGTGAGAGGAAAAAACTCATAGAAGTGATTGCATGCGTGTATGAGCTAATTCATGGGGTATTGTACATATAGACCCATGGTATTGCACTCGCTGGAAAAGTATAAGTACAAGGGTGAGTGATTCATTCTTGTGGTTGAAAATAGAATAAAGGAGTTATCTTGTGGAGGTGAGAGGTCCCAAAGGGTCTAGTAAGGATGAGAGGCCATGCGAAGGGCCTAGTTGGGATGATAGGTTCAAACAAGGTCAAGAGGGACTATGGAGAGCCAAGTTGGGCCAAGAGGGCTAAGATAGCATGTTGACATCCAACAGGGAATTTTACTAAGCATTTTAAAGGGTTATTTTACCTAGTATGGGAGCACTAGATTCTTGTTGAAGGACTAATAATAAATTTTTTTTTGGTTTGAAACCTTGTGTTTACTATGCATGATTTAATATTTGGATTTATAAGTTTCGTTGTGATAATTTCTTTTATAGTTAGACACATCATTGTGTTTCAATTCATTAATTATGTAAGGTTAATAGAAAAGTATTACTAGATCTGGTGCGTGTGTGTGTGTGCACTGAGATTAGTGCACAAAAATATAACATGGTCTTAGATCCTAGTCTCTGAGAAGGGAAGTTGGATCTGAGATTTGCACAAATGAAATCTATGAGAGGGATTTGTAGGAACTATTGCAGGTAGCAACAGTTTTTTGAAGAACCTTGCCAAGAGAGTTGGCTAAGTATGGGAAACTGCTTATATGGGATGTGATGGCTAGGATCAATGGGCCTAGTAATACATGGATCAAATTTTTCACATGAGGAGTTGTTGATAGTTGCATCTTGGTGCATAGAAAAAGAGGAAATTAATGAGAGATTTATTCATCATATTTCCTAGGATCTTGAGAGGAGATCAACAAAAGAGAACAAGAGATTCATTATGATCTAGGTGTGAAGTTTTTGTGAAGAGATATGAGCTTGGAGGGGCCAAGTAATGGCCAAATCAATTCTTTTTATAGGATATGGTGTGAAAAGGCAGTACGAGATGGTTAGAGGGATGAGATAGCCATTGGAACTCCAAGTGAAAATCTTGGAGTGAAGGTCAAGAAGACCTTTAGGGAAGAGAAGGCATGTTATATGGGTTCAAAGGGAGTGAACAAGCTCAAGAGGGAGTTGGTTTTAGAGGTATGTCACAGATTTAGAGGGAGAGTCAACAACCTCAAAACATTTTTCCTTCAATTTCAAGAGGAAGTTCAGAGTCTTCTAAAGCTGTAAAAAAGACAACATGGTACAAGATGGCCATGTAGGACTCTTAGGAACAACAAGCTTCGATGATAAATATGTCTTCGAATAAGGGTCGAAGTCTTGTAGAAATATTTTCTTCAATGATGAAAAAAGAAGCTTATGATAAATGTGTTCCAGTATGGGAAACATATATACTTCCAGGGAATAGAAGTACCTCCCTCACTAGGAGAGTGTGTTGAAATTTCATAGCATCGAGAGGTACTCTCATGTGCCCTTAGTGTTAGGTATGTGAGAGGAAAAAACTTATAGAAGTGATTTTATGAGTGTATGGGCTAAGTGATGGGACTTTGTACCTATAAAACCATGGTATTTTAATGACCCATGGTATTCTGATAACCCATGGCATAGACCCATGGTGTTGCACCTTTGGAGAAGTATAAGTAAAAGGGTGAGTGATTCATTCTTGTGGTCAGAAAGAGAGAAAGATATACGTCTTATGTAGCCAAGAGAGTTAAGAAGGCCAAGTAGGAATGAGAGAGCTTGTGGATGGTTGAGTTGGATTAAGAAGGCCAAGTAGGCCCAAGAGGGATTATGGAGGGCCAAGAGGGACTATTGAAAGCCAAGAGGGAATTATACAAATCATTGTAAAAGGGCCATTTTACCTAGTATGGGAGCCCTATATTCTTGTTTAAGAACTAATAAGAATCATGTTTTAGGGTTGAAATTTTTTGTTTATTGTTCATGATATAATTTTTTCTTTTAGAAGTTCCACAGTGCTAAATTTTTTATGGTTAGGCACATCAATGTGTTTCAGTTCAAAAACTATGTAAAGTTAATAGGAATTTGTGACCAAATCTGGTGTGTGTGTGTGTGTGTGTGTGTTCGTTAAGCCTAGTGCACAAAATTATACTAAAAGGAATAACAAATTTCTTCTTGATAAACAAAAAAAAACATTGGAACCAAGATAGAAGATGTACCTTGAAGTGGATTTGCAATCCCTAAAATTCTCTTTCCAATTATAACCTATTATTACACAATCAAGGTCAATGCCTACTACATAATGAATTCCAAACCTATATGTTCCTCAAATGTAATGAAGAACTTTCTTAGCTAGCTTCCAATGCACCTCATGGAGTTCCTACATAAAACAAGAAATAATACCCACAACAAAAGAAATTTTATACCTTGTGTGAGTAATATATAGAAGGCTCCCAACTAGTTAATGATATAAGGAACAACCAACCAAGGGTGAAGAGAAATATATCTCAAGTTTTAAAAAATAAAGTAAGGGAGTTTCCTCAATGTTAAAATTGGAAACTAGGGCCAAATTCCACCTTTGGATAGATCATATGATGCAGAATATATTTTTATTGGATTGCTCTTTTCGAGAGGTCCAATATTGATCTAAATATCATCTCATTCAGACAAGTAGGAGTGTGATTTTGAATTTATTTTCACACATGTGAAAATTTTCAAGCTCGACCTCAGTCAAATGTAGGCTCATGAAGCCCATTGGATGTGTCTCTTCACCCACAATGAAGTGTATAAATAGGAGTGACCTCTCTCCTCATTTGGAAATCATTCACTCACACATTCTTCTGTCTCTCCACATCAAATTGGTTCGTACAACTTGGGTTCCTCTCTCTCCCTCTCTCTCTCTCTCTCTCTCTCTCTCTCACACACACACACACACACACACACACACACACACATGTGTGTGGCAAAGGAGGTCAAAAATTTTAGAGAAAAATTGCAGGCTGAAATTCCATATTGCAAACCAGCGTTGACCAGGTCATGTTTGACCAATTTTGACTGTGTTTTTCTAAGCATAATTTTTCTTTTTGTAGGTCGTACTTGCTAGTATAGAAATTGAGGCATTTGTTGAAGTTTGAATTGCATTGACCATAGGTTTGACTGAAGTTTGACTGAGTTGGACGAGCATTTATGGGATTTTTTTTAGGTCGACTATGACCCTTCTTAGAGGCTGAGTTGACTATGTTTGACCGAGAAGCTAAGGAGATGATTTGTTATTTCTTTGACCAATGTTGACTTCTGGTTAGGACTAAACTTTTACTACAATTGACTGTAGAATTTGACACTACTGATTTGACTGTGTTTTGGGAAAGTGAATTTGATTTATGTACTCTCTCTCTCCATTGAACTATTGAATAATAATAATAATAATTGATCAAAGGGCTTTCCCCACATTCAGATTTTTCCCTAACATCCACCAAATATCGTGTCCTCTTGTCTTGGCTTGTCTTTTGCATTTTGTATTATGTTCTATCTAAATTTATTGTCAATGTGATTAATGGTTAATGTGATTACTACTAATTGGAAATCGTCACTAGGCTTCTAAGGAACATTGAAGTAAATTGCGCTAAGCATAGAACATACATTTGTTAACTAAAATTAACATGGTATCAAAGCCTAGGTGAAGACAAAGCCCAAGAAAGAGAGAGAAAAACAATCACAAAGATATGTTGGAATAGGACAAAGACTCAATGGCTTCCTCGTCTTACTTCAAATCTAAGGATAAACCAAATGATAAATCTGATTGTCATGCATGGAAGATGTCTTTGGAAGGAAATTATGTCATGGATTATGTGCACGGAAAATTTATGGAGCCTCCTTCAAATGAATCGGCTACTACTTAAGCAAAGTACAAGAAAGGTGAGGTAAAAACTAAGACGATCATCAAGGACTCCATTCAAAAACATTTTGTTTCTCACATTTATAATTTAGGCACATCTAAGGAGATGTATGAAAAGTTGGTTGGTATGTTCAAATCCAACAATGCAAACCAAATCCTCTTTCTCAAGGACAGATGAAGGACATCAAGATGGATAGAGGTGAGTCTATACAATCCTACTACATGAGGATTACTGAAATAAAAAATGATATTCTATCTATTGGAGAAGTTGTTGTTGACAGGGAGCTCATTCTTATTGCTCTTGGAAGTCTCCCCCAAGCATGGGATGTGTTTAGCACCACTATCCTTAGCAATGACAATATTCCAAGTTTCGATGAATTGTTGACTAGATTCACTCAAGAAGAGACAAGGATGATGGAGAGAGACAAGCCTTCAAATGGAAATGAGCCTACTGCACTCTCCAATCATGCTAAGATAAAGAATAATTTTGGTCCAAAGAGAAAATGTCAAGAAAGACAGGGATTAAAAGAAGGAATAAAGGGAAGATGCTTCAATTGTAACAGGTTTGGCCACCATTATAGAGGGTGTCCTCATAGGAAGGATACACTACGGGATGATGACAGCAATAAAAATGAAATTTTTTTTAAGGGAAATGGTAATCAAAGGAATAATAGGTTCAACAACAAAGGAAAGAGGAATGCTCCTACTACATGATATGGGAATGGTCAACCTCCCAAAAGGTCGAGAAACTTCATGTATGAGGAAACTAATGTTGTAAAAAAGAAAAAATAATGTTATCTTATTTCTTCCCTCACTACTGCCTCTCCTCCTGGCACTTTTGATAATTGGTTGATTGATATTGGTGCCTCAAGGCACTTCACTAGGTACAAGGAGGCCCTCTCAAATTTGATTGAAAAGACAAATAATTTAGAAATCATACTTGGATACCATTCCACCTACCCGATGAAATGGATAGGGATTGTTACTCTTCATTTGAATGAAGGTCAAATCCTTCAACTACAAGATGTATTGTATGTACCTGATTTGAAAAAGAACATGATATCTATTTCGGTGATGGAAGACAAAGGCTTTAAGGTAGCTTTCGTGGATGGGAAGGTGCGTATTTGGCAAAGTAACCCAAAATATGCCTTTACACTTGAATTTAGGGTTGAAGGTCTCTATCAGGTTGGAGGAAGTCCTTTGGGAGCTATGACTTGAGACACTTATCTTCAATCTGAATTATGGCACAAAAGGTTTTCTCACCTTCATTATAAGGCCTTACTTAATGCAAGGAAGACGGTCACAGGTATTCCTGAATTCAAGGTAGATCATGATGGTGTTTTCCATGGTTGTGTAGTTGGAAAACATACAAGACCATTACCCTCAATTGAGATTCAAACCACCGACATTCTTCAATTGGATCGTTCTGATTTACCTGGTGTGTTTCCCATAACATCTTTGGGAGGATATGTGTACTATTTTATTTTTGTGGATGAATTCTCTTCCAAAACATCGATTTGTTTCTTGAAGAAGAAGGACTAAGTGTTCAAATGGTTCTACTCTTTCAAAGCCTTGGTTGAAAATCAAATAGGGAAGAAGATCAAAATATCGAGGACTGTTAATGGAACAAAACATGAGTTAAATTAATTCAATGACTATTATAGAGAAGCTTGCATTAAGAGGGATACAACTATTGCATATAATTCTGAGAAAAATGGAGTTGCTGAAAGGAAGAATCCATTCATCATACAAGCTACCCATGCCATGCTTCATGACTAAAGCCTAGAGAAATATTTATGTGGATAAGTTGCTAACATTGTCGTGTATGTTCAAAATACATGCCCACATCAAGCGTTTGACTTCAAAACACTCGAAGAAGTTTTCACTGCTAAGAAATCTGATGTTTCTGATTTTAGAATTTTTGGTTGTCCTGTGTATTTTCATGTTTTGAAAGAGAAAACAAACAAACGAGATGAATCTGGGAAGAAAGGAACATTTTTGGGATACCGTGAAACTTCAAACACATATAGGATCTATGTGCCTAGTCAAAGGGAAGTGGAAATAAGTCATGATGTCACCTTTGATGAATATTTTTCCCTTGGGAAGGTTAGAGATATTCCTATCCCAAGGACGGATAATCACGATGATGTAGGAAAGGAGGATGAACCTCCGACGGATGGACCAATGTTCGATATTGAAGGCCCGATGGATCCCATTAATCCACCTCCTAGTGAATCCTATACCTCAATAAAAATACCCCTGTGGCTCAAAGACACTCTCGAAGATGTTGAAAGACATGTTGCACCAAGGGGGAAATTTCATGAAAGTAAAAAGTTGATCAGTTATCAGGGGTACTTAGCTGCTATGAGTACCATTGTTTAATTTGAGCCTTGTACGTTCGAATAACTCATGAAGCACCAAGTATGGAAGGATGCCATGAATGAGGAATATGAATTGATCATGAAGAATGATGTCTGGTATGTGGTTCCTAGACCCAAGGACAAGTCTATGGTCACTTCAAATTGATTTACAAAATAAAAAATGGAGTTGATGGGAAAATTGAAAATTTCAATGCTAGACTCATTGCTAGAGGCTTCTCTCAAAAGGAAAGAGTGGACTATAATGAGATATTTTCACCAGTTTCCATATACACCACTATCCGATCTATCATCGTTGTTTCTGCCTCTCAAGGATGGAGCCTACACCAAATGGATGTCAAAACTTCTTTCTTGCATGGCTCGCTTAAGGAGTAATTATATGTAGAACAACCCAAGGGGTTCGAAGTTCAGAATCGAAAGACACATGTATGTAATTTAAAGAAAGCCCTTTCTAGATTGAATTAAGCCCCTAGGGCTTGATATGATATGATTGATAGATATCTTATGAAGTTGGTTTTTACAAGAAGAGAAGCTGACCAAACCTATACTTCAAGGTTGAAAAGTATAGGCCTCTCATTCCAGTACTTTATGTGGATGATATGTTTCTGATGGGTGCAGACCCTCTCATTTATCAATGCAAGAGGGAGTTGGCTTTCATATTCGAGATGAAGGACCTAGGTCTAATGCACTATTTCCTAGGCCTGGAGATCTGGAAAAATCTAGGTGAGATTTCATTTTCTCAAGGAAAATACATTGTGAAGCTACTAGAGAGATGTGGGATGGTGGATTGCAAGTTTTTGTCTACTGCGATGGAACTCAACTTCAATAATTTATGTGGAAGTGTCATTGGGCCCGATTTGGAAAATCCTTCCAAATGTATACAACTTGTGGGGGCCCTGATGTTCTTGGTGAACTCTTGTCTGGAAATTATGCTTCGATGTGAATACATTGAGCCAATTTATGGTCCATCCTCATCACATACATTGGATTGCTGCCAAGAATATATTGAGATATCTTTGGGGCACAATCAACTATGGACTGAGATACACTACTAGGAATTTGAGGCTACATGGATATATTGACGCTGACTGGGCTAGCAGTGTGGTGGATCATAAGAGCACATATGGATGTTTCTTCTCATTGGGATCTGATTCGATATATTGGATGAGAATGAAGAAAAAATAGGTTTCTTTAAGAATCGTCGAGGCCGAATACATTGTTGCTAGTATGGTCTATTGTGAACTTGTTTGGTTGAGGAGGCTCTTTAGTGAGCTATTTGAGCATGTGTTGGATACTACCATGATCTACTGCAAAAACCAAAGTGGTATTCTCCTTTCAGTGAATACCATGTTCCATGACCTCTCTAATCAATTTTATATCAGGTATCACTTTGTCTGGGATATGGTACAATGGAGAGAAATAAGGCTCTATCACATTAGAACTGATGAGCAGGTTGTAGATATTCTCATGAATCCCTTGGGGCGGTCAAATTCTTAGCCTTTTATGAGAGACCTGGAGTTGTGGAAATACCCTCCTATGAGGGTCCTACATGGATTGGACACCGAGCTCTGGGAGATTCTGGGGGCTTTGAGTGCTTCTTGGAGCTATGACCAACCATAGGGTGAGTGGTACACCTTCCCCTAGTGGTGTGATGAGTACAGGGTGAGTGGTTCACCTTCCCCTATGATACCCCATGATGTTTGACATGTGTGTAGGGTGAGCGTTTCACCTTCCCCTATGATTGATATATGCATAATATGAGTGGTTCACCTTCTCCTATGGTACATGTGCAGGATGAGTGTTTCACCTTCTCCTGTTGATGCCCCAACATACATCCTACCCATGTAGTCTGGGACTCAAGGGAAGTACCTCTCATTTGGCCAATGAGTTAAGAAATGAGGATAGGGACCATAGAACTATTGATGGAGGCATCATGTATTGTCGTACTCCCTATGCTAGGATGCATGGTGTTCAACAACTTGATTTGGGATAAATTGAGGCTCTACCTCTGGATTGACTTGTGTTAGTGGAGAGTGGTAACGTCTTGTGACTCACTCTTGATCAATTCTTCTTGATTATTACTTCATGGTTCAGTAGAGAAGAGCAACAATGAAAAAGATGGTACAAGATGAAAATATGGCATGGTGATCAGTGACATTAGATGGATTGGCAAGTGTAATTCTCCCTAGTTGAGGGGGAGTGTTAAAATTGAAAACTAGGGCCAAATTCTACCTTGTGATAACTCATATGATGGAGATGATATTTTTATTGGATTCCTCTTTTTGAGAGGTCCAAGATTGATTTAAATATCATCTCATTCAGACAAGTAGAAGTATGATTTTGAATTTATTTTCACACATGTGCAAATTGTCAAGGTCGGCCTTAGTCAAATGTAGGCTCATGAAGCCCAATGCATGTCTCTCTTCACCCACAAAAAGGTGTATAAATAGGAGTGAGCACTCTCCTCATTTGGACATCATTCACTCACATATTCTTCTCTCTCTCCACATTAGATTGGTTTGTACAACTTGGGTTCCTCTTTCTCTCTCTCACGTGTGGCAAAGGAGGTCAAAACTTTTAGAGACAAGTTTTAGGCCAAAATTCCATATTGCAGACTAGTGTCGACGAAGGCTTGTTTGACCGATTTTGACTGTATTTTTCTCGGAAAAAAATTGATTTTTTAAAGTCATACTTGTTGGCACAGAAATCGAGGCATTTGATAAAGTTTGACCTGCGTTGACTGTAGGTTTGAATGTTTTTTGACTGAGTTTGACCAGAATTTGTGGGACTATTTTGGGTCAAATTTGACCCTTCTTGGACACCAATTTTATTGGATTAGACCGAGTGGCTAAGAAGATAATTTGTTGCTGATTTGACCAACATTGAATTTTTGGTTATGGTTGAAGTTTGACTACAGTTGACTGCAGAATTTGATAGGACTGATTTTAATGTGTTTTGGGAAAGTAAATTTGATTTATGTACTCCCTCTCTCTATTGAACTATTGAATAATAATAATAAGAATTAATCAATGGGTTTTCCCACATTGGGGTTTTTCCCTGGCATCTGCCAAATATTGTGTCCTCTTGTCTTGGCTTGTCTTTTGCATTTTGTATTATGTTCTATCTACATTTACTGCCAATGTGATTAATGGTTAATGTGATTTCTACTTATTGGAAATCATCATTGGGCTGCTAAGAAACATTGAAGTAAACTGTGCTAAGCATAGAGCATACAATTGTTAACTAAAATTAACAATCAAGCTTATATTTAAACATTTAAAATTGTGAGAACATATCAATATAATGTTACGATTTTCCATGGTGATCCCATAATAAAATTGAGTGATCTCAATCCTCAAGAATTAATGCAACAACCCCAAGTCGCTCATCGTAAATATATCATGAAAAATGGTTTGCGCAAAAAAAATTATGATTTTGAGGAACTACATATGATCAAGAGATCATATACATATGAATATGAATAATAGAGAATATATTAGGATTATAATAGAATCAAGAAAATTTTAGGGAAGGAAGGAAGTAATCAATCTTGGCATAGCAAGATTAGGGAGGATATTTGAGACCATAGATGAATTTTATAGTTAACACACCAGAGAAGACTATCAAGATAATCCCTATGGTTTCTCCATGTAAATATTTTCCTCAAGATCCCCATGAAGAAACACACTCTTCATGTCTATATGACAAAATTCCTAGAAATGATCTACAACAATGCCGAGATAAGTTAGATTGAGTACATAATTGCAATAGGTGAAAATGTTTCATTATGGGAAGTTCCTAAAACTTGTGAGAACCCCATATTATGGCTTTAAAATTGTTTACTAACCCATCTTATATAAAATTTTGTTTGATATGCCTAATTATATCCAACAAGTTTACTTCCTTTTGGAAGCGGTACCAAATTATGTGTGTGTGTGTATTTATTATCAAGTTGTACTCCTCCTACATAGTTGTGTGCCACTCAAGAATGCCAAAATCCTCATAAAAATAATATGAGTCTATAGGAGTGGCAATGAAAGCATGTGAATCTCACTAAAACTAAGAACACATCCTTTATGTGTTTGATGGATATCAAACAAGGCATCATGCTCCCTATAGTGTTTAGCATGCCCAACAAATCCTTTAATTAGAGGATCTTTTGTACCCTATAGATGATTTCTAATGCGAAATACCTCATCATTAAAAGAATTATCAAGAGTGGTGGAAAAAGTGTCATCATCATCATAAATAAATAAAAGTAGATATGTAGCATCATCATCACTACTAGTAATATCCATAGTGAAGATTAATCTAGTTATAGAATGAGAGGAATCACACGCGTAGCTTGAGAATACCACCTAAAAATGAATACTTATCACAATTATCATCTAATTGGTAATAGGTTTGAGTTGTTGATATCCCTTGAAACTATTTGCATATACTACAAAAATGCAAAGTTGGCTTTGTGGATCCATTGCCTTACATTTCTCTATAGGAATGTGGTCCCATCCTTTAGATCCAAACACTCTGAATAATTTTACTAAAGGTTTATGACCAATCCAAAATTCAAAGAGAGTGGCTACCTCTGATGTTTTACTAGAAATTTTATTCTATACATAGCATCAATAGTTAATAGTGTATGTGAACTATCTATGGATGATATCAAATAATGGAATATGAATTCATTGAAGTGTTTTATTATATATTTTTAGAAGCATGAAACATGTCTATGGAGAGTATGAAGAGCTTGTAGACCATTAACAAAGGTGGGTATAAGTCCATTTCCATTATGGATATAAATTTTGGGTCTAAGAAATTCTAGAAAAATGATAATGCAACTTGGTTAGAGAAGCAATACCAAAACTTGTTTTAGAAGATCACAAGCTTCAAATATATTTTTAATATTTTATTAAACATTGATTCTATTTTTCCCAAGTGGTATTATATTGGATTAGTGCTCTTGCACCTACGGGGCTTTTTGATTGAGGTTGATAATGGGAGAAAGAAGACCCATATATGGTTCATCCCATCCTGTGTATAGGCCCATCTCTTTCCATTCTTCCAGTTGATTGAAGCTTTTGGCATTGCATGAAGGCCTAACTATTTCATATATAATGACTGCAAGGAACTTGAAATTACTCTAGCCTGAAATCAAGGATTCTAATGTGGACATTTGGATAGTATGGACATCTAGCCAATGTCTCTACCAATGGCTCCCATCAATGGTAATATAAGAAATTATATCATGGACATTTGGCTCATGATCAAGAAGTCCCATAGTAAACTAGTCCATGTTTGTAGAACATTCCTTCACCTTCAAGTTCCTCGCGAAATGTTTAGACATAACCATATAAATATGTTTTGATTTGAGCAAAATCGTTGGTGAAGAGGAGGTAAGAAGAATTATCACCACATTTTTGGATGTGTAACAACAAAATACTATGGGAAGGAGAGCTAAGGAGCTCAATATGGACAAAGAAGGAGCTTCATATATGAATTTGGAGGATTTTTTTTCAAGAAATGCAAAATTCCACCACAATCTCTCTGTATCCTATACGAATATGTCTCATATTTGATTACTTGTTTTGAATTTTCTCTTTTCATTTCATTTACAAACTTGGCATGTATCACACAATATTTGTTTAGATATTTCAATTATTGTAATTTCTCACAATTAGAAGATTACTTATCCACTTCTATAGCATCAAATAACAAGTAGTCTGTTGTTGCTTCCACCATTCAAGTGCCATTTATTTTAGATAATATGGCTTTCCTTCATTGACATTAAAATTATGTATGATTTGATTTTCCTAAGTGAAACATTTACTATAAGAGTGTTTTGAATGGATATAGGAGTATAATATTTTGACATCATAGTATATCTTTTGATTGCCTCCACTTCGATGTCACTCACTTCACAATAATACTTTCCACATGTTTTTTAATATTGATTACCCTCAAGAAACTCCACTATAGTGAACTAATATTGGTGGAAGAAAAGATATGCCCATTAAATTCATTAGTTTTATTATTATCACATTAATCTATGGAAACATTGATCTCTATATTTAAGTTTTATGTTTTCAATTCATTCAACCAATTGTTTTATTTTTTCAAATCTTAAACACAACTCTACACTTATTAATAATGAACTATTTCATTGTAGCTTCATATTTATTGACCACATTTTAACTAAATACATATTCATTATGTGTATAGTTTTCATTTGCAATTCCCTTTACAAATGAAAAGAATCCAATGCTCCATTCAACATTTATAATAGACTAAACTTGTAGCAAATAGATTTGTTTTTTAGGTAAAAATTTGGAGCTCTCCAGTTACATTTTTATGGGTACCCTAAGTTTCACATAATCATAAATCCATGAATTAAGAACCGTTGTTGCTTGGGGATTTGCCTAATTTTAAATTAATCCAAGTGCTCATAAAATCGATCAAAGCTTTGAATTGGCTAAAAGTTCGAATTGTTAGGCAACTAGATTTAATGAGAGACATATATTGCTTGAATACACCACTCCCTCAGCATACATGTTATCAAACATTAACAAATTGATATTGATTATTTTAACATGTTAATATTTTATCATTTTGACAACCAGAGCACCAAGAACTCAATGGACATCAAGCCAACTCTTATCTATCCATATTTCATGCTAGAATGTAAGTGTGTGAGAGAGCAAATTATTGCAAATTGAAGGAAGATATATATATATAATAGGATTTGTATAAAATAAAGGTGCAACTAGAAACTCACAAGTAGACACTAATAATGAAGATGGAAACCATACATATGGTAGAGAAATTAGTATCCTTTAACCATATTCATTAGTTGCATCTTTACAAATGCATCATCATTTACCAACTCTCCAACCATAATTATATGCTACAATTCTCTACCCATTGAACCCAACATAATGTGGAAGCAAAATACCCTAAGTCTGCCCTCATATTTCCTCTAATCAATTTTCTATGCCAGTGGTATTATTTAATTTAATCTACCTCTCTTTTCCTAACCTTATAGAAAATTAATTTTGTTTTTTTGGTATTTAGGTAATATACAATGAGAGTATACTAGGGAGTTCATTGTCATCTAAGTTTTACATCAATGAAACAAAATCACTTATATTGACACCTTCTTTCTCTCTCCTAGATCATGTGTTAAAAATTATTGTGAAGGAAATTAAATCAAGTTAGTGATGATGATCTAATGATTAATTATGGAATGGGTAATAACTACATTTACTATCCATATGAATTACTTAAAAGACTAGTATGTTCAAATATTTAAATGAAATCATGACTTGAATAACAACCAAGGATGAATAATTCAGAAGTTTGGAGTGAGATTATGGCCTCTTAGTTGAATAACCTCAGATAGAAACACTTAGTTTTTCAACTAACTTTTAAATTTAAGTAATTTAATAATATAAAATTGAAAATGACATACCTATTATAAGGAAATTTCCATGTTGCCATGCCATTTTCTAAAATTTTGATATTCAAGTTTTCATCCAATGGAGATTTTCTAGCCTTAATATATCAAAGAATGATATGAAGTAAATAAACCCTCAAGATACTTTGAATATGATGTTATAATGTTTTTTCCATATCAAGGATTCAAATGTCTTTCTTATATATATATATATATATATATAATTGGAAAAGAGAAATTTGTAAAAACACGGACATGTATACAACAAGAACTCACCGTATATAGCTTATCAAGGTTACTGAGGAATGCCATTAAATATGCTTGCATGATTTTCATCATCAATAAAGTTAGTAAATGCTCTAAATATCTCATAACCTAGAAACTCAATAGCCTTTGTAGTGTGATCAATCTAAAATTTTGTACTTCTTGCCATATGGTGCAAATGATTTTCATCATCAACAGAGTTGCTAAATACTTTGGATACCTCAAAACCTAGAAACCCAATAGTCTCAATTGTGTGATCAACCTAAACTTGTGTACTTCTTGCAATAGGATGCAAAAGAGTGACATATCCTCCAAATGCCTCAAAATTGAGAAACACAACAACCTCTATAGCATGAATAAGATGCAATTTTATGCTAATTGCAACACAATGCAAGAGAGTACGCATGCAACACTATTCCACAAGAAACAATCATGGAAAGGGAGGAGTTGAACATTGGCGAATAGAAAGCACCGCATGGTAGATTCATAAATGTCAAAGTAGAGCGCATGGAAGAATTGGATCTACTTTTTCTTGCAATGAGAATAGGTTAATATCACCATGGTATGAGACAAATAACTCTCTCTTGCACATCATTCCATAAATAAGAATAGTTCATCCACCCAAAACATATTTAATTTAAAAACAATTGTTGCTTTAAGATATTTCGTATAAATTCTCAGATTTTTTTTTTATAATAATGAAAGTAGTGTATTATTATAGCATAGAAAATATTTATATTTAAAATTTTGTTTTCGTGAAGATTTTGTTTAAGTAATAAATACTACTAGGTATTCAAGATTTTTTTAAGTAGTAAATACTACTAGGTATTCAAGTTGAAAGACAATTTTAATTATACAAAATTGTTTTTATATAATCACAACATGCAATCCTCAAATTTTATTCATTTCATTGTCTTAAGTTAATTCTATTTTGTTGGTAAACTTGTTTTCCACGCGCCTTTCACATGTTTGCACTAACCAACTGAATTTGGCACCCGGTTGGGTGTTGTCATCTTTAATTATGCTACCTTGTCATACAGATAGATGTAACTCTTCTGACAATTGGAGTTATTTGAAGAGGTCGGGTAAATAATTGTTATCTTAAACACGTAAGTTCAAATGATGAACCTATATGAATTTGGAAAAGAAAACCTATAAAATATTTGATAATAGTCTACTCGCTGTCGTGGCAATTTTGTTTTAATCTTTTGAAACCTATGCACTCTGAACATACACGACTCTGCAATCTATTAAGCGTTCCCTTCCCCCAGGGTATGCTATTCTATTATTGTGGTATTTAAGGTATCGTTGAAACATTAAAGCAAATGATCATTCCCATCACCGTGGGAGTTGGGCACAATTTATCAACCTGACGATGCTGCCATGCAAATAATGAAGAGAAACACAGTGTTTGCCAACAGAACTGTGATGCACGAACCTGAAATTCCAGTAGATTCCATGCATCCTGTCGACTGCGAGTTATTAAGGATCCAATATCGAACCATTGAAATCCTAGAGTGAATTTATTCTACAATGGGCAACGCTTTCAAGTCCTGCAAGCTGCAAGTTGGAAGGTTCGTCCCATCTTTGTTCACATCTCATTTGAATTTCGTTCAGGTTAGCAATGGCAGAAGAGCCCCAGCTACCATGGCCACAATAACATAAATAGATTGTTGGGGACCTACAAATGATGCAGCCGAGTGAGGTGGTGAGGGAGTATTGCCCGTTGAAGAAGGGTCAGTAGTATTTGGGAGAGACAAGTTGTCAGTAGGGGCTGGGGCCGAAGAAGGGTTTGGGACAGTGAACAGCACTTCCCTCACCATGTAAAGTGCCAGGGGATCTGTAACATACACAGTGTTAATGATTGGTGTGGTCACAAAATCAGAGGAAACAGACACAGCCCCACTGTTTGCAGTGATATTCAGATTGTATTTCCCCACATTGCTGCCAGTTGCCATTGTGTTGGCAGGGTTGTTAAACTGCAGGAAATCTTGCAATGTGTAGAACTTAGAAATGCAATGGGCCAACAACACTTCTTTCTTCTCATTGGCTGTCAGATTGGCCAGATTTTTGTTTGGGAGAGAAGAGAATGCAGTATCAGGTGGTGCAAATACTGTAATACCTTGCTCTGTGTTGTTTGCCTGTGCTTGTAGAGCTGTAAGCAGGTCGCTGGCTTCCAAGAGACTCAAGAAAGTCTTGAACGGCCCAGCAAATGTTAGCAGAGCTGTCAGATTGGCGAAGGGTGGTGTCGATGACGGTGCTGGTGCCGGGGTTGCTGCTGCCAGAACTCTAATGCCTCCATTCTCACGACTATGGCTACCTCCCATTATTCCCAGCATAACAATCAAACAAGCCACTATCTGCATAACTGCAATACAGTTCTTCATTGTCACTCCAATTGGATCAGCCACACCACCTGATCAAACAATAAAAGAAAACAATTTTAGACTTAAAGCCTATTCATAAACAGGTCTTCCAGCAGGTTACTCTACTCTACTCATTATTTCCAGTATGTCAAACCAACTCAGACTCTCTTTATCAATAGATCACAGCTGTTTTAATGACAAACAAGAATTGCAAACAGAAAACAAGAGCACCCATCTCAGTCACATTGTTTATGGAAATGCTTCATGAATAAGAAGCATATTCCACACCATAAGGCCTAAAACAATTGAAGTTATATTGTGAATAAAAATCAGAAACAGAGTATGTTAAGATACATGCATAAAACTAGCAACGTTGCAAGGGAAAATAGATTTATCACCCAAAAGATGTGAAATATGGCAGGCTGCTGCACTCCTTGCAACGAACAACTAAGCACTATACCTCCTCCGAGAGGGATTCGATTTGAAGATGGAAATTTGAGACTAATTTATATTGAAACCACACTAATGAAGTTTTGATTTTTATTATTAAACTTAAAATTGTGATTATCATGTTGTTGCTAGGTGATGTCTATGGGTGGGCCAGACTGAGCTGCCAAAAGCCAGCTGGGGCATGGAGTTGGCTGTCACATGACATCCCATTAACAGCATTTATTAATTTTTTTTATTCACCAACAATTTTTTTTTAATTTTTTTTATTTTCAAAATCTGTGTTCTATATTTTTCTTTTTCTTCTGCGTTTTTAATGCACCACATAACTTTATTATTAACACCATTAATAGTTAATTATTCGATTTAGTAATTCAATTTCATTGTTATATGGGTTTTCAAACGTTATTATGAACACCATTAATGGTTACTTGTTCGATTTAGTAATTCAATTTCATTGTTATATGTGTTTTCAAATGTTTCCAAATATCATTTCTTTCAATCTTATTGATCAAAACGTACAAGTTTATAGCGTGGGTTCAGTACATGTTTTCCTACCTTCAACATTCCTGCATAATGCAGATTTTTTATTTATATGTTAGATTCTTTGTCTTTTGTATCATTTCAAGATACATGAATAATATGGTCATTTCATTTTATTATGATACTTTTCTACCTTGGTGTCTTTGCCATTATATATATAGATATATATTTTGTGTTGAATTAAACCAATTTATTTTTATTCAAAATGTATAATTTTTTCTTATGATTTAGTATTTACTATAATAAATAATATGAAGATTTTATTTTTATTAAGATGAATTATCTATGTTGATACATTTTCTTTGTGTTGTTATTTGTGTACATTTAGATGTATGAATATAGATTCCTCTTTTAGAAATTTAGTGCTTACATGAACTGAACTCTCTTGGTTCTTATCACCTCAATTAGTATTTCACCTTGTTTGATTATATTTGGGTTCTTCAATCAACTATGTCCTTCTTACTTGGGTCAACCTCGATATCTATGTATGATTTGGTCTATTTAGCAAGGTTGAGATGCATTTTATAGGTCTCAAATGTAAACAAATCCATATGAGAATGCACACAAGGGTTCTAAGGTGAGAGATGGTTTCCTATTGTTGTATTATGTTTGTGGCATGTCATCCACAAGTTCTATAGACACATCCATGACCATCACCCATAAAATTATGGACTAAAGAGCAATTTCTCATTGAAAAATCCATGTGTGGCCCTCAAGACTCATGACTATCACAACAAAACTCATGAATGAGTACTACAAAAACAATTCTTATGTCATCCTTATGTGTCGTCCCTATGTGATTCCATTGTATATAAGTAAACAATTATTTGGCATTCCTTGGATGCCCCTATGAGGTTCCTTTGTACTTTTTGAATAAGCAATTTATTATCATTCCTTAGAGTCTCCTATGTCATTACCTTGTCTATAGAGAACCTTCATTTTATTTTCTTTTAATTTCCAAATCTTGTTCGCAAAAAAGTTAGATTTGTGATTCAAGATCTTCTCCCATCTTCCAAAGCTCTTAGGATACTTGGAGTGGTTGTCTCTATTATCCTTCTCACAACATATGATTCCCTTATCAGTTGCTTCTCTTTATTGTATAACTGATTCTCTTGTCACATTGGCTAGATCGTAGGATTTCTTGGATCCTCTTCAATCTTTCTTAGGGAGGATACCAAGACACAAATGATAGAGAACCTCACATTTAAGGGAATATTCAATTTTTTCAATGTAGTAATAGCATTTTATTATGTGCATTGTAGATCTAGTTTCTTATGTGTTGTTATGTACCAAATACCATTTTTCAATTATGTAGTGGGAGCGATCATGTCACCATAGTGTGCCCCAAGACACTCAACACTTGGTTCTATTTGAACAACTTTCATCATTTATCATGCCGGAGTAGCATCTTTCCTTCCTTTCTCCTTCACTTAGATTTTATTTCCGAGCATTTCTAGCTAGATCACTTAAATTAACTATGAGGTAAACCTACTCATGTTTTCTAGTTTCTCATAATTTCCTTGTTGTTATGAAACCATTGGAGACAATTAGTGGAAGCATGTTTTAAACTCAATTAACCACAAGTGAAACATTAAATTTGATCTGTAAACTATCATGGCTATTCCATTGGACAATTTATCACAACAAATATGTGAAAATAAACCAAAATTTATACAATTATAAAATAGAGAACAAGTAAATACAATCACTAACAAACCATAATAAACACCAAGATATGCTTTAGGAAACCATTTAGGGAGAAAACCAAACTAGAAGGTCGGGTTGTTTTTCTCTCTTTTGTCTACAATGAAAATCATGCAACTGCAAAGGAGAAAAAACTTTGTATGGAGTTTCCTAAGACATATGGCCCATGGGTTGCTATAGAAAACAACCCCATTTTGTTATGCTCTGTTTCCATCCAGAATCAACTACTTTTCTCTACTATGGAACAAAATGAAAAAAAATATAATGGAACCCCTTTTCCTCCTACTGGCCTGGTTATCACATAGCTTGATAACCAAATAGGGTCTATATTTGAACCATTAAACCCTCAACATGAGTTACAACTTGACCCTGCTAAAGTCCTCTTCATAGTATCTGATGGATAGCCCCTTTTCCATTAGTAATGCGGTTGACGTGGAATCCTATTAAATATTGGTGGACAAAACATGAAGGTCAACTTATGGGAAGCATAACTTTTGTATTCAAACTTCATTTAACAACTTTCTTTTACCACTAGATAATATCTAAGTGTAAAAAAAATATATGGGTTATGGCATAAGAGAGAGTTTTTGAACCCAAAAAATATTTTTTTAATGCCTCAAATTTCCTACAAAAGGTATCAAACCCCAATCCACCCAGATGGGACCTTCCAATACAAATGGCCTTGTAAGATGATTCCCCTTCCTTTTCCACTTTGAAAGTGTCAATACGGATGGAAAATAATATAATTATCTGATCTGGATCAAATTGGAGTTAATTAATAATTTAATAGCTCTCTCATATTCCTTTCACATATTCTTTTTGGTTCTCGGTTTCCCTCAACAATAGAGTCACAACTTCACTTCTTTCTTTCTTTCTTACAATGGTAATTGGAATGATTATTTAAAAACATGGTGCTTCACTCTAACTATTATGCTTCAAAATTATCCCTTCATTACCTAATATAATAACTAAGTACATATAAGTGTTAAGGTAACTAGTTGACAACTAAAAACCTACTAATTTTCCTCTCTATACACATGACCTTACCACATGGTAAGTGAATTGAAACCCTCTTATATTATGATTTATGGCATGATTAACATAATAATTTGATTACGTAGACTTGTATATAAAAATTTTAACACAATTCCATACCCATCATTACAATCATGGTGTTATTCACAATAACAAAATCTAGATGCTATTTAGAATAAGTGATCCAAAAGGATAGCACAAGTCCAAAGTACAAGTGGCTTAAGGAGAAGGCTAAAAAATGTGTCATAAATGTGGAAAACTTAGCTTCAGATTGAAGATCTCATTGTCCTAATCTCAACAGTTTGAGCGATTCATCAAACCGAGCTCGTATGCCAAAGTTAGAGGCAGTCAAAGTTTTGGGTTGACTTGGTGACTTGGCAGCTTAAGGAGGTAGCATTTTCACAGAAACCCAGTGACCGAATTTCAGCTAGCTCCAGTTAGATTTTGGGTGAAATTGTGGCCTCATTAAAAAGACTCCTACAGTCTATTTTTGGAATTTTTAAAAAGGTGGTTTTTGCTAAATAAAATAAAAATATATATCTTACAAAATTAGGATGGCGGGCCATGACCCCCACCACCCCCATCGGATCTGCATATAACAAAAAAAAACACTTATTATTGGGGCGGCGGGTCATGTCCTCGGCCACACCCTCCTCCCATCGTTAAACACACACACACACACATACACATATAGTGGGGTGGTCGTCGGTCAACCCCGCCACCCAAACCATAACCCACTCCATACATATGACAATGACGGAGGTGGTTGGGGGCGTGATGGTCGATGCAGGTCCGATCCCTCCCCCCCCCAATTAAAACAATAATTTAATATTTAAAAGAATATTGTTCTATTACGGGAGGGGGCGGGGTTTTACCACTCGACCTCCTTCTTCCAAAGCAGATCCTTAACCGTTGGGCCAAGCGGCTCCCTTGGGGAGTCTTCCCAACCCCGCATTATTTAAACCTTTCATTTAGAAGTGCACCTAGACAGACTAGAAGCAGCATGGAAAACGAGATACAGGCAGAACCTTGAGTGCCTTTCAGGAGGGGGGTGGAACCATGAACTGAACTCATTTCTAGAAAGCCCGGATTTGTCTGGAGTCATAATCAGGAAAATTTTATATGGATTCTACACCTCTTAGTGACAGAAATATAAAGTGTTGTCCATTTCTTTAGCAGGGGTCTCCAATTTTTGTCCACTTTTAGCTATGGAGGTATAAGGGTGTAATTTTGCATTGATTCTTGTACTTTCATTTCATTTTACACTTAATGAAAGAGGGCCTCCCTACTGATTGAGCAGGGCCCTAAGACGTAGTCCCTCCAGGATGAACTCCGTTATCACATTCTTGTCTTCTTTGCATGGATTTATGTGCTTCTCTCTTCTTGTCTCATGCCTTTTAAGTTTTCATGGTTAAGATGTAATTTTACATGTAATTCTTTATCCCATCTTGAAGCAAAAAAAAATCCTTGGATCAATAAGCATTCTAAATTTCCACCTGTAATTCCTTTGTATTCATAGTAGTGTTTTCATTAGTAGTATATTGAGTATTTAAGGTAGATCAAGGAAGTTTTTTTTAATGAAGAAAACATATTTATTCCTTTATGCCTTTCCCTTCCTAGCACCTAATGTGGAGGTCTAGAAATTTCCTCTTCCAACACCTAAAAGTGATGGGCTATATCAAGGTGGAAGAGTCCTATGACTCTATCATCAAAAAAAGGGGTTTCTTGATCAAATGAAAAAGTGAATTTGTTTCATTCCATTTAGTGATCAAACATTATAAAATATGGAAATTCAGAAATTTGTTTGTAACCACTCTTGGTACATAATAGTTCTAGAGCTTGAGAGTTGAGATACATGGTACTAATTTAAACACTATAAAAAATTGAGCTTAATTTAGCAAGAATGGATCCACAATTAGGGGTGAAAGGGAAAATATACTTTTACAATCACTATAAGTAGTGTTTATATATTCGATATGCCAAATGAAATTAAACATGCTAATATTTTCATATACTATCAAAATTAGCTATCATTTGTAAATTATTATCGATATTAAAAAAAATTAAATACTATTAAAAAATATTTTTCTATCCCCTCCCAAGTTGGTAGAACCTCTTCTAATAGGAATACATCCTTCAATTGAATTACTTGGTTTTTACTGGATGTGAACCTTCGTCCCAACGACCTTTAAAATTATGCCACTGGAGCTCCTTTATGGCAACCCTAAATTTTCTCTTATGGAACAACAACAATCCACTTGAGTTCTCAAAGGAATAGAAACCATATTTCCTTATAACATTATCTTTATTTCTCAATTTTGTTTCAAGATTTCCATGCAATGGTGAGGCACGACTAATTGTCACATTTTCACAAATGCAAAGTGGCAATGTCAGCGTTGATGTTTGTTTAGATGCTCGTAATGAAATTATCATTAATGTTAATGCAAACCACATTTACAATCACAAATTTATTAACATTATCATCAATGCCAAAATATACATTCTAAGAGCTAAAGGAATAAACAAGAAAATGATAAACTACATTAGGTAACAATGTTTAGCTTTACAAACAAAAAACTATAATTGTATCATATCCCTAGAAGTAGTGCCTTACCTAAATCCATTAAAATAGCTAATTTTCTTCCCACAATGTTTCAAACTCGAAACCCTTTACACCTAGGTAATGGTGATTCCTTATCACTCCTAGAATGTAGAAAATATGTTTTACTTGAACATCGTCGTGGTGTGTCTACTAAAGTTTGCTACATGGTGGTTTGTCTGACATCACATCTCACCAACTAGTTTAGTTTTTAACCCTTCCTCCAACAAGATTGTTCCAATGTAGGTTCATGAGCCTCTAAAAATCATAGTGCTGATATCTCTTCTCCCCTCTACAAAGAAAATACAAGAAAATGACTCCATCTTGCCTAGATATTATACTAGCATAGATACCAAAGATATCCTAGAATAATTGAAATTCTCTCATAATGGGATGTAAATTCAAATCCATGTAATATATTTGCTTCATTGAAGGTCATGATTAACTTATAATGTTGTACTTCCACAATTGAAATGCCACTAAGTTTCTAGTTAATACATGGGATGCGAAGTCATGACCATCCCATAATTCTTTCAGATACATGGTGTAGTAATGATAGTTATTCATTAATCAATTGTGCTAATGACTTAAAAGCTAAAATTAAAAAAATGTCTGAGAATTAGTTAAATAGATCTCAAGAGTCAATAATTTCACAATGATGAAATTTATTGTCCATAAACCTATTTAACAATAAAAGATATATTAATTTATTAAAAAATCTTATAAATCAAATTTCACCTTAAAATATTTATATGCTACTCTTTAAAAAAAATTCTAATAAACCATTCATGCTATTTTATTTTATTTTATTTTATTTTATTTTTAAATAATAATAAATTAAAAAATAACCCCATATATTAACAATTAACGAGATATTAAACTCACGAGAGACCAAAAGCATAACAACAAGATACCAGAAATGATAAAAGAAAGTATGAAATTATAATTAAGAACAAGTTAGAATAAAACATTCTAATTTATAAAATAATAATTGAAAAGACTCTAAAGATTGTAATCTTTAAAAGACCATCTTTAAAATATAATTAAAATAAATATGATTACAATAAAAGGAAATACATGCATGATAACCCATGCAACATCTAATTTAACTAAAAGGACATGGTAGACAATCTTTAAAATATGATTACAATAAGAGGAAAGACATGCGTCATAACTCGTAGACCTACATCATAACTCATGCCACGTATCTAATTTAACTTTAAAAATATATATATTATAAAAGAATATCATAAATATACGAGATCGAAATATAATTTCCAAATTTTGATATTATATGAACTAAACTTATTTTTACGAACAAATTCATCATACTAATTATATCCATGTGCACCCCTATCAAACAATTAATCAATAACTAATCTAATAGATACAATGGTCATCACCTCATGTAATGCGTCATTAAAGATAACTTTATCTATTGACTTATCTATAATTTATATAACAAAATTGCACTAAATCACCATATCATTTTCTTCTTTTGAATGTCTTACTTTGGGATTTTAATTGAATTCGGATAAACTTCCTAACATTAATGATTAGGGTTTTAATTTAGGTGCATTTGAGTCTAGTGAAATTAGATTTTAAAATGTAATTTATCGACTTTGAAAATGATTTGAATTGAATCATATTATTGTTTATTATTTTATCTTGTTGTTTATAATTTTTTTATGTGGGAAATGTGGAAAAATTAATTCATAAGATCATTTTTACCAATGAGATCTAGTTTGGAAAATAAGAGTTTAAAATATTTTGGACGCAGTTTGAGGTATCACATAACATTTTGGGGGTAAAAAATTGTTGCTTAAGCACAATATTTTTTTGTATTATTCTGTGCACACAGAGACCTTTCCAACGGTGTAAGAATCGCCCCAACCGGAATTTGTATGCAAAAGTTATGTGACTCTGAAGTTGACCTTCCTATTTTTACCACAATAATTTGAGATGATGCCACATTAGACCCTATCATTCATGGAAATTGGGCTAGTCATGTAATCATGACCAAGAAGACTCTAGAAGAGTCCATATTGTAACTCTAGTTAAGAGTTGGAAGGAGTCAAACCTAACCACTAGTAGGCTATCATGCCATGTTATAACTAGGTTATTATGAGGAAAAGGGGTTCCATTCTATTCATGTGTTTTTTGTTCCACATATGAACAAGTGGCCAACTATGGATAGGGAGAGAGAAAACAAAGAGAATTTTTGCAATGTAATGGCGTGTGGGCCTCAAGCCTTACTTCTTTGTACTTGCATCCATTTTCCATTCAGAAAAAAGAGAGCAGAGCAACCACATCTTCCAACAGGGTTTTCTTTTGAAAGGGTTTCCCAAGGCATATCTTGTGTTCTTATGGTTGTGAGCGATTGTATTTTTTTTGTTCACTGTTTTCTACATTTTACATATTGCATGCATGAAATTGTAACTTAATAAATCTAGAAGTCTAAGGAAAAAATAATCCACATAGTATAGATTTTGGATTTTTTAGTATAATTTTATTAGATATATTTTGATGGATTGTTTAGTGGAATATCCATGTTTGTTTACAAACCATATTTGTATCAGAGCATGTTTCTTTGAGTACATTGTGGGGGAGTTGCGGGAGATCCAGATCAGTTAAGTTGAAAGTCACAAAACCCCAATCATGGCTAACGAATATGTGAATAACCCTCATGATTCCACATAAGAGAGATTTTCATGGCTTAAAGCACAAGTTACATATGTAAACCATAATGTGAGCCTCCTCATGGCGGCCCTAGCCAATAAGGTAAGATTATTTGGAGAGGATAGGGGTTATAACATAGAGATAAGGTTAGAAGGGAGATCAAGATACTGAGAAGAGATGGAGGAGACAAGGAAAGAGCCCAAAAAAGATCAGCCTAGTTCAAGTGCCATGAACCATTTACATTCCCTATGAAAAATGGAAGCGAAGGTTGACACTAAGTCGTTTCAACGTGAGATTATTCATCTAAAATTAAATCACTAGTTCCAATGATTATATCAGAGTTTCACATTCCTACATGGTATCAGTGTTGTTTTGAGGGCTGCATCCATTGTTGATCCAAATCCAAAGCTGGTTAGACTGCATGCGACTACAGTTTTCTAGATCTACTGTTTTTTACCACTTTCAGGCCGGGAGAACTGCTCTATTGTGTCCGGAGGCTCTGTTACAGTGGGGAACCCCTTTCGTTTCATGCGAAAAGGTTTCTAGTTGCCCAAGTTATGTCATTTTAGATCTGGAGGTATAAAGCATTTTTTTGCAGTTATATTTATTAATCCCTATGTTTATTTCATTTTATATTTTTTTATTACCAGATCTATACCCTCTTCTCTATGTATGCTCTTTTCTCTGCGTTGTGTGCAATCTGAAAAATCATAAACATAAAGACGAGATTTTTCTGGTACCTATGCTCTTTTACTGTGACTTTGTGCGATCTCAAGAAATCAGAATTAGCGAGAAAAATATACAGTTGTTAGATGGACTGACCGGAAATATAAAAAATTTTCGTAAGGCTTGTATTTTTTTTTTGTTGTTTTGTGAACGGTTGTGTTTTTTTTTGCAAGGAAAAGCATGCACAACGAAGAAAAAAAAAAAAAAAAAAAAAAACTCCCTTCCTCCTTTCAAACAATTATAGAATCATTTACTAACTTACTTGCTGTAAAGTTACTTTATGAGAATAGAGGTCTCGGGTTCAAGTTTCTTTGTCAAGCTTATTTTTCTAAAAAGATTTTTGTCAAATTACTTTTTCTTAAAAATCTTTTTGGCATGTTGTTTAAAAAAAAATGGTTTTATTTAAAAAACACATGTAAAAGTAACATTGTAAGAGTGACTCTCACTAATTTATAAAAGTGGGTCACATAAAGTAGTATTTTTTTTAAAAGTGAGATTACTATATTAAGTTTGGAAAATGAGGAGGGGGAGGGGGGCGTGGGGGGTTAGAATTAAAAAAAAATACAACTTCATCATCAACTTTCAACCTATCATGTAACTACTCAGCATCTACTCCAACTTTTCTTCAAAAATGCATAACTTCTTCATTTTGAAGCCATTTTCTGAACCATTTTTTTTTAACCGACCTAATTTTTTGAGATCTTTCCATTGAAACAGTGATTTTCAACATTTTCATATTTAATTTTAATAAATAGAAATTTCATGCCCGGTTATTCTTAACAACGCCAATTATTTCCACTGGCTATCCTACATGGTAGACTTACTTAGAAGTAAATGGCTTTATAGAATAACCACAAGACAAGAATCTAAACCTACCGATGGAGATAAAACGACTAAATGAGAAAATAAACAAGATAAAGCATGGGGGTTGATAGGAATTTCCATTGGTCAAGATCTTAGATTTCATACCCAAGAAATTGACTCCCCTATTGAAGATATGAAAAAGTTAAATATGTTTTTTGGCATTAAAAATGAAATCAAAGCCCACTGTAGTATCCCGAATGGGAAATAGACAGCAATACACAGTAATACAAGCATACAACTATATAGGAAAAATGCCGGAAACAAAATATAAAGCAAGTACACATAAAATGCCAGGAATGGTAAGCCATTTTATTAATCTGAGAATATAAATGGGTACAATGGATAATCAGAATAAGAGCACCTATCCTTGCACCAGGCAAGTGAATAACCCTCTCAGAAATAGGAAATGGCTGCTATAGAGACTGCGTCCCAGCTACTGGAAGAACTGCCGTAAACTGCTGCTGCTGGAATGAGCTGGAACTAGGGGCTGATCCCCTCGCCGGAATGAGCTAAAAATCTGTAGATCACATGTACTCACTGCTCCGGAAAAAACCCAGAAACCATGAACCAAATGGACCACCTCCGGAAATCACCCCAGAAGCCCTCCTCAAGGAAAAATGTTGTCCCTCCAGGCCTAACGCAGACACCAACTGAAATATACTGAAATGGGGCCACAAACTCCTCAAGAAACTCACCAACTGATAAACGATGAACCTCCACACTGGAATAGCCCTGAATCTCCTGCAGAAATCCCCACCACTGAACAGCTCCAACTCAAACTGCGTCCTCCCTCCAAGGACTGCACAGTCACCCAATGAAGCTTAGCTCCTCAGCAAAACTCCCAAACAAAACACCTGCAAATCTCCTGCTAAAGACTGAAGAAAAACCTTGCCCGAGCAGGCACTCGAAGTCCCCCGGGGCCAAGAGTGAGATCTCCGACTGGAGACACTCAGTCGCACTAAACAATGCTGCAGACCAACTAAACAGCCAGCGTGCTCAAGTAGACAGAAGTCTAGCTCAATATCATCAACAATATCAATAATCCCAAATGAGATATCTCTCCCTCCTTTTATAACGCTGGCCCTCCTCAAAACCCTACGTGTTCCCTCTCTCTCCCACGTGCTCCTCATGGGCCTACACAGAAGCTTCTAGAGGCTACGTGAGCCTCCTCTCATACGTGATGTGGACCCCCAAGGCTCCCCCTTAAGTTATAACGTTGCATCTACTAGGGAAACACTTTATTTTATTTAAGTGAGTTAGCTCCCCTTTTCTCACTTTTATCTATTAATTAACTATAGGCAGCAAAACTATACAAAAATCAAATATTCCAATTAGCGGTGCTAATTAGGAATATTACAGTCTCCCCCGGAAAAATTTTGCTTGTCCTCAAGCAACTGAAGTGATGGATGCTGTAAAATCTGCTCGCTCTCCCAAGTGGCATCCTCATCCGGAAAAAATTCCTTGTCCTCAAGCAACGCTTGAACAAGCCTACTCTCTAGCTGATGCTCCCCACCGATACTGCAAAATGTGCCTGGGTCCCACTGAAACCTCTCTATCTCCTGTATCACCCTGATACGAAGGGATATCTCAATGCCAGGATCCCAAACTGGCCTCTCACAGTACCAGTCAACCAATAATCCCCCCGGATCCCATCGCCACCATGGCCAATAATCGCCCAAGTCCCACGGCTCGGACCGTGCGATGCCTCTGGCTATGACTAATGCTCTAAGAGGTGAAGACCACCAATAAGCATCAATTCTCCTGGGCTCCTGCTGCGTTGTACCTGTAGCTACATATGCTACCCCTCCAACTGCATACCAACTCATCACCTCTCTCCAATCCACGTCATGACTCAATCCCATGCTGATCCTGCTCTCCTGAAATTGGGAATGAGTCCTGAAGTAACGACAACTGGTGCCCTCCTGTCGACTGGGATCTGTAACATCTACTATGTCCAAGGGCCCCTGCTCCATTGTGCTCCCTACGAAGAATACCGTACCATAAAGAGGGTACCAACTCATGATCTCCCACCAGTCCATCTTGGAGGAAGAATCTGATGTAGCAACAACAACTGCATGTGGAACATGCCTAGAAGGTTTCCGCCAACCCGTAATCATCTCCCACTGCCAAAATATCACATCTACCTCCAACATCTCCAGAGGATATGGATCTGTAGCTGTTGTCACGGTACTCGGTGTATGTGCATCTGACTGCTCCACCTCAAAGGATGACCCCAATGCTAGCCACATATCCATCATAGGCTCAATGTGGGCACCCATCTGGACCTCACCCAAGGAAATGTCATGCCTGATGTTCATAGTATCCTTCTCTGCTGACTCAGGCTCCATCATGTGCTGCTCTAGCTGAAGTGTCACAAGTGACTCATCACCCAGAGTATCTCCTATACAGTCCCCTGACTGCTCACCCTGCACACTGTAATACGGCTGCAATATACTGTCATCATACCTGCATGACTGTTCTTGCTCCACAGAAGCAACCTCAACTGATCCTATGGACTCATATGAAAGAGAGTCCTCACCCTGGCATACAAAAGGAATGCCCTCCTGTTCTACCTCCGCCACCTCATCTGCATTGAATATGCCATCCACCCTCTCGATGAAGTGTCGATACAATGTCTGGAGTCTAGATGCATGCTGGGATGCTACCTTTGATGAACCCAATATCCTCTGCTCATGCATGGTCTCAACATGCCCTGAGGGAAAAATGATGCATGTCTCCCTCATGACTTGCTCCCCAAGCGTAGGCTCAGCAATGACTAATGTGCCACTACTACAGAGGATCATCTCATCCCCTAAACTGTGGCTGTCAACTAGCGTACTGACCCAGTGCCACTGCTGAGAAGTCTCTCGCCTAGTGTGCTGAGGGCCATCCAAATATCTTGGGTGTGCCTCACGGACCCTGCTGCTCATGCCCAAAGTGCCAAAGGACAACAACAAAATTAGTTGTGCCCATGAGTGATGTAGAAGAGTGTCGGATGTGTGAGTCCCCACAAATACCATCAAGTATCGCTCCTCTGTCTCCTCATCGATCCTGGGTGAAATACCCCCAAAGGTAAGCCCAGTGTCCCTGTCTGTGAGTCTCCCTGGATGCAATACTCTAAGACCCTGCTGTGCCGCGCCGTACGCCCTCGCAAGCCACTGGTCATCCATGTACTCCTCAACATGCCACTGCACACTAAGGCATACCCCTGAATACTGCTGGATACCCCATGCTACTGCTGTACCACCCTGTACCGTCTCGTGCCCTAACTGTGTCCAGGAATCTGTCACTCCCCGCGTGCTCTCAATGTGGTGTAGGGCACTCCTACTCCACAATGCAGTCCCACACACTACGGTATGCCACCATGTAGCTCCATGTCCACCAGTAGTCCACTGATCACTACTAGAGGCTCCCACACATCCATGGATGTGATGTCCTAGAGCTGTGCCTCTACATATCAGACTACCACCAATCGGTATCGTCATTTCCACCGTCACATCACTATACCCGCCGACAAACGGATCATCACTGCAAATCCTCCTCGAGGGGTCCGAGAAGTAAATCTCCCTATGGGTCAGTAGTGTTACCACCACTGCTCGGCTCCGCTGCGTCCTCTGTGCCCCACACAAATGTGAAGAATCCTTGGCCCCATACAAGGTGCCATCTGGTGGCCTGCCAATGCCACCTCCTCCGACAAGCTCTTGCCAAGGTGTGTTGACCACCCCGTGATCCCGTGTATGAATGTCATGCCAAGACAACCTAGGGAGTCTGCCCATAAACTGGTTGGCCACTGGAGCTGACCGAAACTGCACATGCTCTACTACTAGGCCAACTGTACTCTCCAAGACATAGTCAGCCGACCTGCCTGGGAAACGATAGGTGATCCCACGTAGATCCCAATGCCAATCTAGGGTTCCTGTATTCCCCATGCATAGAAAATCCTGCTGAGCTACACTCGGATCCTTCACTATCTCTATAGCCTGCTCCACCGAGTACCAACTCAGAATCTCTCGCCATCTAACCTCAACATGTGGATGTTGTACCCTGTGCAACTCTGATCGTCTCATACCGCTATCCAAGTCAACATATGAGATCTGACTAGGTGGCTCTACCTCTCTCTCTCCAACGGGAAGAGATGACCCAACAACACTGCTAGTCCCATCCATGCATGCCTGAAGGGGAATGATCTGACGCTCCAACGGGCCCTCTGATTGTACCATCAGGGAATCTAGTCGTTCCCCAATGCGGACCAACTTGGCCGCCAACTTGGCACAAGTCACTCTTACCCTCCAGCTCCTGGTCCTGCAACAAAATGGCCTCCCGTACTGACGTGGCCTTCTCTCTCAAAACTCGAAGGTCCGTCTGAAGCCGATGATACCGCTGTCTGCGATCGTCATCCAATACCTCTGTACCTGCTAGTGCCTCATCGAAGGTGGATACATCTCCTGACACTGCACCCATCTGTGTGCTGCTACCACCCGAAGACTCGGACGCGACTCTGGTCATCACCTCAATGGATGGCTCTACTGGGGTAGGCTCTACCTTCTCCACTACCACATCAACCGACATGGCCGAGGAGGTCTCCAATGAGGGTGAATCCTGTGTCACACTAGGTGTAACCTCGGACTCCCTGCAACCCTGTGTTCCCTCATCCTCTAAGTGCGAGGTAACCATTTTAATGGTTTCCCTCTCCGATACTCGGTCAAGCTGGAAAGAGGTATCCAACTTGTCCACCCAAGATTTTTCTGAGCGCCTCGATGACCCGTCAAATGTCGGTAGATGGAATCTGTCCACTGTGCACTGTAAGCCCCCATCATGTGAGCGCATGTTCCCTCTGTGAAAGTTGTGAGGTCTACTATCACGCTGGAGTTGAACATAATCTCTGAATGAGATAATATCTCCGATCACCGGCCCACGTGCCAGGTACTCTGCAATGTAGGCGTCCATCTGGCCAGGGTCAGTCTCCGGCCCCCGCTATGCTCCTGCCCCTATGTCTTCATCCAGAAAAGTGGGCATGGTAGGACGTGTGGGTGTATGTGATGCCATATGCTGAGTGGCATCATGCTCCGGCAAATGGTGGGATGTGCCTGATCCCTCACCAATCTGAAAACCCCTTGGGGTTTCCCGCTGCCTAACCTCCAGCGCAGTGAGTCTCTGTGACACATCCTGCATGTGTTGGAGGAGCGCCTCTCTAAATCTCCTCTCATCATCATCACTTGCCATCGGCTCTTTCTGCTATGTGTCTACAGGCTCCCCATGAAATGGCACTGCTGCTCCAAAACCATACTACTACTTGACTTCGACCTCCGATTTACCCATTGGAAACTACTCAAAAAATTCTAGGAATTTGGGAAGGTGATCCTTGCCCAAAACCCAGAAAAACCCAGAAATGGTTTCTTCGAATTCCAACCTTCAAAATTTGACCCTTTATATTTGGCCCTTTTTCAATTTCGTTTTTGGTACTGCAACTGCTATTGCTCTCCAAAATTCCAGCAAACCTCTGTATGATCTCTTTCCCAATGTCATAGACCACAGGCTGAGCCAGAATTATGCTCTGATACCACTATAATATTCCCAATAGGAAATAGACAGCAATACACAGCAATACAAGCATACGACTATATAGGAAAATGCCGGAAATAGAATATATAAGCAAGTACACATAAAATGCCAGGAATGCTAAGCCATTTTATTAATTTGAGAATATAAATGGGTACAATGGATAATCAGAATAAGAGCACCTATCCTTGCACAAGGCAAGTGAAGAACCCTCTCAAAAACAGGAAATGGCTGCTATAGAGACTGCGTCCCGGTGGCCGGAAGAGCGCACGTAAACTACGCTGAATGAGAAACGGAACTAGGGGCAGTCCTCGCCGGAATGAGCTGAAAATCTGTAGATCACCTATACTCACTGCTCCGGACAAAACCCAGAAACCATGAACCAAATGGACCACCTCCAGAAATCACCCCAGAAGCCCTCCTCAAGGAAAAACGTTGTCCCTCCAGGCCCAGCGCAAAAACCAACTGAAATATACTGAAATGGGGCCACAAACTCCTCAGGAAACTCACCAACTGATAACGCTGAACCTCCACACCGGAATAGCCCTAAATCTCTTGCAGAAATCCCCACCACTGAACAACTCCAACTCAAACTGCGTCCTCCCTCCGAGCACGCGATCCTTGGTAAACTCGAAGCTCCTCGACAAAACTCCCAAACAAAACACCTGTAAAATCTCATACTAAAGACTGAAGTAAAAACCTTGCCCGAGCAGGCACTCGAAGTCCCCCGGGGCTAAGGGCGAGATCTCCGACCGGAGACACTCAACGCACTAAACAGTGTTGCAGACAGGCTAAATAGTCAGCATGCTCAAGAAGACAAAACGTCTAACTCCAATATCATCAACAACAAGAATGAAAAATGAGATGGCTCTCCCACCTTTTATAACGCTGGCCCTCCTCAAAACCCTAACGTGGTCCCTCTCTCTCCCACGTGCCCTTCATAAGACTGCACAGAAGCTCCTAGAGGCTACGTGAGCCTCCTCTCATACGTGGTGTGGACCCCCAAGGCTCCCCCTTAATTTATAACGTTGCATCTACTAGGGAAATACTTTATTATATTTAAGTGAGTTAGCCCCCTTTTCTCACTTTTATTTATTAATAAACTATAGTCGGCAAAACTATACAAAATCGAATATTCCAATTAGCTGTTGCTAATTAGGAATATTACATACCAAACTTAAAAATGAGTTACTTACTTTGGATGCCAATAATTTCTCCTCTATTGAATATATTTTTTCCAAATTCAAGACCCTTAGACTTCTTTTAGAAGTTTGTAAGGTCAAAAAGGAAGACGGTAGCCTTATCTATTCCATTCTTAATAAGATTGGCCCTACATACTCTGTATTTGTTTCCACCTTCCATTCCGGTAGAGAAGCCCTTTTCACAGAGCAACCTCTAGGTACCTCTTTTGATGCCTTTTGTGATTCTTTGATAAGATAACAAGAAAATTTCTTACTCCTTGGACTTATTAATGTTGGAAACTCTTCTAAGAAAGCCTTAGCAGGCCAGCAATAGCCATATCCAAAAATTCCTAAGAAGAAGTATCCTAAAAAGAATGGTCCTAAACCAAAAAAGGGTCTTAAGAAATTTGAGTTGCAAACTGAAAAAGAAACTCAACAAATTGATAAGGCAAATAAAAACAAAGTGAATAAGACATATAGAAATTGCAAATTTTGTAATCATGATGGCCACGTAGAGTCAAAAAAATTTAAGAAGACAGAAGCCTTGGAAGCAGCAATGAAGAAGCACAACATCATTTTGGAGAACTCTTCAAGTTCATCTTCAGGAATGGCACTTTCTACTTGTGGTTGTCAAGCATCAAGATCTGGTTATGCATTGAATGTATCTTCTTCTTCTCATTCACATGAGTGGCTCAATTATTCTGGAGCCTCTTACCACATGGACAAAAATAAAGCCATTTTTTCTTATTTAAATTATCGTAACACAAAAAACATTTATGTTGGTGATGATAGATCTCTTAGTGTTGTAGGGTTTGGAACCATTCATCTAGATAATGGTCATTTTAATGATGTATTATGTGTTCCTACCTTGCCCTACAAATTTCTATCTGTTTATCAGATAACTCATTCAGGTGAAGGGAAAACAGTAGAATTCTGACATCATGATGTTTTAATTAAGGACTTAAGAGATCGAAGACATATTTTAGCTACTAGCATTGTTGATGATTCCAAAAGGTTGTATAATTTTGACAACTTTGGGTCATCATGTCTTCCCTCCATTTTTGTTGCTCATAATGATGAAGTGAGAAAACTTTGGCATGAGCGATTTGGTCACTTAAACTATCTCTCTCTTCAAACTCTATGTAAAGAAAATATGGTGACAGGTCTTCCTATGGTATCTTGCCAAAATGGTGTTTGTTCCGTATGTGTACTCAAAAAACATCATCGGGATATTTTTTACAAACGTGCCTCTTGGCACGCTTCAACCCCTTTGCAGCTTGTGCACAATGATTTATGTGGTCCACTTCTAGTTGTTTCTTTCTCTGGCTACAATTACTTCTTAAATTTCATTGATGATTTTTCCAAGTGCACTAGGGTATACTTCTTAAAATTAAAGAGTGAAGATTTTAACATGTTCTTTTCCTTTAAGTCCTTTGTTGAGAAACAATCTAGACATCACATTATTAAGTTAAGATCTGACAATGGAGGAGAATATGTTAACAACAACTTTATCCACTTTTTCATTGATCATGGCATTCAATTGCAACATATTGTTTCGTATACTCCAGCTCAATATGGCTGTAATTGAAAGGAAGAATCACCTCTAACAAAAAAAAATGGTCGATTATATGCTTCAATTCTAAAGGACTTAGTCTTCATCATGGACCGAGGAAAGAAATTGACGCAAGAAAATTACATGAAAGTAAATCGCACTCCTAATAAGGTTTTAAGGAATGTAACTCCGAAGAAGCCTGAAGGCTCCAATCAAAAAAAGGATGTCGATCACTTTCATATTTTTGGAAGTGAATCTTGAGCCCATGTTCAGGATAGAAACATAAAGCCTTAGAACCTAAGAGTGAAAAATGCATTTTTGTTGTATATTCTGAAGATGTCAAAGGATATAGACTTCTTCAACCAAAATCCAAAAATGTAATCATTAGAAGAGATGTAAAATTTGATGAAAATATATCGGCCTACGAGCCTAGTTCGGTGGGTGTGCCACCTTTGGCCTGCAAGCCTGATTCGGCAAATGTTTCCACCTCTCTCTATATCTTCTATCTTTGACAACATTCCTTCTATTTCAGATGATGACAATACTCCTCCACCTCCTCAAGATCTTCCTTCAGCTCCACAGCTTCCAAAATGGGTCTGCTGTACTCGGGATGCAATAGGTTCTCTTGCAGGTGACCTTGCAGATCAACGTTGTACACGTTCTCAGTTCGAAAGAGCCTCTTCCTTATTGGCTCAAGTTCCAGAAAATCCTGATCCAAACACCTTTGAAGAAGCTTCAGGTCATCCAGATTGGGATGCAACTATGAATGAAGAATATCGTTCCTTATTGGCAAACGACACTTGGGATCTTGTTCCTCTTTCAAAGGGAAGAAAACTTGTCAGATGCAAATGGGTTTACAGAACATTGTTTGGACCAGATGGAAAAGTGGATAAACATAAAGCTCGTCTTGTTGCTAAAGGATTTTCACAAGTTGAAGGCATTGACTATACTGAAATCTTCTCCTCTGTTGCCAAAATGAATTCTATCTGCCTTGTTCTTTCCCTTGCTGCCTCCTTTAAATGGGAAGTCCATCAGATGGATATTAAATCCGCCTTCTTACATGGGGATTTGCATGAGGAAATCTACATGGAACAACCCCCTGGCTTTATCCAAAACGACTCTAGCCTTGTTTGTCGCCTTAGGAAGTCTCTTTATGGTCTCAAACAAGCCCCTCGGGCTTGGTATGCCAAAATGGATAGCTTTATCTTTAGATAATGGCTTTTCTAGATGTCATTCTAACAACACTGTCTACACCAAGAAAGTGGGTAAGTCCTTAATCATCCTTGTTCTTTATGTTGATGATCTTATCCTTACTGGTAGTGATCCCAACCATATAAACCATGTGAAGTCTAGCCTCAAAAAGAAGTTTGAAATGACAAACTTGGGACACTTGCATTATTTCCTTGGTCTTCAAGTCTTGCAATCCAAAGAAGGTATTACCCTTTCTCAGTCCAAGTATGCCTATGATCTTCTACGCCACTTTCACATGGAAGACTGTAAGCCAACCCCTTCTCCCTTTCAGTCTGGAGTCAAGTTTTCAGTCACTTGTACTGCCCCTGAAGTTGATGCTACCTTATACCATCAACTTGTTGGTAAACTTTATATCTAACCCATACCCATCCTGACTTTTCCTTTGTCGTTGGTCTTGTTGCTCGGTTTATGCACAAACCTCATGAAAGTCACTGGAAAGCAGCTAAAAGAATACTTTGATATATTCGAGGTACAGTTCAGTTCGAGATTCATTACAGTGCAAGAACATCTCCATTGTTGATTGGTTTCACTGATTTTGATTGGGTTGGTGACCCTGATGATCGAAAGTCTACTGCAGGTTATGTATTCACTCTTGGTTCAGGACCTAATACATGGTCTTGTAAGAAACAAAGTGCCATCTCTCTTTCTTCGGCAGAAGCAAAGTATCGTGGTGTTGTTGAAGCCAGCAAGGAAGCCCTGTGGTTTTGTTAGATCTTGTCTGAATTTGGTCTTCATCAACAACATCCAACTACACTTTGGTGTGATAATTAGAGTGCCATTCAACTATGCAAAGATCCAGTTCAACATCAGTGCATGAAACACATTGAAATACACATACACTTCATCAAAAAGATCATTCATGATTGTTACACCAATTTTTGGTTATCTAACCTGTTACTATTAGATGGACCAAAGTACACCATGTAAGACCAATTTTAACCTAAGTAAAATTGCTTTCACTATGAAAAATAACTTAGTAATCCATAATTTATTAAGTTGTTTATGGTCTAAACAGGAAATCCCATGAGGAAATATTGAATAAATCCATATTTGTTTGATTTTTCTCAAGGAATAATTAGTTAAAAAATAATTTAATTAATATTCCTTGCCATATTTAACCCAAAACGTGAAAATTATTAGATAAATCATTATTTATCTTATTATTTTCTAGGAATAATTATTTAAATATTATTCCTTGTTAAATTTGACTAAATCATTTATAAATAATTGAATAAATCACTATTTATTTAATTATTACTCAAACACATTCTTAAAATAATAAATAAATCATTTATTTATTTATTATTTACAAATAAAGGGATTTGACCAAATTCAAATTATTTTTCCCTCCAACAAATATAATAAAATATTCCATAAAAGTTGGATCTAGATTTGGTTAATAATATTTTAATTATGCACCAATATCTAGACTACCTCAATGTTTTGTTATAAATAGAAGGGTTTTTCCATTCACTCACTACCTTTTGTTGCCTAAAGATCACTCTCGGTCTATACTCTTAGTCTGGCTTTGATCCTCTATCATTGTCATATTTTCCTATCTTTTTGCTTGTGAACTCCCTTTGAGTTCCATTTTTGTTTGAGTTTTCTACACCATCAAGAGAGAGAGATCTTAGATATGAAGCGCTGAGGACATACAAGAACCCATCCCATTGAGGGGGATTGGTAACATATTTCTATGTTCCCTTCCCAGGTGTCATAAATACAAAATTCTTTAAAAATATTCTTGTCTTGTCTGTTGGACACATGGAGAAACTCTTGATTTTAATTACTACTTAATGTATTTAACCACATAGATCTGGATTTTGTAGCATTGGATTTTGTAGCATTTGTCTTGGTCAACTAACTGCATATCTAGAGAAATTGGTAGCCATCTTTGATTTTAGGGTTGTTTGTTATGCACAGCTAAAGTGAGCTTTTTTCGTATGCTTGCGATTAGAATTCACACTAACAACTGGCGACTCCACAAGAGTTTATGATTACGACTGCTGTCGTTTTTCAAATCCTTGCATGACCAACTGCTTCAAACCCTAGGGTTTTTCTTCATATTTTTGTTTTTCTTTTCTTGATGTTGTTTTTAACCTTTAAAACCTTAAAACAATAAAAATTCTAACTTTCGTGTGTTTCTGGGCCTATTGTGCAGGTGACAGGTATCAACCGTAGTTGAGAAGACACTTTTTCCTGAATCCTTCTCTTGAGAGTGCCAAAAGTGCAGGTCACACTTTTTGGGCCAAAACCTGCGACCTCAACCTTCAGGACACATAAAACTACCTAAAACATGTGACCTATGTTGAAAACAGGTTAGAAATTGTGACTTGTAATTTTTGCAGGAATTTTTCTGTGATTTTTTTGGGTTTGTCTAGGCTACTGTTTAGGGTTGTATGACCTCAGTCTCCACCTGTTTTGGACCTATACTTGCTCCGTTTTACTCATCTAAGTAGGAACCAAGCCCCCTAGGGCTTCAATACGCTTCCACCTTTCTAGGAGGAGTTTAGCTAAAGCGGGTCATTTAAGATTTCAGTGTGTTCAGCCATTTTTCAGATCTGATCCTGTACCTTAAAATCCATTTCACATTGCTTATTCATCCATCTAAAACACCTATTTTTAGTTTTGTTTGGGTCCTCCTCTAGGGTCCCCTCTGTTTACCTTTAGGTTGTAGCCTTTCGCCACCTCATTTGCAGCACTTCTCCCTCTGGTTTTTTGCTATTTTCTACACCTATTTCCAACAGATCTGACCTTTAGATCATTGTCCCTCCCGAATTTAGATCCATTGGATATTTTTGTTTGTTTTGACTACATTTTTTCCCACCCATAGACTAGTTGTTGTGAAGCCCGCCTCCTTAGGTTTATATTGACGCATATTTAGCTGTTATATTTAGTTTACTTTACTGTTATTTGTAGATTTATTTACATCTATACAACACACTTTTTACTTTTTCTCTACACATGTCTGGGTTTAAAAATTAAAATTAACACACTTAACACACACACCCTAAGTGAAGAGCACCTGGTTTACACCGCCAGGCCAAGACTATAACATTGTAATCATTTGATCTCACACCTCTCTGTCCTTGTTTAGATTTTTTTATCATTTGATCCTGAACCTCGTTGCCCTTCATGGTCTCTCTTCCTTTTGTGATCCATGTTTGTTCTTCCATCATTGCGCCCCCAAGGCGTTTATCCCAGAGACTTCTTGGCCTTCATCCTAAGTTTATGGTAGGAAGACTTACTCCTCCGCGTAGGATTCGAGTTAGTCCTCCACCGAGTCCCCATTCTCACTCCGCTTCTGGTTCATTGGGTTCCCCTTCCGGTTCTCATCCTGTCACCTTCACCATGTTTGGTTTAGGACCTAACGCTGGTGGTAGCCCCAACCCTAATGCTGGGAATACTACTAGTGGGACCACAACATGAACTATCCCGGTTGCTCCCTTGCTCCCTTATATGGAAAATCTTAGTCTTCCCGATTTTAACCAGTTGATCAATGACCCCATACACCATGATCTTGGTTGGCCTACTATGCCAACCAAGATCCCTTCTGACATTCCCAAGTTCAAAGGTCTTTTTGGAGAAGATCCTATAAACCATGTTATATCTTTCCACATGTGGTGTTTTTCTAACTCCATCACCAATGAATATTTCCGTCTTCAGTTGTTCCAACGTACGCTTACTGGAGAAGCTTATAAGTGATATGTTGACTAGGCCTCCTCCTCTCATACTAATTTCGTGACTCTTGCGCGAACTTTTTTTTATTACTTCTAGCTACCCCTTCGTTATGACACTAGTACCGAAATTTTGACCTCTTTCTGTCAATTGTCTGCGACCCTCCTATCCGATCATGCCCAGGAATGGCGGAGAAGAAAGAGCCTATGTCAAGCCCCTACCTTCTAAGACCCTATCTACATGGATTGGTTTCTCAGATCCCTTTTTCCTATTATCAACAAAGATGTCGCATCTCATTTCCCTCAGATCGAAGAAGTTGCCCTCTAGAATATGTTGAAATATGACTTGATGTACGCACAGTCTGGTTATGTTTATATTGTCTTACCTGATCTCCCTAGACTCGATGGTGCCAATGCACAAGGGGCATCCCATGCTGCCGATGGTATCGTTGGAGCCCTTTCTCATCCGTACACTCATCCTCCCATGGGTTATGGTTTCCCTCAGGGAGGGGCCAACTCCTACATCACGTTTCCCCCTCCCGATAGCATGTATCCAGGATACGACATGCCTCCTCCTTTTTTCCAACCTGTTTACCACAATGTTGCCCAACCTCCTTATTATCCGTATCCATAGCCTGGTGCTCCAACTCCTCTAGCATTAGCACCCCCACCTCCCTTGCCTTCTCAACCCCTGCAATAGCAGCCACCACCCCCCCAAGGGCAGGTGTATTCATAGCAGGGTGCGACTAATACTCTTACTTCAAGAAAGAAGAGGAAAGGAACCCAAAATCAATCTGACCCAGATAATCCAAGACCTAATCCCCAAGGGAATGCACCTAACACTGCTAACCAGAAACAGGGCACTCAGCCCAAGTAGGACATGCCTGTTCGCATGAATAAGCCTTGTTCTTGTTGCGGTGTCTATGTTCACTACACCCATGATTGTACTCTTTTACCTCATATGCATCAAATGTGGAAGACTCAAGAGGAATCGAGCGGAAAACAAGCCTCCCCTTCGATTCCTCCCAATACTGCACCTATCCAGCCCATTGTGTTTACCAATCCTTGCCCCCAGCAAGGATTCGTGGTTACCCAACCCCCTGAAGGTTAAGCGGCGACTCAACCTCCTCCTTTTGGTACCTCTGATTACCAGATACTCATGATGAACTCTAACCAACCCATTACCATTGACCTCAACCTTCAGACTCTTTCCTGTCAGTACAACAAGCCTCCCGCTACATCTGCCCCCGAGCCCCCTTCTCTAGGTCCCACAAAACCTCTTTCGACAACCAGTGGTCCTTTACAGATCCCTCAGCCTAAGGCAGAGGTTCATACCAAGATCCCCAAGGGACCATTACATCAAAACGCTACTTCTGGAAAAGCTACCCATTCGTATAGTATAGTAGATGATTTGGCACAATCTCCTACTACCATCTCAATGCTGGAACTCCTCCAGTCATGCCCTTCACAAATAAAATCTATACTAACTACCATGGGTATTGTGGATTCTTCAGATGATCATTTGATCGACTTTAATGTTGACCTTTCAGAACATCCTCCCCTTCCTACTTCCATCGCCTTCCAAATCCCCATCAATATCCGGAGTGCCAACGTCTCACGTCATATCATTGATGAGGGGGCATCCACTTGTGTTATTTCCACTTCGATTTGGAAGCAACTTGGATCTCTTGAGTTAGCCCCTTCCACTATCACCCTCTGAGCGTGGCATGGCCACTCTTCCCATCCCATAGGCTTGTTCCGCAATTGTCATATTACTCTTGCAGACAAGATTGTTTGTGTTGACCTACAATTCATTAACGCCCCCTTAGATTACAACATTCTATTGGGTCGTAGCTACACTTATGTGATGTCCGTTGTCCCATCTGCAGTTCACCATAAGATGTGCTTTCCTCATAATGGAAATATAGTCACCATTAATCATTTGACATATTACAAATCGAAGTCTCAGACCTCCCCTAAGTCCATCATCTCTTCGGTGGCCAATAAACATATAGTCAAACCTTTGACCAGTGTCTCACCCGGAGTCTATAAAGACTCCTCTTTGCTTGGTTTTTTCCCTGATCTTTCTCCTCCTATCTCTGATCCCATCTCGTTGAACGTTTTCATGATGAAATCGTCTTGGTCTAACCTTAAGGGGCCAGCTTTGACTAGTCAGTTCGCAACCTTCTCCTAGCACCTCGAATCAGCCTTCAGGACCCCCTCATCAAGGCCCCTCATCTGCAAATCATATCCATGAGCCTCTCTACCCTTTCAGAAAAGTTCCTCCTGGCCTTCACCATCTTGTAGTTTTTCCGCCTGGTCATTACCCCTTCGGTCAGATACCGTTCCTAGCTCCCCCTCCTAGAGTATTTTTGGTACCTATTATGGCTACCTTATCCCTTCCTAACCTGACCCTGGGGATCCCAGTCTAGTACATTGATCCCCCAGCCACTATCCCTCCTGGTCAACCCAAACCTTATCTTTCTTTGACCTCGATTCAACTAGTCCCCATGATCCCTCCCTTTGCTACTGTGCCTCAGCCACCTCAACAGGAACCTACTCCTGTTGCGACAACTTTGAGTGAAGGGGGAAAAGCTCGCAAGAAGGCACCTAAAGACAAGGCTGCCCTGACAAACCCTACTCCTCCTCAACCTCTAAAGCGTACCCCCCCCCGTGTGCTTTGTGTGATTTTATTGGTCATGCCATCCATCATTGTCGTGAATTGCCTCGTATTAAGCCCATGGTCAATGTTGCGTTCCCTGAGTCTACAGTCCCTGAAGCCTCTATTTCTTCCTCAACTGTAGCCAAGAACCCCAAGACTATTCACACCAACCAACCTTGTGTTTTGTGTGATCTCCATAGCCATTATACCCACCGTTGTCCAAGCCTCACACATTACCGCGCCTCTTTGGAGGTGGTTCGTGAGTACGAGATTGAACAGAACCAGTCCGCCTCTCCCGTCCTTACCCAGTATGTTGCAGTCTAACCTGAGGATTTACCCACTCCCATTGAAATTCCCCCTTCTGATGTTGAGATTACGGAGCCTGCGGCCACCATCCTCTACCAATCATCATTCATGAGATCCATGGTGGAAGCTCCCTCTGAGACTTCCCCTTCTGTTTCGCTCGACCTCCCTTCAGCGATCACCCTGGGCTCAACATCAGTGGATCCCTTATCTTCTTGTTCTTTTGTCATCCCCTGTGACAATGCACGTGTGAACCTTTCTTCTCATGATGATGAGTCAGGTAGCTTCACCGCATCATGTGGTCTCTCTTCCTCCAGTCACCCCATCTTCTACTGTGATGGAAACATCATGGAATAAATTTCCACCCCTGATCTCATCTTTCCCACCCATAAGAGGAATGGCACCATCCATGTCTATTGTGACTTTCGTGACCTGATCACAAGATACCCCCAAGGAAATTCCCACACACCACCTACCCGTCAGTGTGTGGGTGGTAGACATCTTACCTAGAGCACTCCCTCTAGTAGTGTTTTTTTTATTTCTACCTTGTGTTCAAGTTGCCATCATTGTTCATCACCCTCTCATTTGTTGTCTTGTGGGAACTTCCAGATGGACCCCCTGTCCACACCTTATATCGATTATGTCGATGGTGCAAGTCACTACTCCTGAAATCTAGCCTCAGCAGGTTGGGCCATTTTTACCCCTTTACATTCACTTTTTCTCTCGAACGACATATGCATTGGTACTGCCACCAATAACCAGGCTGAATATAATGCAGTGCGAGGGTTATTAGTTGATTCTCTTTCCCATCGCATCCTCGACCTTCATGTTCATTTAGATTCACTGCTTCTTTTCTTGTAATTGAATGGTGTCTATCATGTGCACAATCCTATCCTTTTTAGAAGATATTTACGAGTGAATATTTTGATGTGTGAATTTGAAATCATTACATTCCGTCATGTACCTAGAGCACAAAATCACTATGTAGATAGAATTGCAAAAAATATCCTAGATTGACACTTATCACACACATTTAACACAACAACAACATAAACCATAAAAACGATGCTTATCCATCATATATGTCGTACAATATGTTTTAGATACCATTAACTCTGATATATATGACATGTCCATAGCATGTTACAAAAAAATCAAAACTGGGGGCACCACAAGCCCCTACACCTAATCACTATCTCAAGGATCCCGAGCCAATGGCTCTACCCCTACAGCTCATATATTTCGCATCCCTTTTCCGGCCATCGCCATGTGCCGTATGACCCCTCGCCATTCCGAGGGTAGACTAATACATGGCTCTATGTATTGGTCATCTAAGTATTTCCAGCTGCACTCTAAAACACCAGTCAGAAGCCTCTCACATCTACATCTAGGAGAGCCACTGCATCCTCATTTTGCAGTACTCTCAACCCACTAGGTCCTGCAACCCCTGATACTATAGGTCATCCCATGTACCGTGCTGGTTTTACCGGTGTTGTATTTGCATACCAAAAGTGAATGAATAAGTACCATATATAATATTTTGAAACTTTAAAATGCACATAAAATAGCAACTTTTCACTTACCATCGGGTCCCCATACTTAACTAGGCGATAGTGGCAAGTCTGTGTCCCCACGATAACTCATCCCACTATAGGGACAGTCATTTATGTATAGTGGCATATGATCCCAATGAGAGAAAAATTCGGATCAGAACACCCAGCCGACTGCCCCACCTCCCCCTCTGCACAGTAGCCGCCCCCAACGACGCATCCTGAGCTCTCTCGGGCCCCCATCCTGGATCCGAATACGAGGTTAGAGTGTCGGGATCTTCTCAAAGAGGAGCGAGCACAACATTGTGCTATATGCACAATCATGGTTCACTTTCCGCTTGCATAGAGAAAACTATCGTTTCAATGACGAAAACATCATTTGGGCCCTCCCATAGTAGGTCCCACTCAACACATTCTCAACAAGCATCATCTGACCCCCAGTGATGTGGTGGAGTTCTTGGTTTCCCAAGCTCCGCAACACCACTGCGACCACAACACGAGTCTCTAACCTCTCTAGATCCTCGATCGGTATTCGTGTCCCCTTGACATGGATACTTGGTCGAAAATGGTGCTCTACAAACTCCATGATGTTCATCCATCACGGTAACACTAGCTGCATATTCCCCACCATCCTAAGTGGTGGGAGACCAGTCAGGAAATATATATCCTGGACCATCAACTCGATCTGGTGCCCTTGCACTATTGAAACCTCATGGTCCGGATCCCAATAACTGATAATCCTAGCCAACAAGGTCTCTCCAGCTCTCATCAAAGGGTTCTCTAGAAACTTCAAGACCCAAAACCTGGCCAATGTTGTACGGACACCATGATCCTCTCGAATCTCCAACCGTAATGTGTCTAGGTCTCTCTCTCTATATTTGATCTGCAATTCTGCCATATTTGCACAAAACCATCATATTTTTTAGTGTACAAAAAGGAAATACCGCATTCAACCATAAAAACCCAACTCTCAGCCAAGAAACAACACCAAAATCCCCCTCTTTAATAGGTCACACTTTTCAGGCAAATCCTGGGACGGGTCGTAGTTTTCTGCCCAAAACCTACTACCCAGGTCATAGATATTTCCCCAAAAAGTGCGACCCCGCTGTGAAGAAGAGCAGGGGTTTGTTCCTGAGCTCTGGGTGCCTAAAATGAACTTTCAATCCACTGAAATAAAAGAGTAGGGTTAGGCCTCTTACCTACAACTGACGGATCTCGATTCCAACAGTCGGTTCGTCCGCTACGATTACCACAAGATTTAGGGCCTCTTCTTCTCTCTACATTCACAACAGCTACACTTGTAAATGAATTAAATTGGAGGGAAAATTCCTTATTAAAAGAGAAACCCCAGATTTTTCTTTCACCAATTGCGACCAAACCGTAGCTCAATTTGACAAACTGTCAGCATTTTTGGAAAGCTCTCACTGAGCTCTCAAATGGGCATCCTTTAGTTTTTTGTGGTTTGATACTTCACCTAGACACATTTTTTCCAATAAGGGTCACTTCACCACTCCTCAAAATCGAATTTATTCACTTGAAATACTTGTACTTGGGGCACCACTTTTCCTCCATACTTGTCTATGCTCGTATTGATTTTCGTCGTGAGTAACCATCTTGTACTCATCTTTTTATGGTCCCCATCAAAACTTCTCTACGTGGCAGCATCATCGAGTCACCCTTGTTTAGAGCATCCGAGTTGAGTCATCATCGCATCCATGGAGTCTATCTGGAGTCCCTTTGTATCCCACTATAGCCATCCATCCTTCATTGCTTGGTTCCTCTCTTGTGTCAGAAATTTTGGCCTCCATTCATACTGTCCCTTATCCCCTTTGATATTGTGTCAATTGCTGCCAGGTCATCCATGCCCTTCATGCTCTAACAAGGGAATTCGTCAGCCTGCTACTCAGTAACCTGCCATTCCATCATCAACCCTGGTGTTAATTTTTCCGTCGCTCTACTATTATCTCTCATGCCTTAGTTGAGGATCCCTTATTGCCTCACTTATGGCAGACCTCCTTCTATTGACATCAACTCATTCATTCTAGAAGACAGGTCTAGAGGGTGGTGTACCTTGGTTCTAGCTTCCACTCTTGTTCAGTGTCTCAAATCAGGAAAATGGACTCTTTATTTCCCTTTGACTCAATTTTTTCTCAGCTGCAGCTCCTTATGACATGATCGAGATCCGTATACTTGATGGTTCAGTGATGCAACAGATTGTACTAGTGATTCCCGAATGTGTGTGAGATGTTTCAAACCTCATGAGGGGGTGGCTCTTCAGGTAGCCCCCCACATGATTGGATGACCTCTTCATTACAACCTTCAATGTAGCTCCATAGATTTGATGGTTTCGGCCTCATCCACCTGTAGCGCCTCTTTAGTTTTCATGTATCATTCAAATTTTTAGAGCCCTCTCCTGTTTTACAAGGCCTCTTTGGTTGTACTTATATCTCATGTACTCAGATATTATTGTATAAGTCCTGTCTATTATCCCAGGGATAGTATGTATGTGGGATATATTATCATGTTGTTTATCTAGCTCATGTTTATGCCACCATGTACTATATAGTTTAGTCCCTTGTTTACTGGACGCATTATTCTTTGTACTTTCTCTCGGCAGGCATAGGTATGCCTCCCTTGCCTCTTGTAGAACAGGTACTCACTTATAAAATATAGTCGCACCTATAAGTCTCGCCTCCTCAGGGTCTTGTCCTCTAACGGTTTAGTCTACCTTATATTTCTCTCTCTATGAATTCCCCTTCGGCGTCTGGTGATTGAGTTCTTACAACGTACTTCGGTCATACGATTAGCTCCTAATGCTCGCACGCTGGGGGGCAATCTGTTACACCAATTTTTGGTCATCTAACCTGTTATTATTAGATGAACCAAATTACACCATGTAAGACCAATTTTACCCTAATTAAAATTTCTTTCACTATGAAAAATAACTTAGTAATCCATAATTTATAAGTTGTTCATGGTCTAAACAGGAAACCCCATGAGGAAATATTGAATAAATCCATATTTGTTTGATTTTCCTCAAGGGATAATTAGTTAAACAATAGTTTAATTAACATTTCTGGTCATATTTAACTCAAAACAGGAAAATTAATAGATAAATCATTATTTATCTTATTATTTTCTAGGAATAATTATTTAAACATTATTTAAATAAAATTCCTTGTTAAATTTGACTAAATAATTTTTAAATCATTGAATAAATCACTATTAATTTAATTATTACTCAACCACATTCTTAAAATAATAAATAAATCATTTATTTATTTATTATTTACAAATAAAGGGATTTGACCAAATTCGGATTCTTTTTCCTTCCAACAAATATAATAAAATATTCCATAAAAGTTGGATCGAGATTTGGTTAATAAAATTTTAATTATGCACCAATATCTACACTAACTCAATATTTTGTTATAAATAGAACGGTTTTTACATTCACTCACTACCTTTTGTTGCCTAAATATCAATCTAGATCTATACTCTTGGTCTGACTTTGATCCTCCATCCTTGTCATATTTTTTTATCTTTTTTCTTGTGAGCTCCCTTTGAGTTCCATTTTTGTCTGGGTTTTCTACACCATAAAGAGAAGGAGATCTTAGATATGAAGTGCTGAGGACATACAAGAACCCATCCCATTGAGGGGGACTGTAACATCTTTCTATGTTCCCTTCCCAGGTGTCATAAATACAAAATTCTTTAAAAATATTCTTGTCTTGTCTATTGGATGCATGGAGCAACTCTTGCTTTTATTTACTGCTTAATGTCTTTAACCGCATATATCTGGATTTTGTAGCATTTTTCTTGGTCAAATAACTGCAGATCTAAAGAAATTGGCAGCCATCTTTGATGCTTGGGATGTTTGTTATGCACAGCTAAAGTGAGATTTTTTTGTAAGCTTGCGATTAGAATTCACACTAACAATGATCATGTTCTTGAAGTGAAGTATTGTTAAACCAATGATCAAGTTACCAATATATTTACAAAGGCTCTCATGGAAACCAATTTTACCAAAATTTGATCTATGCTTGGAGTTTAGGAAAGTTATCATCAACGAGGTATAGGCTCTAATGCCTCCTTCCTTCTCCTATTGTGTCACCTTTGTAAATCCTTCAATCCTATCCCAATTTTTTCTTAAGGGGGGATGTTAGGATATTCTGACACATAGGAAATAGTCTCCTATTGTGTCACCTTTGTAAATCCTTCAATCCTATCCCAAGTTTTTCTTAAGGGGGGATGTTAGGATATTTCGACACATAGGAAACAGTTAAGTATAACTTGGTTTAGCATAGAGTTAGGTAAAGTGTGTTTCTTTACTATGTACATTTGTAACTTATAATTTGACGGTCATGATATGTAGTGATCTGAAAGTTCACTCTCTCCTCGTTATTACCAACAATTGATCCATGGCTTAATACCTTATTGGTCCATGATCTCTATTTAAATATAATGGAGGGTCATTTTTCCGGGAACCGTTCATGAGAGAAGATTATGTAAATTTCCTTTCCTTATATTAATAAATTTCCTGAAGTGGCCGCGTTGGCTCAGGTTGTGGACTGTTTCCCTCTTCGAGGGTTTTAACCACGTCAAATACTAGTGTACTAATCTTTGATCTGTTTGTGAGTAGTGACCTTAGGTGTTTGATTTAAGGAACTTACCCTATACATTCCTAGATTCACCTTGCAAAAGGATAGATTCGTCCACACAATGTTGTTGTAACAATTTCTCTTATTTAATAAAGAGTTTCTTTCTTTTGAATATTGTGTGTTTTATCTTCCCCACTCGACATTCGAATATATTTGATCTTGGCCCTCCAAGATCTTGATTAGTGGTATTAGAGCCAAGTTATCACATCATGAAGAACGTGGTTTTATTGTTCCATTTTTCTCTCCTCATGATTACTATGTTCTAATGACGGAAATCAAGTAGGATGCATGATGTCATTTCCACGTCTTGAGTTTGAATCCCATGTTGACGAATAGGAAGGGGATTCTAGATAACGGTAGGGTACATAGGTTTCCTAATTCTCGTGACATCCCAAAGAAATTTTCTCGGGCTATTTGAGTTTTCAAAGCTAGGAGCCAATTATTAGGCATCCAAAAAACTCCAAAAGTTAATTGGATTAGGGATTCTTCACTTTCTTATAAATTTGCTAAAAAGTCATCTTGACATGGTGTAAAATGGAAAAGATGGAAATCACAATGAAGAATAGGGGTCTTGTGAGAAATTTCATCACTCCAAATGGTTCTGCTATGATTCCCCCATGACTTAGGTGGTTCTTATTAGGGTCACTATGGCCTGATTTTTTTTTGCACGAGTACAGTGTCACATATATGAGATATTTGAAATCGAGTTATGCATAATTGGTGTTGTTGTGCATGTCAACCCCTCCATTCAAATTTTTGGCCTACCGCCCCATATAAACCTTTCAAACCTGCTACCGTGGCCAAAAACCTCCATATTCTGCTTGTCGTTACCCTTTTCGCCCAAAAAATACACTGTACAAAGGCTCAAAACCCATAACTAAAAATTTATCGGGCCTAGCCCCTGAGATCTCAGCCCCCTTGTTTTGATTCTCACATGACCCGGGCAAAACACCATCTGCCGGACAGGCAGGAGCTTATCGTCAGAGATTTCGGGTGAAGTCAGAGCCGTCTGATCCAATAAAAATCAACGGCCCGCGACCAAATCACCTGTGGTGGCCCCCGTGCTCGAAAACCGGCGGTTAGTTCCGCACCACCTTCGCTCAACGGGCAGTATTCTCCATGGAGCCAGTGATTCCATTCAACAGGAGCCACGTGTCCCTTTGTACGTCCCAAAACCACTCCAATTTCGCGCATTAAAGTTCGGTCAAAGGTCGGGCAGCGGAATCCATAGCAGCCGTCAGATCTCGAAGTCTCCATCCAACGGTGGTCGTCCTCCGGAGCTGCACGCGTTTTAACCTACGTCAACCGCGTCCCTGGCCCACCTTTGATTGCCCTCCGGCTCATTTTAACCGTCGATCTCATTCAGAGATCGTGTGGCCCATAATCACTCGCATTTTTCCCGCTCGACAAAGTCCTCCGCCATGTCATCTGTTCCCCTTGGTTGTTCGTACACCTACGTGTCATCACCCCACGTGCCCATTGTATATCCATTCTCGCCACCTATATACATGCCTTGCATCCATATTCATCGTTTTTTATTTGTACATCGTGTTTTACATGGAAGACTTACATCCTGTCTGTTTACCAAAACCTCTCTGTAATTCCACCGTCACCCCGCATGATGTTGCCATGTAGCCATATCATCGATGCCACCATTGTCTCCACCTCCACTCCCTTTGTACCTGTGTCTGGTTTTTCTAATACATTTTTGGGTTTTGCAGGTTTATGTGGAGAAGAAGCTGCCGTGATATATCACCTCCGTTGCAGAGGCCAAGATATTCTCTAAGGACAGTCTTTAAAAGCAGAAATTTAAGAACGAGGCTGGTGGTGGTTGCTATGATTTGACCTCATTAATGGAAGCATAAATAAAATCCATTGAACCCTAAAGACGCCTGTAGAGGGAAAGATTACACAGCAAGAAATATTAATTCGGCGGCATACAAATATCAGTGAAAGATCAAGAAGGCCAGTGGCCGGCCTTATGATTTTGAATTTTAATTCAAAGATTGGAAGACCGGGAGTACCATGCACAAACACAAGCAACCTCAAGGTTTTATTGCAGCAGATTTTTCTCTTCCCGCCAAGTACAGAACATGTGTATATTTTATTCTTTATGTCTTGTTCATGAGGATATTTTCATCCTCAGCATTTATTTCATGAAGTAGTAGCAGAGTAATTGCATCAGTTCAGCACTGCCGAACAACATAGGCGGGGTTTTCTTTCAAATTTGTTTTAAATAAGATCATTAAATGTATATCACCTACCTCACTCTCTAGAGCCTTCGGTTTCTCTTATAAAAAGGAGGAAAAAAGACATTGTAGGGGTTCCATATTTCTATCAGCAAACTGTGCAGTGAAAGGATTTTGTATACATTTTATAAAGTTTCTGTATGAAGGCTCAGAGCCCGTAGGGTTCCAGTGAGGAGGAGTTATAACTGTAATGAGGATTCTGGTCTTTGGTATCCCACAGTATGTAATCTTTTCTTATGTGTTAATGTAATATCTCATTTCATGCTATTTATCTTCTTGTATCATGTTCTAGAATGCGAGTGGCTCACTGGTCTTAAGTAAGGATTCATCCTAGTTGGTGCCATACTTGGATTAGTCAAGCACTTTAAATAGGCCTAGTCATGATATACTGTTCCATGTTCATTTCATCCATATTTTCTGCTATATTAGTTACTTGAGGAGGGTGCTTTTAAAACGCCATTGTCATGTATGGATTTTTAGTTGGATAAGCCCATATGTGGTTTTGTTGTGTATCTGGGTATCAACCTCTTGCTAACTAGTATCTTCTTCATGTTTCTTCACTGCATCCACTTTCTGATATTTGATTTCTGTGGCATATTATTTGAGCTGGCCCTCTTTGCAGTAAGCTGTCTCTTAACTGTCTGATGCTTTTTGTATTGGAGTTTTGCATGCTGTTCCTACATCATTCTTATCTTTGTATCAGCTTCCGAGAGAGTTTGGTTCCATTTAAACTAATTTCCTTGTTTTGCAAGAGATAGTAAGAGAGCCTTTGGATTGACAACCCAAGCTATAGTGTGAGCTCCTTGCTATGTTAAGATGTCCTAGGCACTGGTCTATAGCAACTCTAGGTTGTCTCTAGGGTAGACAATAATTGTTGACAACAGGTGTCACCAAACGTAATGCCATCTCCGTTGAGGTTTTGTATGTAACATGTAAATGAAAATAAGCTAAAGCCTTAGCTAACCTCTGTGATCAATATTTTCTCATGTAAATTAGATGTGTATTCAGATTTGGATGACAAATCATGAGATATATAGAATAGGCGACCGAATCATTTAAGGCCATGGTGGCGTGTAAGTGTCGAGAGGAAACCAAGCTTTATTGTTTCATGTACAAATCTCTATTGTGTGGTGAATGAATATGATTTCTAGAAAATAAAGTATGTATCATCTAAGCTTACTCAGAGTGTGTGATAGACAGATATTATGATTGGCCTACAATTTGTAATATATGTCAAGTAGGCTTTGATGTTAGAGTTGCTACTAATTGACTAGGCTACTTACATGTTATGCATACACACTGTTTGGTGCCTCATTTTGTAATATTTATTGTTTTGGTGTCACCTATGACAAGGTTAGGATGACCTTCTAGTGTTGGGAGCATACACGTCACAGGTACAGGTTGGTGTCATCAGTGGGCCTAGGGGATTTTTGGAGGAGTTTTGAGCAGTTTCTATGAAAAATGGTGGCATTCGATTGATATATTCAATCATCTGCTTCATTTTCCTTTCGTTCCGGTGCATTCTAACAACTTTCAGAAAAATGAGTTATTTTTGGGCTTAACTCAATTAATTATGCTCAAGGTGGCATTTCAGAAGGAATACGCGATAGAAAACCATAGTGTAATAGCTTGTTGGAACCAGGATGAGAAGACCTACATGATGGGGTGGTTGGACATGAGTTTCAGTGACTTGAGGAGACATGGTAGCCGATTTACTCTTTCAGGCATTAAAAAGAAATATTTTATTTGGAAATTAAGAGGGAAAAGTACTCCATGATTAAAATAATAATAAAATAAGGCTCTAGAAGGATCCATGAGATATATAAAATAAAATGAGGAGGCCATTGAGGAATATCTTGGATTTTATATATTTTCTTGTGTGTGAGGTTGAGAACTTGGTTCTCTACTCCATCAGTAGCCCCAGGACGGAAACCCTCAGGTGTATTGTTGAGTGTTGGACGAAAACCAAACTCTATTTGAGGAGACTTCATTCAGGAGTTTCACAGAGCTTCAGGGATATTGGAGTGAGGATAATTCAGATATTCAATTGGTTCTTCATTGATTTTCATTTGATTCAATGGTAGCTGTCGCCGAGGGAGAGTGCGACAGTTCAGTTTTGGAGACCATCGCAGTGTAGTAGTGCAACAGATCCTTGAGGCCAGATTATATCTTAGCTATGTCAGATATTTATATTTCCCGCATCTAAACCCTATTTTATGTTATAATAAATTTGATATTATTTTCTGCATAATTTTTTTATGGAATTGCATGAACTCTATATGTTTTATTTTACATGGAAATTTTCTGTTAGATGGATGTTAATTTTATGGGAAATTTGGGGTTAAGTGAATTTCTACAAATTTAGTTAAAATATCCTGTTTGGGATATTATAGTGGTATCAGAGCTGCTGATATTTCCAACCTAAGGGTTTAATTTCCAAATTACTGAAAAATCCAAATTCAAGGGTTTTGTTGCACCTCAATTTCAGAGGAAGATCGATGGTTTACTATTTTGAGGCATTATTGGAGGACGCAGTTGGGTTCTTGTGTTTTTTGTTGGTTGTAAGGTTCATTATCTTATGAGAGCTATAGATGAACCTAGGTTCATTATCTTTTCAACTATAGGTGAACCTCCAGGGCTGAGATTGACATTTTATTTCTCGAGCAGCGTGGCAGTCTCTGGACGAGCGCAAAGGAGGAGAGTTGATCCTAGTTGTGGAGGAAGGTCTCAATCATTTGAGATTTTTCTGCTGAGGAAGTGTAGGAGGGATTAATTGTTACACATTTGGAGGGTTGAATAGTTTGTTGATCGTTTTGTAGAGAACATATTCAATAGCTACTCGGAGAGTGTAGATCTTATTCGGGTCAATTTTGGAGGATTGTGATTTGGCCAAACCATTTCTGGGTTTTGGTTGGATTAGCTTGAGGAGTATGAGAGTGATTTTTGAGAATTTTCTAAACACCAAATGTGGTTGTTTTGGCCAATCCATTGCAGCAGCTAGTGCATAAATTTTATCGTAGAGCATTTTTCTCGCCCAAATTTATATTGTAGGGCCAAAATTATTCTTCTGTGGGAAATTTCTCTTGATGAGCCGAAATCATTTGTTGGGATAATTTTATATGTTGGAGCCTAATTTATTTGCGAAATTTCTCTCATTTGAGCTAGTGATATTGAGTGAATTTACAGATTTGTAGAGTTCGAACATTGTGTTCTGAATTTATCTTATGTGGAGTAGTATGCATAATTGGGTAGACTGGGAAAATCACACTAAATTGGGGATTTTCTAGATAAACTTGAATTTGCCTAATATTTTTCTGGGGTTTTCTAGGTTTTATGAGAGGTGTCCGTGGTTAAATTTTCAAAACTTTCTGGGTAGTATTCAGGCCAAAAATATCATTTTTGTTTGAGAAATATGTTTTGTTATTCAACTGGTAATTGCATGAATTTTGGGTAATTTCAGGAAGTCGGAATTAGCCCAAAACATTTATGGGTTTTTTTCAGCCATGGGTCAAAGATTTTTCTCCTAATTTTGCAGAAATTTTAGGGATTTTTGGTGCCCCAAACATACAGAATTATTTGGCAGCTAGTGGGGAAGGAGTAAGCTTAAATTTTTGGTCTCGGGCGATCGGTAGTATTTGCCAAAATAATTTATGGGTTTCTGGGTTTGTGGTGGAGAGCCTGTTAAGTCCCTATATTAATAGTGTAGTCCCTTATTATGTTAGTGTAGCCCCCCTTATTTTTATTGTTGTACCCCTGTAACCCCCATATTTTTATTATTGTGCCCTTACATTATTATTGTTAGGTCAACTAGGATTACATTGTGGCCCCACTAGGACTATATTGTGGCCCCATGGACTCCTATATATAGAAAGGAGGTTTTGTCATTTGTATCATCCAAGAATTGTTCATTCGTGTAATGTATTGGAGGTTGCCCCCTCGAAGTGGCTTATTTCTAAGGCGTTGATATCTCTTTTCTTCTATTTTTGGAGCTGGTTTCACAACATTTGGTATCAAAACTTTGGATTATAGGGTTTCGCTACTCCAAATAGATCATCGTGGCATTTTCACTATAACGTTTCTCTACGAAGATTCAGAAGCTGAAATTTTTAGAGAGCGAAGCCGAAACCCTTGAGGTAGGGAAACACCATACATTCACTCCTTAACGAAGGAGATCACTCCACAAGCCATATGATTTCCAATACAATAATCCTTGACCTCTATCAATGGAGAGTCTCTAGCCTCTATATAGGTTTCATACATGCAATACCATGGGTAGTTATCATGGGTCTGTCAATACCATACATCCAATACAATGGGCTTATCACTTTATTCCCTAGATACATGTGGCCCCTTGCATAATTTGGGTTAACCACTTTATTTATTAACTATGGCCCATTTATTTATCATTATTACATTATTACATCATATTATTCCCTTGGGTACCTCCCTCTATACCCTATATTATCCCACCTAGGTATACTACATTGGCAAGTCGTACAAGTTCTCCAACTCTCAAAGGATAACCTAACTTTGGTGCAGAATCTAATGAAACAACAGGAAGATCAACATCACATCGAAAGAAGTTCTGAAGCAGTCAGAGAAACAAGAATTCAACAAGTACAATCAATTTCAGAGTATCTCAACAAGTGTAAGAACCTTCCTGTAGAAGATTCCACATGGGAGGATGAGAATTTTATATAGAAGCATCAAGAAATAATCAAGCATTGAGGACAACACTTGTTTGAAGGAGAGGGGCATGTTAAGTCCCTATATTAATAGTGTCATCCCTTATTATGTTAGTGTAGCCCCCCTTATTACTATTGTTGTACCCCTGTAACCCCCATATTGTTATTATTGTGCCCTTACATTATTATTGTTAGGCCAGCTAGGATTACATTGTGGCCCCATGGATTCCTATATATAGAAAGGAGGTTTTTTCATTTTTATCATCCAAGAATTGTTCATTCATATAATGTATCGGAGGTTTCCCCCTCGAAGTGGCTTATTTCTAAGGCGTTGATATCTCGTTTCCTCTATTTTGTAGCTGGTTTCACAACAGAGCCCAAAATTAATTTGGCGGAATTTTTTGAACACTTTTGGAGGCTCAAACAAGGGTTCCTTCCAGCAAGCAGTTGCAAAATTTTCAGAGTCAGCGCAGAGCTTGAGGAGAGATCATTTACTTACATATGGGGTAACATTTTTCTCACCTGAGATTGTTTAGATTTATTTTCTAGGATGAATTCATCTTGTTGTGCAAATATGATTTTTCTAGAGCCCAATTTATTTCCAGAGCCTAAATTAATTGTCAGAGCTAGATTTATCTATTGGGGCATGGTACTGTTGTGAGTAATGTGAGGTTCTATGAGTTGGTTGAATAACTATATTGATATGTTATAGTAGCCATGTATTTCTATGTGTGTTGTATAGTCATATTCTGTGTATGTTATGTGAGTACAGGTTGAGTCAAATTATCTACAACATTCTCACCCTTTCTGCAAAATCATGGGATTTGAGGAGACTTTTAAAAATCTTAGAAAAAACTTTAATGAATTAGAAAGAATTCGGTACCAAATGTAGTTTTAAAAATCACTTGCACAAGGTGCTTGGAGCTACAATGCTTCCTTGGATAAAAGAGAAAATCCGAACAACAAAACCCTTTTCAAAGGGGATACATGCCATCCTACAAGTAGAGAAGATAAAGGATTTGCAAAAAGAGTTGGAGGTAGGGAATTGGCTCATTGCACTTGGATTTGATTTGAAGAACCTAAATATGAACACAAAAACTTTCCTTAATTTGGAGAAGTAGAATCACATATTTCTAAAGTGAGCCAATCAGATTTGAAGGTCCTAAATTAGGCACTGGAACCAACAATGCTTTCTTTGATTCATCCAATATTCTTGGAGCATCCTTTTGAAGGAGTCAGACTTATAGTAGCTTCTTGTATCAGTGAGATTATCATGATAACTTCACCTATGCTTCCTAATGACATTATGTGGAATTTTTTTCCATATAATAGAAGAGAATCTTCATAATGTACATAACATCTGGGGTCTTGCCATTGAGAAGAGGATCAATTTCATAGAAATCATGGCTGGATTCATAGGTAAAAATGATGACAATTAGAGGATGTTGAAGACTAGGTTGTTGACCATTTGGAGGAGAGAACAGTTGGTTTCACCTGTTGCTTATGAACTGGCCGAGAGGTTGGTTGAGAAAAACATTGGGTGTTTCAAGAGACAATCGACCAAGGAGGAGCTACTCTAATTTGGTGGACCAATAAACAAGAACGAGTTGAGGAGGAAGGGACTTTGCTTCATCTGTAAAGAACCTTGGGGAACTGACCACTCATGTGTGAGGGATGCAGATGGGGTGGCAAAGGTAGAGCTAGGAGTACATTCCTTTTGTATGTCAGGATGAGGACTCTTCTTTGGATGAGTCCATGGGGTCATATGAGGATGCTTCTACAGAGCATGAGAAGTCATGTGGAGTTGATGACAGTAGGTTAGATTTGCATTCCAGTGTGCAGGGTGACCAATCAGAGGACTCGATGAGAGATATTCAAGATGATGAGTCACTTGTGATGATTAAGCCTGAGCAGCATATGTTGGGGCATGGGTAAGCTGAGGAGGAGTCTATGCACATCATGCATGATAGTCCTTTGGGGGAGAGCTAGATGGAGGGTCACAGTGAGTCAATGGTGGATATGTAGCTAACCTTGGGGTCAACATTGAGGATGAAGAGACAGATGTGCGGAAATCTAGCATGGTGGTAGTAGTTGTAGATACTTATCCTTGGGAGATATTGGGGGTTGATGGGGTAGTTATGCGGGAGGCTAATAGACAACATGAGTATGATATTCATGATCAGGAGAGGAATGATTTCTTGGAGATGGTGGTGCATCCATATTTGGGTCGACCCATTGATGAGGTGTCGATAGATGCACATACAGTTAGCAGGATTGTAGTACTTTCAGGGAGAAGCACTCTCCAGGAGTACATCAATGGGCCTTGTAGCATAACTTGCTCACTTGGGCCTATTATAGAGAGAGGGGCCTTATTTTTCAGCCAACCCATTGATGAGGTGTCAGTAGATGCACATACAGTTAGTAGGACTGTAGTAATTTAAGGGAGAATCACTCTCCAAGAGTACATCGATGGGGCTTGCAGCATAACTTTCTCACTTGGGCCTATTATAGAGAGAGGGGCCTTCTTTTTTAGGCAGTTCTCGTTGACATGCGGGATAGAGAGGCATGAGTTGAGTATGGGCTAGCAACCACACTCTAGATGTGTTCCATATGCAGATGTCACCACACTGGATTCTTCAGTCGGGATAGAGTAAAGAGAGATCATGAGTTGTTATCATATTTATGGTACAATCTTCTTAGTCAGGAGCATAGCAGAGCAGGGACTAGTAGACATGACAAATACTACAATTTCCAGTTGGTCGTGGGGCACATGTCGATAACTCTTCAACATTCCATCTTGACTTTGGGAGACTAGGATCAGCACTGGATTGATTCAGGAATTGGATTGGAGAGAGGTGATGAGTTGGTATGCAGTTTGGGTGGCATATTATACAGTCAGAGCTACAACACAACATGAGCCATGACGCATTGATACATGTTTGCGGTCTCGACCTCATGGGGCAGCAAATATAGCCAAATGCAATACACAGTCTGAGCTAGGGGACATGGATGATGATTTTCCATGGTGGAATTTGGATCTGGGAGGATTGATTGATGATAGGTGTGGTGAGAGCTCAGTTTTGGATTTCAGCATTGAGGGGTCTATTCCGGGTAGCCTGACATGGGGGCATAGCCGCATTTAGGGGTTTGTATGGGATCTAGACATTGCATCTCAGTTGCATCAGGCCAATAGGGTGGCCCACATATTTGGATTGCTTGAGGGAAAGAAATCTTAGGCTGGAAGGTTTGTAATATTGATTTTTTGGTGTCACTTATGACAGGGTTAGGATGGACTTCTAGAGTTGGGAGGAGATAGGTCACGAGTACAGGTTGGTATCACTAGCGGGCCTAGGGACATTTTGGAGGAGTTATGAGGATTTTCTATGAGGACCAGTGGAATTATATCAATATATTTCATCATCCACGCCGTTTTCCTTTTGTTCCAGTGCATTTCGACAAATTTCAGAAAACTGAGTTATTTTTGGGCTTAACTCAATTAATTACGCTCAAGGTGGAATTTTGGGAGGAATACTTGATAGAACACCTTAGTGTAATAGCTCGTTGGAATTGAGATGAGAATACCTACATGATAGGGTGGTTGGACATGAGTTTCAGTGACCTGAGGAGACATGGTATCCAATTTACTCTTTCCGGCATTAAAAATGACTATTTTAATTAGAAATTAAGAGGGAAAAGTGCTCCATGATTAAAATGATAATAATAATAAGGATCCATGAGATCTATAAAATAAAAGGAGGAGGCCATTGAGGAATATCTTGGATTTTATATATTTTCTTGTGTGAGGTTGACAACCCAGTTCTCTACTGCATCGGTAGGCTAAAGACAGAAACCCTCGGGTGTATTGTCGAGTGTTGGATGAAAACCCAACTCTCTTTGAGGAGACTTCATTCAAGAGTTTCATAGAGCTTCAGGGATATTGGAGTGAGGATCATTCAGATCTTCAATTGTTGCTTCATTTATTTTCAATTGATTCAGTGGAAATTTTTGTCGGAGGGAGAGTGCAACAATTCAGTTTTGGAGGCCAACATAGTGCAACAATGCAGTAGATCCTTGAGGTCATATTATATCTCAGCTATGTCAGCTATTTATCTTTCCCGCATGTAAAACTTAGTCTATGTTATAATAAATATGCGTTTATTTATTGCATCATTGTGTTATGGATTTGCATGAAATTTATATGTTTAATTTTAAATGGAAATATTTTGTTAGATGGGTGATAATTTTATGGGAAATTTGGGCTTAAGTGAATTTATGCAAATTTAGTTAATATATCCCATTTGGAATATTTCACATCTCAAAAAATTTCCTCCCTACATATCTCTAAAGGAATACATCTACCTTGTTTTCTCCTCTCTGATATGGCCTCTAAAGAGCATAAAATATCCATGATCTTCTCTTCATGTAAAATTGAAGGAAGTTGTTTCTCATAGTGAATTGGTAAAAGAATTGTTAGGATATCACTTGATTACTAGGCAAGCCCCTGAACCTCATCCTACACCTCCAACCTTTGCATCTGATCCATTTGTTTCTTAGGTTTCTACACAATCACAAGGAAGTGTCAGTGTTAATATCCCATCAACTATAGCAAAGGAGACATTTGCATCATGAAATTCAAGATCATCAACTCTTACTTTGTCATACACTTCTAAAACCAGGTCATCAAGCTCAGAAATTGTTTCCATAGATGGAGATGTTTCTACCAATCTAAAACCTTCATTAATTATTGGTAATCATTCCATGCCATATTATAATACAATTGGTCATGGAACAACAAAAAGAAATGGCTCATATCGTGGTGACCAATATAGTCCAAATTTCTCCCCTCATGAAAATGATGATGATGATGAAAGTAAACAGAAGTATACTCAATGGGGTAGTTTCCATAAAAGGTTCTTGAGGTTTTTTCTACCATTTTGGTCTTCTTATATTCCTAGTTTGTCAATAACTTATCCATGAAAAGAAAACTGAGATGGTGGAGCAACAACTAATGATTTAATTGCAGGGTACTCTCGATGGTGAAAATATTATGTATATCCTAGGAAGATCTTGATTTTCCTTTCCATTATGTATTCAATGGCAACTTTGATTCTTCTTCTCATCCATCATTCATGGGAGAACAAATTATTTTACACATCAATGGAAATATCATTAGAGTGAGGACAAAAAGGTTCAAAAATGTGTTATACTGGGGAATTTTGGTGGAAAAATATGAGGATAGTTTGGAGCTGTTAGCGATCGGGCTGGACCTTCTAGAAAATATTGTTAGCAGGATCACAATCATGGTCTTCATGAGGCCCACCATCATCATCCTTGAAGGATTCACAACAATGATAGAAATAATGTACTTCTAGTTCGTAACCATAAATTTTTTCATAGAAGGGATTTTCACCATTAGATGAAACCAAGAGTTGGAACTGCAACATAAGTTCACAAAACAGGATCAAATGAATTATTTGAAGTGACCCAAATCCACAAACGTGAACTGGTTGCTCGTTAAGTTGAAAAACTCCATTGTCTATTTCTTGCGGAATCTCATGCCTACTTCATCTAAGGAAGCAAGACTACAAAATAGTTTCAGAAACAACTACCAACAATAGAAAATGGGGTCTTAATATTTTCTATGGGTTGTCCCTAGTCATTTTTCATGTATATATGCTTGAGGAGGTATGTTGTAATACCATCAACTAGGATTTGTTTCTGAGGGTATCTTGAGATTGTAACTTTGAAAATCATGGTTTTGAAAATATTTATTCTTTTTTTTATTACATATATTCTTGGTACATCGATGGAGCATTTTGGATAGGTTCATGAAGAAATTTGTCCCATACAATGCAAGGTTGTTTCTATCTATCAACAGTGATAAGCATTTGATGGGGGTTAATTTATTTTTCATGCTTGAAAAAATAGATAGGTAAAATACGTTCACAAAATTCATAACCAATCCAGCAAAGTTAGTCTAAATGTTGAATTAGTAGCACCCTAAGCAAGAGAGGTAATAAAAACTATAAAGATCATCTCAGATATGGTTGGGATATTCTCGAATGACGCTCGAGTTGCAACCATCACTGAGTCCATTGAGTCCATTGGAGTCATCACTGACTTCATTGAATCCACTGGGTCTTTTCTATATGGGGAGGAATCCTTTACAACATCTATTTGGATAGTCAAAATCTACAAAGATAAGCCACCAAACAAGCCATCATATTTTTACCATGTCTTGGTAGACCAACACATGACCTATCTCAAGGTCCATTTGTGAGGCCATACATATCCAATACCACATCTGTCCCACAAGCATTAGTGTATTTCTATCCTTGGAATATTTTTCATCATGGTTATGGGTCACCCACAAACCCATGATTGTGGGTAAACCACAAAACCATTTCCATTGAAGACCATTTGTAAGGGCATACACCATTGTTATAATAGTTTACCCATAAGAATTATAGGGTATCTCTATCCTCGAACCTTCATTCATCATGGTTATCAATAAACTACAAGCCCATGGTTATGGGTCATCCACATAAAACCCCTTCCATCCAATTCCATTTGCTAAGCCATACACTCTCAGTATCACAATTGGCCCATAAGCATTATAGGGTAACTTTATCCTCAGAACTTTGTTCATCATTGTTACACCATTTTTTGGTCATCTAACCTATTATCATTAGATGGACCCAAGTACACCATGTAAGACCAGTTTTACCCTAAGTAAATCTGCTTTCACTATGTTAAAACAGGAAACCCCAAAAGGAAATATTAAACAAACCCATATTTGTTTGATTTTCCTCATGGAATAATTAATTAAACCATAATTTAATTATTATTCCAGTCATGTTTAACCCAAAATCAAAGAAATTAATTAGATAAACCTTTATCTATCTTATTATTTTCTAGGAATAATCATTTAAACCTTATTTAGATGATATTCCTTGTTAAATATGACCAAATCACCCACAAATAATTAAATAAATCACCATTTATTTAATTATCTTTCAACCACCTCCTTAAATAATTAAATAAATCATTATTTATTTGATTATCTTCTAACCGCTTCCTTAAAAAGATAAATAAATCATTTATTTATTTATTTTTGACAAATTAAGGGATTTGACCCAAGTCAAATACCTTTTCCCTCCAACAAATATAATAAAATATTCCATAAAAGTGGATCTAGATCTGGTTAACCCATGCACCAAGATCTAGAATGACCCAATATTTTGTTATAAATAGGAGGGTTTTTCCTACCATTCTTCACCTTTTGTTGCCTATTAGATCACTTTGGATCTATACACTTGGTCACCATTTTCTGCCATTTGCTGTGTGAGCTCCCTTTCAGTTCCATTCTTTGTGTGGGTTTTCTACCAGCAGAAAATCTTCAGATCAAGTAGAGACTTCAGAAGATTATCCCAGAAATTGGATACTTTCTTTTTCTCCAGTTGCCCCATTAATATAAAATTCTTCAAAATTGTTCTTGTCTTGTCTTCATTGGTATATGGAGCAAACCTTATTTTCTGCTTCATGTCTTTCCATGCATAGATCTAGTTTTTGCAGCTCTTTTATGTTCAACTAACCGCAGATCTAAAGATATTGGCAGCCACTTTTGTTGTTAGGGCTATTAGTTATGCGTAGCTAAAGTGGTCCTTTTTCGTACACTTCGACAAAGGATTCCTACTAACAAATGGCGACTCCACACGGGTTTTAAATTACGACCGCTGTCGTTTTTCATATTCCTGCATATCCAGCTACTTCAGACCCTAGGGTTTCTTTTCAGCTGTTTATTTTTCCTATTTTTATGGTGTTTTCTCACATAAAACCCTAAAACATCAAAATTTCCTTAGTGTGTTACACAGCCCACAATATTCACGCAGTCAGCGACTGATATAAGCCAGAGGCAGCTCAACTTTTAAAGAAAATTGCCGCGAGACACTTAGAGATAGAAGTCGCACTTTTTGGCCCATAAGCTGCCTTTGGACCTCCAAGTAAAGCACTTTCTGCCCACTATGCGACTGCCTTTGGCAGTCGACCCATGAGCTGAGTTTTGGTGATTTCTGCCTTTAGTAGAAGGTTATATACGACTTCTAATGGGGTCTTAGAAGCTGTCTCAGGCACGCTTCATTAAAGTTCGTCTGTTTAATCTTATAAGTGGGAACACCTTTAGAGCACACAAATGCCCTCCACTTTTTGTGGAATATTTTTAGCTGTTTCAGCCGTCTGTTTTTCAGAGCTTCAGCCTCCTTTTTTCCAGATCTGTTACCTCCCTTTCAGATCCATTGAAATCAACTCTTCTACCTCTCAAATCACCTCCTGAAGATTTGCTTGGATCTACTTTTAGGGCCTCCACCTTGCCCCCTCCGTTTTTTGCTGATTTCCTTCCTTTTTCCAGCCACCTTGCCTCTGTCTTTTAGCTGTGATCTGCACCTATTTTCAACAGCTTTATCCTTTAGATCCCTGTCCCTTTTGACCTTAGATCTATTGGCCTCTTTTCTGTGTGTTTTGCCTAGATTTTTCCCTTTCTTTTCAGATTAGTTTTGAGAGACCCACCTTCTTGGGTTAGATAGATGCACAAGTAGCTGTTATTTTTCTGTTATTTCAGCATTATATACTGTTCTCTGTAGGTTTATTTTCAGCTACGCAGCACACCTTTTTCTTGCTCTCAAAACGGAAAGGGTTTAAAAATTAAAATTAACGCACGCCACACACTGACCCTAAGCGAAGAAGCGCCTGGTTAACACTGCCTGGCAAAGACTCTAAAATCAATTGTCACTGCACCTTTTCTGCCCTTGACCTCAATTGATTCTGTCCCTTTCTGCCCCTGTCGGTTCCCTTCTTCCTGTCGTCATTACGCCCCCAAGGCGCCTTTCCCGGAGACTTCTTGGCCTTCACCCTCAGTTTTCGGTCGATCGACCTGCTCCGACCCGCCATCGTCGAGCTATTCCTCCTCCGAGTCCGCACTCTGACTCCTCTCCTGATTCATCGGGTTCCCCTTCTCCTCCTGGTTCTCCCCCTACCACCATGTCTGGTCCAGGGCCTAACGCTAGCGGTTCTCCTGGCCCTAATTCCAACCCGACTACTAGCGGAACCGCCACAGGAACAACCCCGGCCACCCCCTTACTGCCGTACATTGTAGGCCTCAGCCTCCCCGATTTTGAATCAGTTGATCAACGACCCTATCCGCCACGATGTTGGTTGGCCTTGCATGCCAACCAAGCTCCCTTCCGATATCCCTAAATTCGAAGGCCAAGCTGGAGAAGATCCAACCAATCATGTTCGATCTTTCCACATGTGGTGTTCCTCCAATTCCATTACCGATGACTCCATCCGTCTTCGTTTGTTCCAACACACGCTTACCGGCGAAGCTTCTAAATGGTATGTTGAACAAGCCACCTCTTCCCATACCACCTTTGCGACCCTTGCTCAGGCCTTTTTGTCTTATTTCCAGCTCCCTCTCCGATACGACACTGGCACGGAGCTCTTGACTTCCTTCAAGCAATCCTCTTCAACCCGCATTTCCACCCATGTTCAGGAATGGCGAAGAAGACGGAGCTTATGTCGAGCCCCTCCCTTCGAAGATCGGGTTTATATGGACTGGTTCCTCCGCACCCTTCCGGCTCCCATCGGCAAGGATGTCGCCTCCCATTTTCCTCAAACCGAAGAAGCCGCCCTCCAAATAGCCTTGAAATATGACCTGATCTACGCCCAATCTGGTTATGTTTATACCGTTCTTCCTGACCTCCCCAGGCCCGGTGGCGCTAACGCCCCGGGGGCATCTCATTCCACCGACGGTATCGTTGGAGCCCTTTCCCATCCATACGCTCAACCTCCTATGGGCTATGGCATCCCTCAGGGAGGGGCCAACTCCTCCAGCACTCTCCCCCCTCCCGGTAGCATGTATCTAGGATACGGCATGCCTCCTCCTTTTGCCCAACCTCTTGCTTACCTCAATGTTGCCCAACCTAACCACTACCTTTATCCGCAGCCTAGTGCGCTAGCTCCTCCAGCATATGCGCTTCCATCTCCCTTGCCTCCTCAAAACCCGCAACAGCACTTACAGCCTCCTCCAGGGCAAGTATTTGCACAGCAGGGCGCGACTAATCCCCCTTCTTCTCAAAGAAGGCGGAGAGGCAATCCAAACCAATCTGCCCCTGGTACCCATGGACCCAATCCTGGTGTGGACCCTAACACTGCCAACCAGCAACAGGGCACTCAGCCCAAGCCGGACAGGCCGCTTCGCACAAGTAAGCCTTGTTCGTGTTGCGGTGTTTATGGTCATTACACCCACGATTGTCCCCTATTACCCCATATGCGGGAGATGTGGGAGTCTCACGCCACATTGCGCGGACATCACGCCTCCCCTCATGCTCCTCCTAATGTGGCCACTACCCAGCCAGCTGTGTTTACAGATCCTTTCCCTCAGCAAGGATTCGTGGCTACCCAACCGCCCGACAGCCAGGTAGCCACCCCCCCTTCCCTTTCTGGTTCCTCTGATTACCAGATCCTTATGATGCACTCCGATCCTAACCCGTCCGTCGATCTTCACCTTCAAACTCGGTCTCGCCAGTACTCCAAGCCTCTTGCTCAGTCTGCTCCCGAGCCTCCTTCTTCGGGTTCTCCAGAGCCTCTTTCGTCACCCAGTGGCCCCTTACATATCCCTCAACCAAAAGTTGAGGTTCATACCAAGATACCTAAGGGCCCACTACGTCGAAACGCTGCTCCCAGTCGAGCTGCCCATTCATATAGCATAGTAGATGATTTGGCGCAATCTCCTGCCGCCATTTCCACACTAGAGCTCCTCCAGTCGTGCCCTTCCCAAAAGAAGGCTCTACTATCTGCCGTGGGCGCTGTAGATCCTGCTGATGACCAAATGATTGTTTTCGATGCCACTCAATCGAACCATCCTCCTCTCCCTCCTTCCGTCGCCTTCCAAATCCCAGTCAAAATCCGGAACGCCAACGTTTCCCGGTGCATAATTGATGAGGGGGAATCCACCTGCGTGATGTCCGCTTCGGTTTGGAAGCAACTCGGATCCCCTGAGTTGGCCCCTTCCACGATCACCCTTCGAGCGTGGGACGGCCATGCCTCCCAGCCCATTGGCCTGTTTCGTAATTGCCCTATCACCTTCGCCGGTAAGACTGTTTGCGTTGACGTTGAAGTCATCGACGCCCCGCTAGATTACAACATTCTATTGGGGCGAAGCTACACCTATGCTATGTCTGCTGTCCCATCCGCGGTCTTTCGCAAGATTTCTTTCCCCCATAATGGAAAGATAATCACCATTGACCAGTTGACATATCATGAGCCTAAATATCAGACCTTCCCTGAGACGACCATCTCTTCTGTAGCCAACAAGCAAACCATCGATTCCTTGACCAGTGTCTCCCCCGGCATTTACAAAGATTCCTCCCTACTTGGAACTTTCCCTAACCTTCCCCCCCCTCCTGTCACCGATCCCAGCTCCTCGAATGTTTGCATGATGCAATCGTCCCAGGCTTCCCGTAAGCAGCCTGCCTCGGCTAGTCAGCAACCTCCCCCTCGCCCTCCGCAACCCACTCCTAGGCCTTCATCTCAGCCAGCCGGACTCATCCTTTTGGCCCTACCCCTACATCTAGTATCCCTGAACCCCTGTATCCTCCTGGATCGGTTCCTCCTGGCCTTAACCATCTCGAAGCCGTCCCTCCTGGTCATTACCCTGCTGGGCAGATCCCTTTCCTAGCTCCCCCTACCGGATTATATTCTGTCCCCGTCATGGCTATCCTCTCTCTCCCTAACTTGACCTTGGGCATATCGGTCTGGTACCTTGATCCCCCAGCCGCCACCCCTCCTGGTCATCCCAAGCCCTATATAGCTTTGACACCGGTTCAACCGGTCCCCCTAGCTTCCTTCGTTGCCACTGTGCCCCCAGCACCTCCACAGGACCCTTCTCCTGTCATGACGGCTCCCGGAAAGAAAGGCAAAGCCCGCAAGGGGGCACCTAAAGACAAGACCACCACGAGTGACCCGTCCCCTTCTCCGCTCGCGAAGCCTTGTGCCTTATGTGATGTCACCGGTCATGCCACCCATGCTTGTTCCGAGTTACCCCGTATTCAGCCCATGGTTAAAGTTGCGTTCCCCGAGTCTACGGTCCCTGAAGCCTCCATTCCTTCTTCGTCCATAACCAAGAACCCCAAGACTCTCCGCACCAACAAGCCCTGTGCTTTGTGCGGCGTTCATGGCCATTACTCCCACCATTTTCCTCACCTGACGCATTACCGCGCCTCTTTAGAGGTAATCCGAGAGTATGAGGTTGAACAAAATCAATCCGCCTCTCCCATCCTCGCACAGTACGCTTCAGGCCAGCCTGAGGATCCCCCTGCTCCCATCGAAATTCCCCCCCCTGATGTTCCGATGACAAAGTCTACTGTAACCATTCTTTACCTATCCTCCTCTGCGAGACACTTGGAGCCTAGCCCATCTGCATCCTCCCCTGTTGTGTCCCTTGACCACCCCTTCCCTACCCATACACGAGATCACTCCACCCGTGTCTCTGTTGACCTCTGCAGCCTGAGTCCTCACCATACTTCCGATAGCCCTCATATACCACCCTATATGAGTCATGGTCATCCCGCTCCTTGCACTCCCTCCTGCGGTTGCCTCCCGATGACTTCTGTGCACTCACGCTGCCGTCATTGCCTCTCCTCCCCTCATTTGTTGTCTTGTCACACCATTCCACAGGACCCCCCGTCCACACCCTTTATCGGTTACGCCGATGGTGCAAGTCGTTACTCTAGGAATCTAGCCTCGGCAGGTTGGGCCATCTTCACCCCCTTGCATGCCCTTGTTCTTTCTAACGGGGTATGCATTGGTTCTGCCACCAACAATCAGGCCGAATATGATGCAGTGCGTGGTCTCTTAGCCGATGCCCTCTTTCATCGCATCCTCCATCTACACGTTCGTTTGGATTCCCTACTTCTTGTAATGCAACTAAATGGTGTTTATCGTGTGCATAACCCTGTGCTGTTTAGATGCTATTTACGAGTGAAAATCTTGATACATGCATTTGAAACCATAACTTTCAACCATGTACCTCGAGAACAGAATCACTATGTAGATAGTATTGCAAACCATGTTCTAGATTGGCATTTATCACACACATTTCATACAAGACAATAGCATTCATAACCATCAAAAAACGATGCATATCCATAATATGTGTCGCAAAACATGTGTTTAGAGTCCATCTACTCTGATACATATGACATGCCCATAGCATGTTACAAAAAACCCAAAACTGGAGGCACCACCTGCCCCTACATACATCATAGGGGGCACCACATTCCCCACCCCTAATCACTATCTGGAGGATCCCGGGCCAATGGCTCTGCCCCTGCAGCATGTAGTTCGCACATAGCCTGACCGGACATCGCCATGCATCGCATGACACCTCGCCACTCCGAGGGTAGACTAACACATGGCTCTATGAACTGGTCGTCTAAGTCCTGCCACCCGCGCTCTGATACTCCGGTCAACAACCTTTCGCATCTACGGCGGATGTCCTCCAGCAGGGCGGCTGCATCCTCATTCTGCGCCGCTCTCGACCCACTCGGACCTGTAGCTCCAGACGCTGCCGGTCTTCCCATATATCCGGCCAGTTTTACCGGTGCTATATCTGCATACCAAAAGTACATGAATCAGTACCATCAATTACTATTCAAAAACTTTAACATGCCCACACAAGAATAGCAATCTGTCACTTACCATCGGGCCCCCAGACTCGACCAGGCAGAAGTGGCAGGTCCGGATCTCCACAGTAGCTCATCCCACTATAGGGATAGTCGTCTATGTACAATGGCATCTGATCCCAATGGGAAAAAAACTCAGGTCGAAACACTCGCCCAACTGCCCCTCCTCCTCCTCTGTATAGTAGCCATCCCCAACGACGCATCCTGGGCTCTCTCGGGCCCCCATCTGGAAGTTGTACACGAGGCCTCAAGGTCGGGATCTTCTCAAAGAAGAAGGCGCACAACAAAGTCCCATATGAGCAATCATGTTTCACCTGCCGCCTGCATAGTGACAATTGTCGCTTTAGCGACACCACCATCATGTGGGCCCACCCATAGTAGGTCCCACCCAGCATAGTTTCCACTATCATCATCTGCCCCCCAGTGATGTGATGGAGTGCCTGGTTGCCTAGGATACGTAGCACAACTGCGGCCACTGCACGGGTTTCTAGCCTCTCTAGATCCCCGATCGGTATTCGAGTCCCCTTGACTTGGAGATCCGGTCGACAATGATGCTCCACGAACTCCATGATATGCCACCCCCGCGACAATACTGGTTGTGTGTTTCCCACCATCCCCAGTGGCAGGAGACCAGTCAGGAAGTACACGTCCTGGACCATCAATTCGATCTTGTGCCCCTGCACTACAAAGATCTCCTGATCTGGATCCCAGTAACTGATAATCCAGGCCAATAAAGGTTCCCCTGCTCTCATCAAAGGGTTCTCCAAAAACTTGAGAACCCCAAATCTGGCCAATACATGGCGGATGCCCTGATCCGCCTGGAACTCTGCCCGTAGTGTCCCCAGATCTCTCTCTCTCCAGTTAACCTGTAAATCTGCCATACCTGCACAAACACATCATTTTTGTCAGCGTACAAATCGGGAAAACTATAACCAAACACCAAAACCCAACTTCCAGCCATAAAACAGCACCAAAACCCCCTCATCTCCCAGGTCGCAGTTTTCTGCCCATTTCTGGGACAGGTCGCACTTTTCTGCCTGAAACCTGCTTCCCAGGTCGCACTTTTTGGACCCAGCCGTAGAGATGAAGGAGGGGTTGTTTCTGGATTTCTGGGCCCTAAACTAAAAACTTAATCCATCAAAATGCAAGAGAAAGGTTAGGCCTCCCACCTGCAACTGACGGATCTCGATTCCAATGGTCGGTTGTCCGCTACGTTCGCCGCAAGATTTAGGGCCTTCTCTCCTCTCCACATTCACCACAGCAACAATAGCAAATGAGTGATTTTGGAGGGAAAACTGCCTTATTAAAAGAGAACCCCTGTTTCTTCTTTCGACTGCTGCGATCACACCGTAGATCCGTTTGACAAACCGTCTACACCGTTGGAAAGATCTCACCGAGCCCTCAAATGGGTATCTGTTAGTTTTTTGTGATCTGATACTTCACCAGGACACATTTTGTCCAAGAAGGGTCACTTCAGCTCTCCTTAAAATCAAATTTCCTCACTTACGACACTTGTACTTGGGGCACCACCTTGCCTCCTTACTTGTCTTCGTTCGTGTCGATTTTCGTCATGAGTTCCCATCATGTACTCATGTTTCCACGGTCCCCCATTGGGGCCTTTACTGTGTGGCAACACCATCGAGTCGCCCTTGTTTAGAGCATCCAAGTTGAGTCATCATTCCCTCCATGGAGTCTATACCGAGTCCCTTTGTACCCCACTATAGCCCTCCATCCGTCATTGCTTGGTATCTCTCTTGTGTCGCACATTATGACCTTCAGTTCCACTGTCCCCCATCCCTGACAATGTTGTGTTAGTCGCTGCCATGTCATTCATGCCCTTTATGCTCTAGCAAGGGAAGTCGTCCATTAGCTACTCATTCCTTTCCAATTCACTATCATCATTAGTGTCAGTCTGTCCGTCGCTCTACTCTTTTCTCTCGTGCCTTAGTTGAGGGTCTCTCATTGCCTCAACTATGGCAGACCTCCTTCTGTCGACATCAGCTCATTCATTCCAGAAGCCAGGTCTAGAGGGCGGTGTACCTTGGTTCCAGCTTCCACTCTTGTTCGGTGCCTCGGATCAGGCAAAGGGATATCTCCTTTCCCTTTGGCTTGATTGTTTCTCCAGCTCCTTTCAACATGATCGAGATTCGTATACTCGATGGTCTAGTGATCCAGCAGCAGCTCTTGATGATCCCCGGGTGTGTGTGAGATGTTTCAACCCTCATGAGGGGGTGGCCCTGCAGGTAGCCCCCCACATGCTCGGATGACCTCTTCTTTGCAGCCTTCGATGTAGCTCCAGATATTTGATGATGTTAGCCGTAGCCACTTGCAGCGCCTCTTCGACTTGCATGTATCAGTCAAATTTTGTGAGCCCTTCCCCATTTACAGGGGGCATTTGGGTTGTATTTGTATCTCATGTACTCAGATATTATTGTACAAGTCCTGGCTGTTATCCTAAGCACAGCATGTATGTGGGATTCCTCATTGTATTTTTATCTGGCTCATGATTATGCCAGCTATACTTTATGGTTCGGTCCCTTGTTTACTGGACACACTATTCTTTTGTACTTTGTCTCGGCGGGCATAGGTATGCCTCCCCCGCCGCCTTCAGCAGAGGTACCCTCTCATAAAAAGAGACTTGTTGCACCTGCGAGTCTCGTCTCCTCAGGGTCTAGTCCTTCAACACACTATCTACCTCACATTTCTCTCTCTGACACCCTTTTTGTTGTCTAGTGATTGTGTTCTTACAACGTACTTCGGTCATACGATTTGCTCCTAACACTCGCACGCTGGGGGGCAATCTGTTACACCATTTTTGGTCATCTAACCTATTATCATTAGATGGACCCAAGTACACCATGTAAGACCAGTTTTACCCTAAGTAAAACTGCTTTCACTATGTTAAAACAGGAAACCCCAAAAAGGAAATATTAAACAAACCCATATTTGTTTGATTTTCCTCATGGAATAATTAATTAAACCATAATTTAATTATTATTCCCAGTCATGTTTAACCCAAAATCAAAGAAATTAATTAGATAAACCTTTATTTATCTTATTGTTTCTAGGAATAATCATTTAAACCTTATTTAGATTATATTCCTTGTTAAATATGACCAAATCACCCACAAATAATTAAATAAATCACTATTTATTTAATTATCTTTCAACCACCTCCTTAAATAATTAAATAAATCATTATTTATTTGATTATCTTCTAACCGCTTCCTTAAAAAGATAAATAAATCATTTATTTATTTATTTTTGACAAATTAAGGAATTTGACCCAAGTCAAATACCTTTTCCCTCCAACAAATATAATAAAATATTCCATAAAAAGTGGATCTAGATCTGGTTAACCCATGCACCAAGATCTAGAATGACCCAATATTTTGTTATAAATAGGAGGGTTTTTCCTACCATTCTTCACCTTTTGTTGCCTATTAGATCACTCTTTATCTATACACTTGGTCACCATTTTCTGCCATTTGCTGTGTGAGCTCCCTTTGAGTTCCATTCTTTGTGTGGGTTTTCTACACCAACAAGAGAGAGAAATATTAGATCTGAAGTGCTGAGGACTTCCAAGAACCCATCCCACTGAGGAGAATTGGATACACCTTCTTGTTTTCCTCTCAGGTGCCCCATTAATATAAAAATTCTTTCAAAAATTGTTCTTGTCTTGTCTATTGGTATATGGAGCAAACCCTTACTTTTTCTGCTTAATGTCTTTCCATGCATAGATCTGGTTTTTGCAGCTCTTTTATGTCTAACTAACCGCAGATATGAAGATATTGGCAGCCACTTTTGTTGTTAGGGCTATTAGTTATGCGTAGCTAAAGTGGTCCTTTTTCGTACACTTCGACAAAGGATTCATACTAACAATCATGGTTATGGGAAAACCACATAAAATATGTGTCTTCAATATCACATCGTTTTGGGTCATAAGCTAACCCATGGTTATGGATTAACCAGAGAAAACCATTCTCTTCATTAGCTCATATTCAAAAGAAGCTTCTAAGGAAGGAACTTGATGCAATGGTTACCATTGCTTCCTAGGGGGGGGGGCGGATTGATCTGAATGAAAAAAGGTTTATGCCCATGGTATTGAGTGATTTAAATAAGACACCAAGAATATTATAAATAATGACCCTTACCTTACTTAAGGACATATTCGTCCACATAATGTAGTTTTAACATTTTCTCATATTTAATAAAGAGTTTATTTATTTTGAATATTGTGTTTTTTCTCTTCCCCTCTCAATGTTAAAATATCTTTGACCTTGGCCCTCCAATATTTGGATCAGACTATGTGGGAGGATTTCAAAACCCTTATGAAGTCACAATTTTACCCTATCAGGTATGTAGAGGACGAGTGTATCTTATGGCATTACTAAAGTAGAAGTAGAGGCAAAGTGTACAAGAGTACACCACTGAATTTAGAGATATGGAAATAATGTTGCATATCTCCCCAAATAACCCAAACATACCCCTCATGTATCTGGGGGTACTACACAACCATCTATGTAAGAAAGTGATGTTTTTCAAGCCCAAATTAGTGGACAAGGCTTGTGTATAGACATAATTCTTGGATAAAATATGTCAGAAGAAAGAGAAATCAAGTAGGTTAGAAAAAAGGAGCACCAGGAAACTTCCAAGGAGGGGAAGAAGAACTGGAAATGGGTAAACTATTAAAATAAAACAACCACAACACACCAGTGCAAAGATCTCAACAACCACTATGACCATTTTATATTAATGGTCATATAGAGGATAATTGTTGGAAGTTGCATCCAAAGCTTAACCTGAAGAAAAAAAGGGAAGATGCAAAGAAGAAGAACCTCACGCCCATTGATTTGAGTAACGAGGCTGAAATTATCTTAGACATGGATGAGAAAATCACATGTACATCAGTGAAAAAGGATGTGAATCTAAGTAACCTACAACCAAAGGAAGAGAACAAAAATACCTAACTCTTCCACCTAAATATATAGGTCAATAAGACACATATTGATGTTTTGTTTGACTCAGGATCACAGGAAAATCTCAAAGCAACAGAGTTGGTGAATAGATTAGGATTGGAATTTTGTAATCATCCAAGCCCATATCCATTGGGATGAGTAAATAAGGATGTGGAAATAAATTAACCAAACAGTGAAAATTAAAATTTGTTGTCAATGTTGATTATATTGATGAAGTAGAGCTAGATTGTAACATCCCTCGTGAAAATTCCATGTAACAAAAGTTAATAAAGGAAAAACAATAACCACGGTTATGGGACACTTATTCAAAGATGAATTTTGGTCAAAACATCCTAGTGGGTGTTCATTTCAGTTTTTATGGCTAACGAATTGACAAAGTCAATGGAAAAGGCTTTAGAAAGAAAAAATGGAATTTTGGCATTTATTTATGAAAATAATGGAAATCAGGGGAAAAGGAAGGTGAAAGGTCATAGGTTGCATGTGAGGAGGAAAATCAAGAAAAATAATGAATAAAATAGAGGCCACACTAATAAAAATTCTTATGAGGATCAGTTGGTCCCTTTTGTCAGTGTAACCTTTTGTCAATTCAATTTTGAAGATCTCTCTCCATTCTCTCTGTCTCTCACTCTTGGACACTTATAGTTTTCTTGTAGCACTTCAACATTAGATCAAGAAAGGAAGAGAAGGCAAAGATGAAGCAAATATCAATCAAGGAAGAGTAGGATCAAGCCGCTACAATGGGTATACTTGAAGGTATCAATTTGCATGTGTGATTTACTTGCTAGATTTTGCATGCATGGTTATGCATGTATGTTATTGGTTCTCTTGCTATCATTGGCATGGGTTTGGTTAGGTGTGACAGTGTTCTTCAGCATTTCCTTTCCATTTCTGGATATCTATGGTGTAATGGGGTTCTCATGTTTTGGTTAAGTTGGATTTATGGATGGATTTAAAACTAAGTTAGGTGGATATCTGAATGAAATAACACATGGCCTAGTGATCCCTGGACCAGACTGTGGACTGTGGTAAAGCCACTAGCCTAGTAACCCATGAACCAGAATGTCGGTTGAGTTAAAGCCACGCATGGTGTGCTTCAGTAGGAATAGGAATCCTCAACTGGTAAATGGATGGATATACAAAAATCCTAGAGGTGGGTGCCCTCGGTCAGCCCTAGGAATCCTTGGACAGTGAGTGGCGGAATACATGGTAAATCCTGAAGGGTGGTGTCTCGATGATGACCTAGTTATCCCTAGATCTAACAGTGGATTGCAGTAAATCCTAGAGACAAGGAGGTAGTAAATTTGTGATGGTGTAGGTGGATAAATCTAGTGGCATCCATGCTTCTTTATGGCTTAGTGATCCAGTGAGGATTGTAGTAAATCCTAGTTTTATTGATGGGTATGAGGTGGTGTAGCCTAGGGAAACCCTGTTGATTTTTTGTTTTGATTCCCATATTCATGCTCGGAATATGGCACAAGGTTGATTGGCTGAAGAGAGATTTGGTTCAACCAATCTATGGTCAGGTGGAACGTGGAAGTCCTAAACTTGGTTGGATTTTTCATTCATTAATAAGAGTTCCTTTCCTTGGTATTTTATGTGCGAATGTATTGGTTCATTTCCGGAATTTATGTTTTTTGTATCTTTATTATTTTGGTTTTTTATATGCTAGTTATGAATATGTTTTATGATAATGATGATGTATGGTTCTCATCATTTTTTAATTTAAAAATGAATGAGAAATGAATATATGACCTAATAGATGATAATGCATCTATTATGACCTATAAAATGCATATTTATGACATTTTGACGAAATTCATGTCATGGCTAGTAGGGGTCCAGTCAAATTATTCTTCAAGTATTTGCATTTGTATAATTTTTTCTATGTTACTTTTCATTCCTAAAATTTTCATGGAGTTCTGGGTAGTAGCCTAAGTCCTGGCACATAATCTAGAGTCGTTGGCACAAAACTACCTAGAAAAATCCCCAAATGCAAGCATGCCCTTGTTGTGGGATTGACTGGAGGGTCCTAGTCACATGCATTCCCATGTCATGGGATCATCTGAGGCTTAAATGTAGTAAAATGTTAGGTTGTCTTAGGGGTTGAACACCTAGAAGGGTTTGATGGCTCTTGATGGTTATGTAGCATGTGTAGAAGGTTAGATTGGTTGTGTTGTGTAAGTTCCACTTCCTTAAATGTATTTGGGGATTTGAATCAGAACATAGTAGCCTCTCGTCACATGTTTAGCCCAACAGACCAGTTAACTTGGGTAAATGTGGGAGGAGGGTGTTACAGAGTGGTAGTAGAGCATGGTTCACCCCTTGGACTAGATGGACGGTGTGTTGGTCATGCATACATTTCGGTTTCATATGTGTTCTTATTCTTGTGGTTTATGTATTGGTTGCATATGCATGGTGTTGGTTATGGTTTTAGTTGCGTCTCCATGTGAAAGTTGATGGTTTCGTTGTTGAATGTAATTTTTGTGAATGTATGTTAGTTATACATTGATTATGCATGTCATTTTTTGTATGTATTGTGTATGCATGTGTGTCATACATATGTTGTTATGCATGCATTGTGTCTAGTTGGTGTTATGGTTGTGACATTATGCATGGTAACTAGATAATGGTGGAAATGATGATTATATGTGTGTGTGTGTGTGTGTGTGTTGCACTAATCTGGTCAGTCTTGAGGACGACATATCCTCCCCGAATTATACCGAGGTACATTGGTTTTTTTATGATTTGGTTTAGCTAACATAGTATGCCTTGTAGGAATAAATCAAGATGAATAGCAAGATAGTATATTATAGTTCACGAGATTCTCCTTGTGGATAGGATAAGAAACATGGCGTTGGGAAATCTTTTGATTTAGCATACACATTGAGAAGCTTGAAGGAAAAAATACGGAGTTGCAAAGCAGATAATGGTAGAATCATGCAGAAACAGGAGAAACAAGCAGAAGTTAATGTAGTAATCCTTCATAGTTTGTCAAAATTGTAGAGACATGGACCACTTCGGATCAGCCATGTATAGGAGGAAAAAACTAATGGGGCATATGGCAGTAGGTCTCATTGTGGTCACATGTTAGATAGAGATTACACGATCAGATATGGTAGATTCTTGGATACTCCAGATAGGAGAGATGGAGGACATAGGTACTATTCTAGTTCTGGTTCTCACAGACATTATGATCATCATCGTTATCACCCTTATAGGAGGAGTGATAGGGGATACTTGCTAGATGAGTTTAAGAAAGCTAAGCCACCTAGCTTTGATGGAGATTTGAAGAATCCCGGGGACACAGAGGCTTGGTTACTTGGCATGAAGAAGTTAGTTTAACTACATGAGTACAGAGAGAATATGAAGGCAAAAATAGTTATCTTTAGCCTCAAAGGAAAAGTAGACATCTCATGATGTAAAACGGGTTCGAGACATCAGGACGGGGGCCTTGAGTTGGCATGAATTCAAAATACTTTTCAGAAATAAATACTTGTCAGAAAGGTACGACGACAACAAAGCCAAAGAATTCTAGGAGATTGAAATGGGATCAATGACAAATGAGGTATATATGACCAAGTTCGTGGAGTTATTGAGGTATGTACCATATCTCAAAGATGATAAGGATAAATTTTAGATTTTGTGAGTGGATTTCCAATAAAATTTAGAGGTCTGATTAAGTATGATGAGCCTCAGTCACTTGAGGAAGTTATTTGGAAATTGAAAAATTGTTATGAGCAGACAGTGTAAGGATGAATCTAAGTAAGGATGAAAGGAGAGAGATAAAGGTAAATTTAAATGGCATTCAAAAAGAAAAAGACCTCAAAATGCAAAAGAGAAAGAGAATTTTGCACCTCAGAAGAAGTTCAATGCATCGAGGCAGTGAAATATGTCACAACAACATAATAGAGGTGATGGTAGAGGATGGTTGGAGTGTTGGACAAGTGGTAAGGAGTATCTTAAAAGGGGTTGTTCATAGAATCAGGGTGGTAGGCCTCATATCTATAGTGCATAGGAGGCACATGATGTTGGTGATGTTGGGTAGAGAATTCCTCGTATCTATGCAGTGTTGGATAATAGGAAAGCAGATCATCATCTATCATTGAGATGGACGGTAAGCTTTGTGATCAAGTTGTTTCTATTTTGATTGGACCTGGATCTAATTATAGTTATGTTAACCCTAACTTGATGGATACATGTGGTTTGAATAAATAAGTGCATGCAAAATATTGCTTAGTACAGCTGGCTGTAGGTACTAAGAAGAGATTTCATCATTGGGTAAGAGATTGTGCATTTGAGTTGAATGGTATGCCTACATCAAAAAAAAATTCAATGTATTACCGTTGGGGTCATATAGTATGATTTTGGGTATTGATTAGTTATATATTCATAGGACCAAAGTGGATTGTTATGAAAAATACATTGAGTGCTTGGATTACAATGAAGAGCAGAGAATATTACAAGGTAAGAAGAAAGTAGCATTAGTTAGGATGGTGACAACTATGTAGGAAAAATCTAGTCGTAGAAAAGGGTGTGTGTTATTTTCAATGCACATTTCTAGTGATAAAGGTTAGGAGGTTGAGGATGCATATATATTGAGTATGTACCCAATCTTACAACAATTTTAGGATGTGTTTCCAACATATATCTTAGATTTTCCGCCTCAAAGAGAAGTGGACTTCTCCATTGAGTTGGTACTAGGGGCAACACTAGCATCGAAGGAACTATACATAATCAAAACTCTAGAGTTAGTAGAGATGAATTTGTAGTTGAATGAAATGCTTGGAAAGGGATACATTAGGCAAAGTGTATCACCGTGGGGCCACCCTTATTTTTTGTGAAGAAGAAGGATGGTACTCTTAGGTTATGCATTTATTACAGGAAAGTGAACAAGCTGACCATCAAGAACAGGTATTTGTTGTCAAGGATCGATGATATTTTTTATCAATTAAAGGGAGAAGAAATTTTCTCAAAGATTTATTTGAGATCCATATATCATCAGATACGCATCAAGGAAGAGGATATTTACAAGAAAAATTTTCAGACCAAGCGCTAAGCTTTATGAGTTTTTTGTAGTTCCAATCGGTTTAACGAATGCTCCAGCTACCTTTATGTGCTTGATGAATAGTGTTTTGTGTTTGTATTTGGACAATTTTGTTATTGTATTAATTGATGACATATTGATATATTCTAAGAATGAGTAAGAACATGTCGAGCATTTAGTAGCAGTGTTGAGATTTCTAAGAGAACATCGGTTGTATGCTAAACTTAGTAAATGCAATTTCTTTCAGACAAAGGTACATTACTTGGGGAATATGGTCTCCAAGTAAGGCATAGTAGTGGATCTAGAGAAGATAAGGGCTATCATGGAGTAGGAAGCTCCTAGAAATGTGGATGAGGTGAGATCATTTATGGGCCTAGAAAACTACTATAGAAGGTTCATCGAGAACTTCTCCCGAATTGCATATCCTATTACATCACTGTAAAGGGAAAGGTAAGAAATTTGAATGGACAAAGAAATGTGAAACAAGTTTTCAACAATTGAATAAGTTGTTGACAAATGCTCCAGTGTTAAATATTGTAGATCCAGACAATGAGTTTGTAGTGTGTACATATGCTTGCAATAGAAGGCTTGGTGGAGTCATTACGCAGGAGGTAAAGGTAGTATGCTATGAATCACAAAAATTGAATGAGCACGAGTAGAACTATTTGACACATGATATTGAGTTAGCAACGATCTTTCATGCATTGAATATTTGGAGGCACTATCTTCTTGGCATGAGGTTTGTATTGATGAGTGATCACAGTGGGTTGAGATACTTGTTAGACCAGTTGAATTTGAATGGAAAGAAAGATAGATGGTTGTGCTGAAATTTGCAACAAGAAACAGTGAAATTGGCATCAGAAACAACATCTAGAAAATGGCACCCAGAAATGGCTACCATGCGATGCTTTTGATTTAATTATTCCTTAATTAAATTGAAAGAAATGTGTAAAATTTATTTATCCCTTAAATAAATTGGACAATAAATTGTAATCGTATCTCATAATCACTTTTAATAGTTAACTGAGTGTGATAGACTCAGTTATCTCATGAAATTCGAGTTGAGGGTGGTTGGTGAGGCATGTAGTGTGATTCTATTTGTTTGAAAATCCAAGTTGCAGTTAGTGTATTAGTTAAATGCATGAGAAATCAGTTAACTCAATTAAGCGAGTTAAAGTCAATCTAACTAGTTGTAACTGATTGTTCCACTAGTGAGAGGTTGAGTGAATTAAATTATATTTAATTCACATGCAGTGATCTATCAAGTGACTGATGATTTACTATTAATAGTTTCATGCATGTCAGTTCTGATGAAGACCCACTTGAGACAAAGGTTAAAGGGATGTTATCTATAAGTTTTATTATTAGTAAATTGTCAGCACACAATTAGACAACCATAGGATTTTCCATGATGCATTGCGTAGTTTCTAAAGGTTTAATTTCCTAATTAATAGGGATCAATTGTTCTTAGAATTTCACGAGAAAGGCAGGATGAGAAGAGGCATGAAATTGGCTAAGTGTTGGTCGATTTCGTCTGGATCAATGTGAGACAGTTGGTAGAGTGCAAGAGACTCTTTTGAGAAGAGTGCATTGTATTGTTTCATGATTCCTTAGTTCATTATACAATAGAGATAGAGGGGTTTTGACAGTTTCTTTCCCCAAAAAAATATCTTGTGTTGTGGATTGATTTTCTTTCTCTTACTTGTGATTGTGCGATCATGTTTAATTTCTGCAAATTAATTATAGAAGGATTCAATATATTTATCTAGTATATTGCATGATCAAATTGAATCCATTGGTATACATATTTTTTGTATAATTTCTACATGATATCAGAGCACCAGGAATCACAATAGTGGAGAATAAATTGAGTTTGTGTTGAACATTATTCAAACTTGTAGATACTTTCTTTGGAGCGACAAGCAGATCAAGATGGATTTCAATGGATTAATATTGGAATATGCACTTGAGGGGAGTTCTAATTATATCACATGGAAAGACAGAATGGGGGCAGTTATGGAGGACAACGGGTTGAAATAATTCACTGATAATGTAATTCCCAAGCCCGCAGTAGAAGACATCGCACTTCTTGATGCTTGGAAAAAGAAGGTAGCAAGGGCGAGGAGGATATTATTAGAGGGAGTTCCAGATCACATTGTCTCGAGTCTCCATGGCAAGGAAAATCAATATGCTATGTGGAAGGCCTTGACAGATCTGTTTCAGAATAGCAATGACCAAAGGAAGTTGGCGCTGAAGGACAAGCTTAGGAAAATCAAGAAGGAGGAGGGCGAGACGGTACCAACTTACTTGGTGAAGTTCACTCAATGTCGATATGAGCTTGGAAGTGTTGGTGTGACCATAGTAGATGATGAATTAGTGAGCCTAGCACTTCTAGGCCTTCCCAAGAGTTGGCATAGTTACCAAGACTCGGTGAATGGGAGGGAGAAGTTACCAGAATGGGAGCGACTTTGGTCAGATTTGGTACAAGAAGAATTTAGGTAGAATAACAGGGATGAATCCTCATCCAAGACTAATGAAGAGGAAGATTATGCCTTGGATGATAAGGAAAAGAAGGCCGGGGGAAAGAAATACCAAAGCAAATCGGGAGAGAAATACTTGTCGAAGATCAGATGTTTTCACTGTCACGAGCATGGGCACTATGCTACAAATTGTCAGTAGAATAAGTCAAGAAAGAAGGAGCCTATAGTTTTAGCAGGTGAAGCATTGGCTTCACAATTCGAGCTTGATTTTACTCTCATTTCATGCATGGATAGCACTGTAATGGGATGCATGTGGTATTTAGACAGTAGTGCCTCATTCCATATGACAAGGGATAGAGATATCTTTAGTTACTTGGAGGAGAAGGACCTCCAGTAGAACATACAGTTTGGAGATGATGGGAGGTATAGTGCAACCAGAATAGGCACAGTTACCTTTAAGAGGGAGAATGGCTCTCATCTCAGAATATCAGATGTTTTGTATCTTCTAGGCATAAAGAAGAATCTTGTCTCCATATCGATATTGGAAGACCGTGGTTATGAAGTGATGTTTAGAAAAGGAAAAGTTTTCCATAAAAACATAGCGACAAGACAGGTGAATCATATTGGTTCAAGAGTTAAGAAACTATATTCTCTTGAGGTTGAGAATGCATGCAAGGCTTTGAGGAGCATAGAAGTGGTTAATGACTTAGTGGTTGAGAGGGAGCAATTATCTCTCAACAACAACCTCAAAAGCAGTCTCAGAAGGTTGTGGAGCAGCCACAATTGGAGAAGCAGAGAGGTGAAAAAGTGGAAGATTCCACTCAAGAAGAGACCTCCAAGAGGGGGAAATTTTGAGCCAAAAAGGCAAAGGGAGTACATGCAGCTATACCTCCAGGTGTGAGGTGGGGCGATGTGAAAAATTAATTCCAAGAAGAAATTTGAGCAGGGTTCATTAAGATGGTGTGTCTCATGGATCAAACCTGGCTACGAGGAGCCCAAATTACATCAGTAGTAGGAAGGATCGGTTATATTGATGCAGTCAGATGTCAGGAAGACAGAAATCAGAGTGACATGTGTCGGATATTGGAGCGTAGATCAAAGTTGGCAGCAGTGCAAAGTGCATGGATGCAGATGTCAGCAGCGCAGAAAGTCCAGTAGACATGTGAAATATCTAGCAGCAGTTAGAAGACGCTGATGACATATGCATTATACTGATTCAGTTTTTTGGCGGCTATTTAGTTTCAGGATAGTTGCATGTGCGAATAACACTAGAGAAGTGTTGCATGCAATAACATTCCAAAGGTACCGGATCGAGACAGATTGGTTCCTTTATTTTTAAGAAGGAGTGTTGAAATTTGCAACAAGAAATAGTGAAATTGCCATCGAGAAACAACATACAAAAAATGGCACCCAAAAATGGCTACCGTGCAAGGCTTTTGATTTAACTATTCCTTAATTAAATTGAAAGAAATGTGTGTTAATTTTATTTATCCTTTAAATAAATTGAACAATAAATTGTAATCTTATCTCATAATCACTTGTAATAGTTAAATGAGTGTGATAGACTCAGTTAGCTCATGAAATTCGAGTTGAGGGTGGTTGGTGAGGCATGTAGACTGATTCTATTTGTTTTAGAGTCCAATTTACAATTAGTGTATTAGTTTAATTCATGAGAAATCAATTAACTCAGTTAAGTGAGTTAAAGCCAGTCTAACTAGTTGTAACTGATTGTTACACTAGTGAGAGGTCAAGTGAATTAAATTAGATTTAATTCACATGAAATGATCTGTCAAGTGAATGATGATTTACTATTAATAGCTGCATGCATGTCAGTTCTGATGAAGACCTAGTTGAGACAGAGGTTAAAGGGATGTTATCTATCAGTTGTATTATTAGTAAATTGTCGGCGGACAATTAGACACCATAGGATTTCCCATGATGTATTGCACAATTTTGGAAGGTTGAATTTACTAATTAATAGGGATCAATTGTTCTTAGAATTGTGCAAGCAAGGAAAGTTGAAAAGAGGCAGGAAATTGGCCAAGTGTTGGTTGATTTTGTTTGAATCAGTGTGAGACAGATGGTAGAGTGCAAAAGACTCTTGTGAGAAGAGTGCATTGTATTGTTTCATGATTCCTTGGTTCATTATACAATAGAGATAGAGGGGTTTTGAGCAGTTTCTTTCCCCATAAAAATATCTTATGTTTTGGATTGATTTTCTTTCTCTTACTTGGTGTGATTGTGCGATCATGTTTAATTTCTGCAAATTAATTATAGAAGGATTCACTATATTGCACTAGTATATTGCATGATCACATTGAATCCATTGGCATACATATTGTTTGAATAATTTCTACAGGTTGGCTGCGATCAGTGAGTTTGACCTCGAGATCAAGTACATCAAGGGAGAAGAGAATAGGGTTGTAGATGATCTTTGTAGGCGGATATATGTAAATCACAATGCATCCATGAATTCTTATGGGACAAATCTACAAAATCGTATCTTTCAGGAAAGACAATAGGATGACAGGTACATAGAGCTTATGAACAGGTTACAACAAAATACATGTATAGGTGCACAGGATGTGGGTTGTTGTCTCTCAGCATATGGCTTGATCAGATTTAGGGACAAGATATATCTGTCAGACATTTGTGAGCTCAATAATATTATCTTGAGGGAGTTTCATGCAAAAACGTATTCAAGTCACCCAGGATACCAAAATATGTTGACGACCATGAAGATGTTTTACTATTGGTTGAATATGAAGAAGGATGTGGCATATTTTGTGGCTATATGTTTGTATTTTCAGCAGGTAAAGGTAGAGTGTAATAATCCAGGTGGACTACTACAACTGATTCCGATTCTAGAGTGGAAATGGGAGGTCATTTCCATGTATTTCATCACAGGTTTTCCAATAAAATCTAGATAGCATGATTCCATCATGGTTGTGGTGGATAGATTTACTAAGGTAGCACAATGCATTCCAATGAAGACTATGTATTCATCTAGTGATGTGGCACTGATGTTCATCAGAGATGTGCTCATATTGCATGGTGTTTCGAAGAATATTGTTTCAGGCAGGGATGCTCAGTTCACTTCCAAATTTTGGAAGGAAAACTTGTCATCTCCAAACAGAGAGGGTAAATAGGATGTTGGAGGACTTGTTGAGGATGTGTTGGGTGATTTAATTGTGAGTTAAATCCATGTCATTTAATTGTCAACCCAGGGTTTCGTAAATTGATTAGGTATACCTATACTATATGTACTAGGTGATTATATTTCAGATTATATTAATTTAATGCAATTAAAACTCATTACAAAACATAATAAATTAATCCAAATCATACAAAAAATAAAGAAATTGAAATCACACTTGCATAAAGGAAATCACACTTTCTTGAAATTGAAATTAGACTTGTAGAATTGAAATCACACTTGCTAAAATGAAATCATACCACACTTGCATAATTGAAATCACACTAGCAGAATTGAAATCACACTTGCTGAAATAAAATCACACCACACTTTTAGAATTGAAATCACACCACACTTTTATAAATGAAATCACACCTTCTAGAAAGTAAATCACACTTACTGAAAGGAAAAGACACACTTGCATAAAATAAATGAAATGACAAAACTATATTATTTTATCAATATGTACAAAGATGTGCAAACTGTGGTTGATGGGGGCCCTCCATTCCTCAACAAGCACACTGAATCAACTATCAAATATTGGAGATCAAAATAGGAGTATGTATTTCATAAATACGAAGTTACAAGATATTACAAGAATTATTTATCCTCACTTTACAAATTACATCTAGAACTTGGAACCTCCAACTATCAACTAGCCACTAGCTACCTCTAATCGCTAATTTGTATCTAACAATTGACAAGTGACTACCCCACTCTTTGTATGAAGGGTGCTATCCTTTTTATACAAAAAATTAGGTTAACTATTCAATAAATACAAATCCTCAAATCTCTCCTAAATCCACATTTATCTCTTGTGGTTACAACCAATCATTTAAAAATGTAGAATACGTTTCCTCTCAAAATTCTCTTATCCATGATTCTTCTCCATTGAATGTGCATAGTTAGTGATCCACATCTTATAGAAATATTCCACAAATCTTTATGAGTTGGAATTTGAAATTCGAATTTGTGGTTGGATGGCCAAATAGGACCCTTCTAGAATCTCCAAGTAGGCCTATAATATCAAAAAACTCATAACACGTTTAGATATATACGAAAACATCTTAATTTCATAATATTTAATCACACATTCACTTAAAATACTTAAAATTAATGACTTGGAAAATATTAATGTTGAACCCATATGATAATGAAAATGGTTACTTAATTTAAGGTTATGGGGCTATAGAGTTACGGAATGAGGGTAAAATTATGGAAATAAAGGGGAAAGTGGATGACATTCTGGAGGCCCAACATATCCCCCAACTAAATATATTGCATGTCTTCATGTAACAATTGCATTAATTCCCTTAATCATAACTAGATCTTCTTGAAATCTTTTGCTTCTATATGAGCTTTGGCTTTGTATTGATTCTCTTTTAACTTTTCATTATCATATCATTTGACAACTTTATTCTTTTTGCAAAGTGTAATTTGAAATACATTTGATTGCAACATATATTTTTTATGGTTGGTTCTTGTGTGACAACCAAAATTTTATGAGTATTGGTTCTTGTGTAACAATACTTTTGTTATTTTTTTTGTTGCATCAAAATATTTGAAACATTGAGAACTTTTTTTTAAAGTCCCATAGTGACTGTTAGCCATTTAATGTGCTCATCAATTGATCATTTCAAAACATATAAACTTTTTGAATAAAAAAATCAATAATAGTTGATTCGGGAAAATATGTTGGTTAGGATGAAATGAAAGGTGGCATGTGGCATGAAATGTGAATATCCCTTCCCCCCAACTTAAGGTGTTTTCATTTTTCTTTCAAATGAGAAAGAGAATATGAATGTGGTGAGGGATTTTCCAAAATCACAATTTTAGCATTTAAGGAATTACCTGATTAAAATTAGAAAATTAAATACCTTCACCTACCCGAAAAGTGGACAAGCTATGTATATTAAAGAGTGTGGCTACTACCGTTGTATCCTGGAATGTGAAGTAAAAGAATCTGATATTGCTTTATTTATCTTGGTTGTATGAATTGAGGATAAGATTTGAATCTTTATTGCTACGACTGCTGAATTCTGAATTGAGTCTTGCTGCAAGCTGCTGAAATTGTATAGTCTTCATTTGTTCTCACTAGGGACATAATTCTTATCTATGTGAATATATGTGTCGATGTTGAACATATAAAATAAATTGTTGGATTATTGACCATTAATGAATTCCATTAACTAACACGAGACTACTCACCATTGGTGTCAATAAGAGTCAACATTCTTAAGTACATATTTCTAGGTACGAATAGATGTGTCGCAGTCGAGTCACCTAGAAGATATGAAAAACATGGGACATTGATGTATTCTCATTGTTTATTGGCGAGAGAACTTTCCATTAAGGCAAGAAAGCCTCAAGGTACTTGAAATATCTCTATTTTTTTTTATCTTAGATGATGTGTGGGAGTTTATGGGTTAAAGCTTGTTAGAAGGGAGGCCTTATTGAATCCTCCATCATCTAATGCGAGTATGAAATACTAATTTGAAAGACTATAGATGGAAAATTTTCATTGAAGCAGTCTTTATTTGATAGAAAGGAAAAGTAAAATGGGGTGAATCAACTTTTTAAGGGAGTTGAATGATTTTATTTTTGGTTTAAGGGTGGGTAAAAATTAGGAAGAAAAGTATGGAGATTGCAAAGGGAAATGAGTTTTTGGTAGTAGGGAGATAGATAATTATGGATTGACTACATGCTTAAAGCGTCTAGCAACGGTAAAATTGGTATGTGTTTACTAGAAATGGTGTAACGGATATGATTTTACATTGAATGATCATTCTCTTCTAAAAGAAACTTGGTCTTTAAAAAGGTACTTGTGCATATAGTTCTCTTCTTTCATCATTCTGGAACCTGCAAAAAATTAGCAATTTCTACAATACAATGTACGAGTATCAAAAGAGAGAGGTGACTAGTCCCTCTTCATTTTATGTATACACAAAAAACTCATAAATAATACTAATAAAACGAATTCAAGGATGAAAATTTAAATGCACTTCTACCTCATCAGTACCATGGATCACTTGTTTTTGTTTTGTTGGTGATTTATTCAATGTGTTTCTAACCAATTTTAAGCTTTAGACCTCTTCTCCACACAAGTAATGTTTCATCAACAGATCATAAACCAAATTTGCATAAGCCATTGAATTATGGCAATTCTGCAGCTACGTCGATTCTGCAGCTGCCATAAATATGGATCATTGCATTGCCTTGCCACTTTAAAACCTACAATTAGACTTGGATGGTGGTTTTTTCTTAAATTATCACAGTTATATTTTTAAATATTTATAGGTTTTTATGAAAGTCTAAGTCTGCAGCTGCGTTTTTTATTTTTCTCTAGTGCTCCACCCTTGTCCATCATCTTGTGGATCAAGAAAATGCTCAAAATTCAAATTTCTTGGATCAGCTTGAAACTAGCGCCAAAGCGTATATCTCATTGCTTTGAATCCACCACAATTTGTTTCATTGAAATTCGACTTTGGATGCTCCCGTAATCACGTTATGATCATTTTGTGAAAGAACTAAAAATATGAATTTTCGAGTTGCAGGAATGTTGAGATAGCAGTTTGTACGCTCACTAGGTCTTGACACTTGGCAATTTTTTATTAGTTCTCATCAGCCAATATATGGTTGACACTTGCCACTATTTTACTAGGTACACATGGTTGGTTTTTTATTGGTCCACGGTTTATTTTGGAGGGCCAATGAGTGAGTGCCATGTGGACCAACCAATGGTTTCCAAGTGACCTCCTCGTGGTGGCCAAAATTTTGTGTAGGGTCGAACCACCCTCCACGGGGATCAAAACGACGACCTCCAACCTTGCAATAGAGTGATTTTACCAACTTGGCTAACCATTTTTTCTTGTTAACAATGGTTTAAAATTTGTATTTAACTTTTAAAGGGCAAGAAAGTGGGGAAGATTAGGATTAGCCCTTGATTTTTGGAACCCAACACTCGTGTGGTGCCTATGTGACTAGGATTTTCGGAATTGGACCTAAATGTGAATTTTAACGGTCTTACAAATTCGATCACGTATCGGGAGTATAGGCCAAGTTTTCGTCCAATTACTGCATTCGAGGTGCATAGGCTGGTTTTGGGTCGAATTGTAGGATTATTAATAGAAAAATTAGGTAGAAACTTAAAATAGTGACATCTTACTCAATTTTTGGCAAATGAGGTAAAAAAAGAGTCAAAACTGGGGTTTTCGACAGTGTTGGATCCATTGGAGGCATTATTTTTTATGTTTGAGCTTTATAAAAGTTTATAATTATGAATTTAGATCTCTCATCTAATTTTTATTGCAATTTTTTGAAACTAACGTTGTTCAATTTTCTTTTCTGATCTTCCAGACCAGAGAGAGCATACTCAGAAATATTGAAACTCTTTATTAAAAAACAAAGCAAAAGGATTCGATCTCTAACTTCAAATTGTGGATATCAAAACTCTATCTTTTCTCCTCTTTTCTAAATTATTCATTCTCTTTCTACATCTCCCTGCAAATGATTAGTGATATGGGTGGCTCTTACTACACCACCAATAAATAAAATTACAAATAAAATGAAATATTTAACTTAAAATATTTAAAAAAACACATCACAAAACTTGGTTTTATTAATTTATTCTACCATACTCTACTCTACTGGAAGTAGAAAAAATGATCAAGTGTATGAGTATTTCCTGTGTAACTAGGTGCATAACAGGAGTAGAAATATATTCATGCTTAGTTCCGAAAAATATGCATTAAAACACATTAAATAATGAAAAACCAATTGTTTTGATAATTCAATTAAGAAATAAGGTGATTTGATCCTTGATTGGAACCATCTTTTCAATAAGGCCATGGCTTTCCTGATTCCTTTCTTGGTTTAAATCACTTTGAATATCCTCCTTTATTATGCATTTCTCATATTCTAGTAGTTTCTCCCCATCAACACGATTGCATGATTCTTCAGCCTCTCCAACAAATTGACAAGAGGAACCAAAAGAGACTTGAAGATCTTCTTGGGGAGGCAGAGAGATAGATAAATTTTTTTAATGCAGTTAAAATATACTCTTCCTGAGAAGAAAATATCCAATTTTTTGTTAGAATTCGAGAGAGTTCTTGGAAGGAAATACTTTAAACTCCTTGATTGTCTGTGAATTACTCCGACTGGTCGATAATTCCTTTTGTGCACACAGGTTAATACAATTTTTTGAAAAAATATTGAAATCTAATATGCAAAATGATTTTAATATGATTTTAAACATGCATTTAAAAATGAATGTAGCTATGATGATTTGTCTAAAATTTCAAAATAAACACCTATCTATACCTCCCTGGAAACGATGCCAAAATGTTCGGTGATTTAATTGTGAGTTAAATCCCTATCATTTAATTTTCAACGCGAGGTTTCATAAACTGACGAGGTATACTTGTACTATATGTAATAGGTGGTTATATTTCAAATTACATTAATCTAATGCAATTAAAAAAAATCAAAAAACATAATAAATTAATCCAATTCAAACCAAATCAAACCAAACGTAAAGAAATTGAAATCACACTTGCATAAAGGAAATCGCACTTGCTTGAAATTTAAATCACATTTTCAAAATTGAAATAACACTTACGGAAATGAAATCACACCACACTTGCATACTTGGAATCACACTTGCAGAATTGAAATCACACTTGTTGAAATGAAATCGCACCACACTTGAATAATTGAAATCACAGTTGCAGAAGCGAAATCACACCACACTTTCATAATAGAAATCACACCACACTTTCATAAATGAAATCACACCTGTTGGAAAGTAAATCTCACTTAATGAAGGGAAAATGCACACTTGCATAAAAGAAATTAAATGAAAAAACTATACTATGTTACCAATATCTACAAAGATATGAAAACTGTGGTTGATGGGGGCCATCCATTCCCCAACAAGCATACTAAATCAACTATCACATCTTGGAGATAAAAATAGCAGTATGTATTTCATAAATACGAAGTTACAAGATATTACGAGAATTCTCTATCGTCACTTTACAAATTAAATCTAGAACTTGGAACCTGCAACTATAAACTAGCCACTAGCTACCTCTAACCTCTAATTTGCATCTAACAATTGACAACTCACTACACCACCCTTTGTATGAAGGGTGCATTCCTATTTATACAAAAATTTAGGATAATTATTCAATAAATACAAATCCTCAAATATCTCCTAAATCCACATTTATATCTTGGGGTTACAACCAATCATCTAAAAATGTAAGATACATATCCTCTCAAAATTATGTTATCCATGATTCTTCTCCTTTGAATGTTCATAGTTAATTATCCACACCTTCTATAAATATCCCACAAATATTTATGAGTTGGAATTTTAAATTCGAATTTGTGGTTGGATGGCCAAATAAGACCCTTATAGAATCTCCAATTAGGCCTACAATATCACAAAACTCATAACACTTTTAAATATATATGAAAACATGTTAATTTCCTAATATTTAATCACAAATTCACTTAAAATACTTAAAGTTAATGACTTGGAAAATATTAATGTTAAACCCATATGATAATGAAAATGGTTACTTAATGTAAGGTTATGGGGCTATAGAGTTATAAAATGAGGGTAAAATAATGGAAATGAAGGTGAAAGTGGATGACATTTTAGAGGCCCAACGGGATGTATGTGATGCATCAGAAGAGGATATGGTAGGAGATCTGGTGAACAGGGTATTGATTGGACTCAACATGTTAGAAAAAATGGAAAAAGAAATGCAAGTGATAAAAAATAATATAAAGGAATCACGCAATAGGCATACAATTATGCAGATTGGAACATGTTACTTAAGGAGTTTCAAGTTGGGGAAAAAATGTACTTGCGAGTCAATCCCAAGAATATATCCTTGTGGATTGGATCATGTGCCAAGATGACACATCGATTTTGTGGACCTTTCAAGATTATTGAACGGATTGGGTCAGTAGCCTATCGACTTGCACTGCCTCCAACAGTGAAAGTCTGTGATGTTTTAAATGTATCATTACTTAAGAAATATGTTAAATGTGTTGATCATGTGATTGAATGGTCTATATTGCAGGTGGAGCAAAATAGAGAATTCTAGCTGGAACCTCAGTGTATATTATAGAGGAATGTGCTCATGCTCTGGAACCGAGCAATCAAGCATGTTAAAGTGTAGTGGAAGCACTTTGGGCCCGATGAAGCTACATGGGAGATGGTGGATCAGATGCAGACTATGTATTCTTTTCTATTCATTGGTTGAGTGAATTTCCTTGATATATGTTTTAGTCTGATTTTTGGTATATGTACATATGTATATCGATGTAAATACCACCATGAGTTGTGTTATAAAGCTCCAATAAGCAGTATGGGTGTCATGTCATTATGTTCATCATGTTGTTATGCCTGTCATGTTGGTTTACTTCTTAGCAGGTTGATCATTGTAAATACTACAACGACCTATGTTATAAAGCTCCATGGGTAGTATGTTTTATTTCAATAGTGTTTTTGGTTGTAGGTGTCATTGAACACTGAGAACAGTGTCCCCTGAAGGGGGGCGGTTCTGTAACATCCTTGGTGAAAATTCCATGTAATAAAAGTTAATAAAGGAAATAATAACTATAGTTATGGGACACTTATTCCAAGATTAATGTTGGGAAAAATATTCTAGTGGGTGTTCATTTTGGTTATTATGGCTAAGTAAATTGGCAAAGGAAATGAAAAAATCTTTGGGAAGGAAAAATGGCATTTTTTACATTTATTTACGAAAATAATGGAAATCGGGAGAAAAGGAAGGTGAAAGGTCACAGGCTGCATGTGAGGATGAAAATTAAGGAAGAGAATGGAAAAATGAACAAATAGAGGCCACATTAATAAAAACGCTTCTAAGGATCAGTTTTACCTTTTGTCAGTTCATTTTTGGAGCTCTCTCTCTATTCTATCTCTCTCACACTCTTGGACACTTAGAGTTTTATTAGAGCACTTTAGAATTGGATCAAGAAAGGCAAAGAAGGAAAAGAGGATGTAAATATAAAGCAAGGACGAGAAGGATGAAGCAGCTACAATGGGTCTACTTGTAGGTATCAATTTGCATGTGTGATTTCCTTGTAATATGTGGCATGCATGGCTATGCATGTGTGTTCTTAGTTATCTTTCTATCATTAGCATGGGTTTTTTCCAGTTGTGACAATGTTCTTCAGCTTTTCCTTTCCATTTCTAAATAGCCATGGTGTGATTGGGTTCTTATGTTTTGGTTAAGTTGGATATCCAGATGGATTCGAAACTGAGTGAGGCATATCTATGAATGAAAGAACACATGGCCTAGTGATCCTTGAACTAGAATTTGGATTGTGATAAATCCACTGGCCTAGTAACCCCTAAATCGTATAGTGGGTTGCGATAAAGCCAGGTATTGTGTGCTTCAGTGGGCCTAGGAATCCTGGACCATTGAATGGCGGGATATATAGTAAATCCAAGAGGTGGATGCCCTCGATCGAGCCCTGGAATCCTTGGTTGGTGAATGGAGGGATATATGATAAAGCCTAAATGGTGGTGTCTCGATTATGACATATTTATCCTTGGATAGAAATATGGATTGTGGTAAAGCCTAGAGACTAGGAGGCATTAAAATTCATCACGGTGTAGGTGGAGAAATCTGGTGGCATCCATGCTTGTTTATATCCTATTCATTCGGTGAGGATTGTGGCAAAGCCTGGTTTTATTGATGGGGATGAGGTGGTGTAGCCTTAGGAAGCCCTGATTGATTTTTGGTTTTAAGTCCCACATTCATGCTTGGAATATGGCACGGGGGTGATTGGCTGAAGAGAGATTTGGTTTAGCCAATTTATAATCAGGTGGAACATGGATGTCCCAAACCTGGTTGGATTTTGCATTCACTAATAAGAGTTCCTTTCCTTGGTATTTTATGTGCAAATATATTGGTTCATATGTGGCATTTATTGTTTATGTATCCTTATTATTTCTATTGTTTATATGTTGTTTATGAGTATGTCTTGTGGCATTAATGATGTATGCGTCTCATCATGTTTTGATTCATAAATGAATGAACAATGAATATATGACCTAATAGATGATAATGCAGTTAATGCGATAAGGCACCAATTCTTCTCAATGATTCTCAGTTAAGTGTGAGACCCCTATGCTCAGATTTGTTGTTATGACTTGTAGAAAGCATATTTGTGTCATGTTTGACGAAATTCCTGTCATTTCTAGTAGGGGTCCAATCAAGTCCTTGTTCAAGTATTTTCATTTGTATCATTGTTTCTATATTATTTTTAATTCCTGAAAGTTTCATGGATTTGTGGGCAGTGGCTTGAGTCTCGACCCTAAAAAAATGGCACAAATCTGGAGTTGTTGGCATAGAACTACCTGGAAAATTCCTCAGTTGCAGACATGCTCCTGTTGTGGGATTGAATGGAGGGCCCCAGTCACATGCATGCCCAAGTCATGGGAGAGAATTACGCTTAAATGTAGTAAAATGTCAGGTTTTCTTAGGGGTTGATCAACTGGAGGGGTTGGATGGCTCATGACGATTATGTAGCATGTGTAGAAGGTCATATTGGTTGTGTTGTGTTAGTTCCACTTCATTAACTATACATGGAGAGTTGAATCATACCATATTAGCCTCTCGTCACATGTTTACCCCAACGAAATAGTTAACTTGGGTAAATGTGGGAGGATGGTGATACAAAAAGAAGAGAACAAAAATACCTAACTCTTCCACATAAATATACATGTCAATAAGACAAATATCGATGTTTTGTTTGACTTAGGATCATAGGAAAATCTCAAAGAAACATAGTTGGTCAATATATTAGGATTTGAATTTTGTAATCATCCAATCCCATATCGATTGGGATGGGTAAATAAGGACATGGAAATAAATGCAACCGAACAATAAAAATAAAATTTGTTATCAATGTTGATTTTATTAATGAAGTAGAACTAGATGTCGTTCCCCTTGATGTATATGGAGTGGTGTTTGGAAGTCCCTATATGTATATGCAAGTTGTAGTGTTCATGCATAGAGAAAAATATTTCTTCCTTATCAAGGATAGAAAATCCTTCACCATTTACATGTACAAAGACAATTCATAAATTTCGTTGGTAAGTTCCAACGAAACAAAAGAACTAATCTGTTCTAGAAAAAAGTACATTTTTATTATTTTTAAGAGCAAAACAATCTATAAAAGAGTCAATGAGAGCAAAGTCATCTCTAGATGGGTTTACTAAGAAACAAAAACAACAAGGGTGTACATTTTTGGAGAATATTAACATGAATTTGAAGAGGTATACAACATTCCATCCATAGACATATGTGAAAAAAGTAGTTAGTAGGAATTTGGTACAAATTTTGAGGGAGTACAATCACAAGCATTCAAAGAATTGGGATACAAATCTAGTATATATACAACACTCTTTTACTAGAGAAATCCATACTTCTACTGTTAAGTTCCCATTTGAAACTTGTGTTGAATATTTGCCATCTTTAAATTTGGGTATTACATATGGATATGAAGGAGGAGTGCGAGACGATTTTACATAGGGCACGTTAAAGGTAGAAAATTTGTTGAGAATACTAGGCAAATCCATATGCAGATACAAAAGAGACCAAAGAAGTCACAAAAAAATATAAGGCCGGGAATGATCAACACATAATAGAGAAGTCCTTCAAGGTGGAAGGCAGAGTATGTTTACAATTGAACAAGAAGAGGATATTGGGTCCTAGTAAGAAAATCCAGGCTCTAGTTCCCTTTTAAATGCTATAAAAGGTGGGAGATACAACCCATAGACTCATTCTACCCCCATATATGCGCATTTACTCAGTGGTGAATGTATAGAATCTCAAAATATATGAGCCTTCCATCCTAGATTAGGAAGAGGAACAAGTTGTACCTTTTGTAGAGGATTTGGAACCAAATTCTCAATAAGAGTGTAAAAAAGACACAATTTTGCAAAAGAGTTCCAGAACTACAGTACATGGGTAACATGACCTTTGGAAGATTAGTTGGAATGGATTTCTTCCAAGAAAAGCTAAATGGTACAACTAAAAGAAGGTGGAGGAAATTTTCCTTACCTCATTCAACATAAGATTTTAGGGATCAAAAGATTCCAAAAATGGGGAGGGGTGAGATGGATTTATTTTTTGTATTTCTTTTCATCCATCTTGATGCTTTCAAACTGGAAAAAGTGAAGGAATCAAAACACATGACCATTTTATCGACATAACCTAGTTTGAAAAATTAGGGTATGAAACCTTGCAGGAGTAGCTTTATTTAGGTGAATCCTATGGGACAAATTATTATTAATACCATGGGCCAAATACTATATTTATAAAAGAGGTATAAAAAGGTAAGGCAAATAAATAAAAATATATCAAATAGGAGTAGAAATCAACATCTAATTATATATGAAGCCTATGGACCAAATTAATAATAATAGCATGCAAAAAAAACATTATTAGCCCTAACATTAATATTAAAATATTAATATTAATACTATAAATATTATTATTATTATTACTATTATTATTAAATTTACTATTCATATTATATTATTAAATTTAATAACTTTATATTAATACAATATTAAATTTTTTTTATATATATATATCTACTCTAGGTATATATGGGAGGGAAGAACAAAGACATATGATAGAGGTGTAGAAATAGTGGGAGTGACAAAGGAGAGATGGAGATAAAATAAAGGAGAGGGGATAGGAGGAATGAAGAGAGAGAGGGGGAGAGGAGAGAGAGAGGTAGAGAAGGGTAAGATATAGAGGGGGAGAGGGAGACATAAAGATGGAGGTGGGAGAGAGAGAGAAGGAGAGAGGGAGGGAGAAGGGGAGATGATTGGAGAGTAGAGAGAGAGAGAGAGAGAGAGAGAGGGAAGAGAGAGGGAGGTAGGAGAGAAAGGGAGAGTGAGGAATGATGTGAGGACCAGAGAGTGAGAGAAGAGGGAGTGACAAGGGAGAGATGAGAGAGAGTATTTATGTTTAGGGGTGAGATAAAGAGACATAGAGGGAGTGATGGAGACAAGGGGGGAGAGAAGAAGAGAGAAGAAGAAAGGGAGGGATATAGTAACATAGTTGGATAGAGAGATAGAGCGATGGGGGAAGAGAGAGAGAGCGAGAGAGAGAGAGAGAGAGAGAGAGAGAGAGATGATTGAATAGAAACGATAGGGAGGGAGATACCCACATACAAAGAGAGAGAGAGGGAGAGAGAGAGATAATTGAATGGAAAAGAGAGGGAGGGAGACACAAAGAGAGAGAGAGAGAGAGAGAGAGAGAGAGAGAGAGAGAGAGATGATTGAATAGAAACGATAGGGAGGGAGATACCCACATACAAAGAGAGAGAGAGGGAGAGAGAGAGATAATTGAATGGAAAAGAGAGGGAGGGAGACACAAAGAGAGAGAGAGAGAGAGAGAGAGAGAGAGAGAGATGATTGAATGGAAAAGAGAGGGAGGGAGACACACACACACACACAGATGATTGAATGGAAAATAGAGGGAGGGACACACACACACACACACACACACAAATATATATAGAGAGAGAGGTGAAGATAGAGGTGAAGATAGAGGGAGGTAGGCAAGAAAGGGAGAGAGAGGACTTGAGAGAGAGGAAGAGAGTGAGGGGGAAGTGAGAGTATTGTAGGGGAACGAGAGAGAGAGAGAGTGTGAGTGATTGTGGAAGAGAAAAGGAGGTAGGAGAGAAAAAATACAGAGGAAGGAAAAGAGAGGGGACTTGAGAGAGAGGAGGAGAGAGGGAGGGAAGAATAAATACATAGAGAGTGACAAGTGGAGAGAGGGAGGGAGTGACAAGGGAGAGATGGAGAGAGAGTGTGTATGTTTTGGGGTGAGATAAAGAGATAAATAAGGAGAGATGGAGAGAAGGGAGGAGATAAGGAGAGAGAGAGAGAGGCATATATGTTGGATGGTGAAGATAGAGAGAGAGAGAGAGAGGTGGGAGAGAAAGGAAGAGAGAGAGTGGAGAGAGGTAGGAAAAGAGAGATGGAGATGGAGGTAAGAAGAAATGCATAGAGAGTGAAATCTGGAGAGAGAGAGAGAGAGAGAGAGAGAGAGAGAGAGAGAGTGATAAGGAAGATGAAGAGAGAGGGAGAGAGGATAGCAGGACTGAAGAGAGATATAACCGAGGGAGAGGGAGGGAAGGCGAAGAGAGAGAGAGAGGGAGGGAGAGGAGGATAGAGTGAAATATAGACAGATTGGAGAAAGAGAGTATATGTTTTGGGGTTGATATAGAGAGACAAAGGGAGATAGAGATATAGATGGAAGGTGAAGAGAAAGAAGAGATAGATAGAGACAGGCAGGGAGGGACAAAGAGATTGATAAATATGAAGTGAGTGTGTGTGTGTGTGTTTGTGGGGGTGAGATAAAGAGACAAAGAAGGATATATGGAGGGAAATATAGATATGTATGGAGGGGGGAGAGAGGGAAGAATATTTATTGCAATAGACGCATTGATTTCAGTGTAGATGGTGATTTCTAATCCTATTTGATTACTTGAACTAGATGAATTGATTTTAGTGTAGATTTTGATTTCTATTGATATTTGATTACTTGCACTAGATGCATTGATTTCAATGTAGATGATTTCTAATCATATTTGATTTCTTGCACTAGTTGCATTGATTTCAGTGTATATGGTGATTTCTAATCTTATTTGATTACTTGCACTGGATGCATTAATTTCAATGTAGATGTTGATTTATAATTATATTTGATTACTTACACTAGATGCATTGATTTCAATATATATGATTTCTAATCCTAATTGATTGCTTGCACTAAATGCATTGATTTCAGTGTAGATGGTGTTTTATAATCTATTTTATTGCTTGCACTAGATGCATTGATTTTAGTGTATATGTTGGATTCTAATCCTATTTGATTATTTGCACTAGATGCATTTATTTGAGTGTAGATGTTTAGTTCTAATCCTATTTGATTACTTGCATTAGATGCATTGATTTCAGTGTAGATTTTGTTTTCTAATCTTATTTGATTTTTTTGCATTAGATGCATTGATTTTAGTGTATATGTTGATTTATGATTGTATGTAATTGGATGTATGATGGTACATTGATGGCAGGGTAAAAACCCACAGTCCCCAAAATTCTGTGTGCATGTAAATGCATCCAAATTTTTTCATCCACTACACATTTCAACCAGTGCAGTTCAACATTCTATCTCCGAGCTGGAAAATTAAATACATAATTATGGAATCTTTAATAACTCAAATCTGGGATTTGGTTATTAAATTAAAACTTTCTTGCATATAATAACATCTTCCCACACATTTGGACTCGGTCCAATTTTCAATCTGGCAACCCTTCTAACTGCAGGAGCTACTTGTCAAAGGCTCAACCTATGGATTCAACCATAGTCAAAATTCCCCTTTACACAAAAGGTTGAAAATTTCCCAAGGCTTATAATGTGCCCTTTTTATATAACCCAACATTCAATCTTTAACGCGGGAAACCCTTATCAAAGGTTATAACAACCCTACATACAACAATAAACCAAGGTCCAACTTTACTTATGGTTCAACCCCTGGCAATATAACACATATAATATGCGCTCATATGCAAAACCCAACGTTTCTACACATGAAATTTGGGCTATGGAAATTCTTATAACTCCGCCTCGAATAGAGGATCAACCACCAACATAAAATAACAAAAATGCTCTATCCCTTAATAAACCTCGACATAACACAATATTCCGTTTTGTAATTCGAACCATGCCACATATATTAAATCAAACCTTCGTAACCTTATTAACGCTAGCCACATCCTTTATGACTTCAATTTGAATTAAAATAACTTGATGGCATATAACGAATGCGCATACCTTGGTTAACTATCGAACGGATCTAATGATCCATGTTGCGTCATGCCCCAACCTTCAATCCGATGGTTTTAATGGAGTTTCGTAATTTTTTTGAGCTCCGAGCATTAACGCTCAAATTTTACGTGAAATTCGCGGTTTTTCAAATCCGCTCAGGGACACGTGGCGCTCAACTTGTGATATCATGTTTATTTTATAAAAACAACTTACCTCCTTTAATTTCACGCAATACTGCCGGGTTCACTCATCAAAACCGCCTTCGCGTTCACTGTTCCACTTACTCACTTATTCATGGTTCCGCCTTTTTACAATTCCAACGCTTTAACATCCTTAATATATTGTTCCTTGACAGCTCCTTGGTAATTGCGGATTCAATTCCACCTTCTCCACTTTCATATGATTCTACTACGATTTACCACGAATTCTCTATGTCTCAATTTGCCAGCAGTTCTGTTAACTGAGCTCGTTCTCGCTCAAGGCCGGGTTCTCTCGATCTTTACTGCACAACTTCCATTATATTAATCCCCTTCAATTACTTCAGAGATAAAATCTCTTGTGTCCTTCATCAGGAAGGGTCAAACCCCATATTCCCTTTGTATTATGGCTTTGAGGAAGGAATGGGCGTCGATTTGGCAGATTGAACCCAATGGCTTCTTACTAATTCATATCAATACAAGGAAGGCATTCTCCTACGATCGAAATCTCTCAATTGTATGTATGCAGAATTCTATCAAAGTCTCTTTTCACCCAGAGACACTAAACCCATCATTCACACCGAATTACTCATGCATAATTCAATCAAAGAATACACAAATTGTAGGACTAAGTCCTTCATTCATACAGGGTTCTACTTCACTAATCCTCATACATTGATTTACTGAATTCGAAGCCCATTTATACAAGACATCGTTCAACTTAATTACAAAGATTATTCACACAGTTAACCACAGAGATTGGGACATTTTCACACAGAGCTTAATTCGACAAATGCACTGAATTACTGAAATGAATTCCTCATTCATATAATGAATTTACTTACAACTTCTAGCTCGGCCAGATTTCCATTCAAATGGCCTTCGGCAATCTACTCTGCCAGTCCTACAACTCTATGCAGCTCTCTATGCAGGTCTATGCAGGTCTCTGCCATAGAGACTTATTTAAAAAATTGAGAGTAATTGTTTCATCTTCCCTCAATGCTCAATAAAACTCTACAATTCCTACAGTCCTAATTTTAGCCTAACCCTCTGACAAAATGAAATGGACTATCTCATCCTATGCCCACTAATCATTTGGGAAGTTATATTTTCCTCCACAAATTAACTAAAATTACTCAACTATGGATAATTTTATAGGGAAATAAAACATGAGACCCCCCTTTATATTTATTTATGTACAAAGGTTGTCTTGAGCCTAATGCCCCATGCATCAGACTCCCTAGGTTAAAATAATTCATGATATCCTGATCATGTGCTTCATCTTCATCTTCCTAGATCCCACACCTTGTTCTGAAACTAGTCATCTATTGCAGTGTTCTTCCTTTGTATTCTCCCTGGCTTCCATACTTTGTGCTACAACTTTCCACTGGCTGCACTTTTATATCCTCCTTATGGTTTTCTTTTGCCGCTACTTCTTTGTTTCTTTGCTGCTGTATTTTTCTCAATCACCTTCATCATCAGTCCTCTTATCAATGCTATTTCTCTGTCTAATCTTTCCTCTTACTATTGGACTCTTACTTCTGTTTGTTGCATTCTTATTTCTTTAGTTCTTACTCTTGCTGTCAATTTTTGATCTCCTGCTGTAGCTCTAGCTTTTATTTTCTGAGCTCTTGCTTGCTAAACTGTTATTTGTTCAGTTTTTACTGTTGCCCTATTCACCACCCAATCATCCATACCCTCTTGCTCTCTGCAATAGTAAAACTTTTCTTGCTTGTCCTCCATGACAATTTCTACATTTTCCGGCTTCAGCAATTCTTCAAACTGGTATTTGAATTGCCAGTCATCATCCTCATCTCTTCTATTCTTCTGTACTAAACATGCCTTAGTCCTTCCATTAGTGCCTGCAGTCATAAAACAAACATCAAAGTTATGAAATATTTGAGTTTCTTTCTCCCCTTCTGGAAACACTTCAGCTTGTTGCTTCAACATTTTCTCCAGCAACACTCCAAGCTGCTGTTCTACTAATTCACACTCTTTTCTGGATGTTTTCTGCAACCACTTTAGCCATCTCCTTTGGCCCAACGATTCATCAATATGCTGCAACTCAGGTTCATCATCTTCTTCTTCTTGGACAATCTTCAGTGATGGCCTTTCATCCTCTAGAATCACTTTAAGTTCTCCCTGCTTTGCATTTTCATCTTTTGTCAGAGTAAAACTCTAATTCTCTACTGTTGTAGCAGCCCCAAAAGTCTGCCATACAGCCTTCTCTTCAACCTTCTCTTGGCTATTCGAACAAGCCAATTTTTTCTTGTCATCTGCAGAAATAATAAGTTCATTTACAGGAGGCATGATGGCCTCACCTTCCTCCTTCTGCAACAATTCATCACCCTTCAAAACAACTCCAAAAGATGGATTGTTTTCTGCCATGCCTGTCAACACAACCAATTTGTCAAATTTTAATTCACAAGACCCAATGGTCTTAATTGATGATTCAATCACCAATTCTTCTCTGCTACCAACAACAACAAATTTTTTCATATGAGACATGATTGTCTCATCTTCATTCTTCAGCTACTTATCTTCATTCTGCAATCCCCAATTCTGAAATTGAGGTTTCCTCTTTGGCATAGAATCCTGTTGATTCAGCATGCTCTCTAGCAACTGAATTCCTCCATTACATGGATCAATATCTTCCACTGAATTCTTCTCCTCTTTCAATTGACTGCCCAATGCTTCCAACCTATTTCTATCACCAACAGGATCTGCATTCATCAAATAATTGTTAGAATCATAAGGCCTCAGAGCCTTTCCTTCCTCTCCCAGCATCTCAGTATGCTGTCCCAAAATTCTTTCCTCTTCAATCAACACATCAGTATGCTGATTCCAACTCTTCAAGAAATTCTTGAGACTGTCAACTAGTCTCTCCTTGGCATCATCCTCTTCAGGGATACCTCTCTGCTCTAGTTCATAAAAATGAACTTTCTCATCCTTAGTCATCTTTTCCCTTACAATCTGAGCATCCTTTCTCTGTGTTTCTGTCCTATGCTCTAGAACACTTAATTCATGCCACAATCTTGGCATCTCCTCTGAGAAAACATTCACACTGTCTTCACTATCTTCACAAGCCAAGTTTCCTGTTGTCACTATCTCCTCAACCTTCATCAGAATAGAATTCTGATTTCCCATCTCTGCAAAAAATTCAGCTATCTGTCCATCACTCTTCATTTGGCCATTTAACAAAATAAATTTTTCATTATCAGCATTAATGAAAAACTCATCATCACCAACCTCATTGAAACAATATCTTCTACAAAATAAGGAATTAATGAATTCCTTCTGCTGCAATAATTTAATCTGCTCTTCATCTGAAAGATACTCATCATATACTTTACTTGGAAACAGTCATCTTCATTTAACACATCTTCATCACATGAGTTGTCCTCATTAACACCTGCATTCATACACAACTTTTCAATTTTAAAAACATAAGACCCCATGGTCTCATTTGATGAATCAATTATCAACTCTTCCTGCTGTTCCAAGTCTTCTATGTCCTTCAGAGATTCTTCAATAGTTTCTTCTTCAAATTATTCAAGCTATTCAACTTCCAGCTTCTGGCCACCATCACAAGCTAAATCTCCTCTACTTCCAATATGTTGGAAAATAGAATCCTTCTCCAATTGTGCACGGACATCTTCAAAACATGTAGCTGCTCCATTTTATTTCTCAGTGACAACATCAGCGTTTGTTCATCTTCACATGGCTTTCCTGCAAACATACAAAATATTTCAGATGTAAGGCTCTTGGACCCCTTAGTCCCACTTGAAGCTTCAATCCCCAAGTTCTTCTCCAAAAACTCAATCATTCTGAGCATTTCTTCCTTCTTCTGAGCATTCATCATTTTCTCCTTCTTCCTTTGTGGCCTCTACCACTTTGCCTTCTTCTTTATGAGCCAACCAACTCTTTGGTTCTCCTATATCATCCTCTCTAGTTCAATAAGCTGCTTACTGATCTCAACTAACTCCTTCCAATGCCCTTCATCAGTGAGTCTCTTCCTCATGCCATTTTCTTTGGCATCTTCCCTCACTCTTCTGTTGTGGCCTCTCTCAGAACCCCTGCAATCTCTGTTGTGGCTGTCAGTAGGCATCCTCTCCTCTAGGAGTTCTTCACTCACAAGCTGCACTAGGCCTCTGCAATAGTAAGCTCTCTTGCTGCAACTTACCTCACCAATCCTTTCCTCCAGATCCGGATTTTGGCAAGTACTGGTCCCCTCTCTGATGGAACCTTCTGAGCACTATCTTCTTCTCTCTAGGCTTCACTCTGCAACTCCCTTCAAGAAAACCTTTGTACTTCCTTCATCCAACCTTAGTTGGGGATCCTCCAGGTTCTGCCACACTCTTTCTGCACTCAAAATCCTTTGTTGGACTCTTTCATCACTGCTCTCAAAGCTGTGATCTTCTCTTTGCTGAGATTCTTTCCTCAATTGTTTTCACTCTGCATTTTGCAAACAATATCTTCACACCAGAGTTCAAATAGGCTCATCAACTCACCTTCCAAGATCCCTGAATGATCTTGCTTCTTCTCTCACTTGCACTGCATCTATCTACTGCAATCTTCAAGACACTCTGTCTTCAACTCCAGATTCTACACACCTGGAGACCTTCACTTCATACTCAATCAAATCTGCAATTTCTTTGTTAAATAGTTTTAAACGTCAACCTTTCTTTCCTGTTCAGTACATGTGCATTTCAGAAATAAATTGTCAAAGAGCTAATTAAATTCTAGCTCTGATACCACTTTATGGCGGGGTAAAAACCCACAGTCCCCAAATTTTTGTGTGCATGTAAATGCATCCAAATTTTTTCATCCACTACACATTTCAACCAGTGCAGTTCAACATTCTATCTCCGAGATGGAAAATTAAATACATAATTCCAGAATCTTTAATAACTCAAATCTGGGATTTGAGTTATTAAATTAAAACTCTCTTGCATATAAGAACATCTTCCCACACCTTTGGACTCGGTCCAATTTTCAATCTCACAACCCTTCTAACTATAGGAGCTACTTGTCAAAGGCTCAACCTATGGATTCAGCCATAGTCAAACTTCCCCTTTACACAAAAGGTTGAAAATTTTCCAAGGCTTATAATGCGCCCTTTTTATATAACCCAACATTCAATCTTTAATGCGGGAACCCCTTATCAAAGGTTATAACAACCCTACATACAACAATAAACCAAGGTCCAACTTTACTTATGGTGGCAATACAACGCATATAATACGCGCTCATATGCGAAACCCAATGTTTCTATGCATGAAATTCGGGCTATCGAAATCTTATAACTCTGCCTCGAATAGAGGATCAACCACCAACATAAAAAAACAAAACTTCTCTATCCCTTAATAAACCCCAACATAACACAATATTCCATTTTGTAATTCGAACCATGCGACATATATTAAATCAAACCTTTGTAACCTTATTAACGCCATCCTTTATGACTTCGATTTGAATTAAAATAACTCGAAAGCATATAACGAATGCGCATACCTTGGTTAACTATCGAACAGATCTAATGATCCATGTTGCGCCGCGCCCCAAACTTCAATCCGACGGTTATAATGGAGTTTCACAATTTTTTTGAGGTCCGAGCGTTAACACTCAAATTTTACGCCAATTCGTGGTTTTTCAAATCTGCTCAGGGACACGTGGCGCTCACCTTTTGATATCGCATTTATTTTATAAAAACAACTTACCTCCTTTGATTGCACGCAATATTGTCGGGTTCACTCATCAAAACCACCTTCACGTTCACTGTTCCACTTACTCACTTATTCATGGTTCCACCTTTTTACAATTCTAGCGCTTTAACTTCCTTAATATATTGTTCCTCGAAAGCTCCTTGGTAATTGCGGATTCAATTCTGCCTTCTCCACTTGCATATGATTCTACTATGATTTACCACGAATTCTCTATGTCTCAATTTTCCAGCAGTTCTGTTAACTGAGCTCATTCTCACTCAAGGTCGGGTTCTCTCGGTCTTTACTACACAACTTCCGTTATATTAATCTCCTTCAATGAATTCAGAGATAAAATCTCCTACATCCTTCATCATGAAGGGTCAAACCCCATCTTCCCTCTGTATTATGGATTTGAGGAAGGAATGGGTGTCGATTTGGTAGATCGAACCCAATGGCTTCTTACTAATTCATATCAATACAAGGAAGGCATTCTCCTACGGTCGAAATCTCTCAATTGTATGTATGCAGAATTATATCAAAGTCTCTTTTCACCCAAAGACACTAAACCCATCATTCACACCAAATTACTCATGCATAATTCAATCAAAGAATACACAGATTGCAGGACTAAGTCCTTCATTCATACAGGGTTCTACATCACTGATCCTCATACATTGATTTATTGAATTCGAAGCCCATTTATACAGGACATCGTTGAACTTAATTACAAAGATTATTCACAAAGTTAACCACAGAGATTGGGACATTTTCACACAGAACTTAATTCGACAAATGCACCGAATTACTGAACTGAATTCCTCATTCATATAATGAATTTACTTACAACTTCTGGCTCGGCCAGATTTCCAGTCAATTGGCCTTCAGCAATCTACTCTACCAGTCCTACAACTCTATTCAGATCTCTATGCAGGTCTATGCAGGTCTCTGCCACGGAGACTTATTTAAACAATTGAGAGTAATTTTTTCATCTTCCCTAAACGCTCAATAAAACTCTGTAATTCCTACAGTCCTAATTTTAGCCTAACCCTCTGATAGAATGAAACGGACTATCTCTTCCTATGCCCACTAATCATTTGGGGAGTTATATTTTCCTCCACAAATTAACTAAAATTACTCAACTATGGATAATTTTATAGGGAAATAAAACATGAGACCCCCCTTTATATTTATTTATGTACAAAGGTTGTCTTGAGCCTAATGCCCTTGCATCATGCATTAATTTTAAAGTCATTGGATTAATAATGTGCATTGATTTTAGTGTAAGCACAAAAAATTATTGAGAATGTAGATTTATTTTCTGTTATATGAATTAAACCTAATAATATTGGAGAGCAAGAGAGACAAGGTATGATGCCTACTACAACAACTCGAGCTAAATATTTAAATGGTTTATGATTTCAACTGTCTTTTTCATATAATCGATATGAAAAGATGAAAAAACTAACAAGGGTGAAAATAAGAATAGTAGAAGAAAAAAGTTTGAGATTGATCACAATGAATGCTATTTTTAATTTACTAAATTCTTATTATTCACATTTTCTATCATTTAACATTATTACATTGTCACTTTTCTTTAAAATAATTTATTTCATTATTTTTCATCATTAAAGTTATTTTACAATATTTATCATCTAACCAAACTAAGGTAACTAAGCAAATTTAAAATTAAAATGAATCGATAAATCTCAAACATATTTAATTTCAAATGGTTATATTAATATTATGATGTATTTACATATTATTGTTAAAATTAATCATATGTTCCTCATATTATCGATAGATTTTCTTTGGCCGCACACGACTGAAACTAGCCTATATCCATCTTAACTCTGGAATCTATGAAGCCTCGAGAAGGACCTAATCTCTCGAGGTGCAAACCTTTCTTGAAGTTTTGCACTAAAAAAAAAGTTTTCACCTCTAGAGTTTTGATCCCTCTTGGTGCTTGATGGATCCGTAGTTAAGATGGATCTAGGCTGGTTTCATTCATGCGCAACCAAGGAGAATCTATCGATAATATAAGGAAAATATGATTAATTTTATCAATAATATGTAAATACATCTTAATATTAATATAAAAATTTTAAATATGATAAATATGTTTGAGATTTATCGATTCATTTTAATTTTAAATTTTCTTAGTTACCTCAATTTGGTTAGACGATAAATATTGTAAAATAAATTTAATGATGAAGATTGATGAAATATATTTTTTGAAAGAAAAGTGACAATGCAATAATATTGAATGATAGAAAATGTGAATAATAAGAATGTATTAAATTACAAATAACCTTCATTGTGGTCAATCTCAAACTATTTTCTTCTACTATTCTTACTGTCACCCTTTTTAGTTTTGTCATATTTTCATATCGATTATATGAAAAAGAAAGTTAAAATCATAAACCATTTAAATATTTAGCTCGAGTTGTTGTAGTAAGAAAATTAATCTTACCTATTAACTACGGAAAATGTACATTGATTTTTGTATATGGATCCAGCCAGAGTTAACTCCATGGATTAACTCCGGATCTAGATCCATCTTAACTCCGAATCTATCAAGCACCGAGAGGGATCAAATCTCTCGAGGTGCAAACCTCTCTTTTGAGTTTAAAAATTGAGGAAAGGTTTGCACCTCGAGAGATTTAATCCCTCTTGGAGTTTGATAGATCTGGAGCTAAGACGGATCTAGGCTAGTTTCAGTTGTGTGTGAACAAGGAAAATTTATATATAATATGTGAAAAATATGATTAATTTTATCAATAATATTTAAATACACCTAATATTATTATAATCATTTTAAATATGCTAAATATGTTTGAGATCTATCGAGTCATTTTAATTTTAAATTTACTTAGTTACCTTAGTTTGTTGAGATGATAAATATTGTAAAATAACTTTAATGATGAAAAATGCTGAACTAAAAATTTTGAATGCAAAGTGACAATGTAATAATATTGAAAGATAGAAAATGTGAATAATAACAATGTAGTCAATTACAAAAGTCTTAATTGTGATCAATATCAAACTATTATTTTCTACTATTCTTCTCGTCACCCTTGTTAGTTTTGTCATCTTTTCATATCGATTATATGAAAAATATAGTTGGAATCGTAAACCATTTAAATATTTAGCTCAACCTATTTTTCCTTACTCTCCAATATTAATAGGTTTAACTACTATAACAAAAAAATCAATGTACATTGCCAATAAATTTTTATGCTTACACTGAAATCAATGCACACTATTAATCCAATGAATTTAAAATTAATGTACCATCATACATCTAATTACATCAAAACAAAAATCAACATATACATTGAAATCAATGGATCTAATGCAAGAAATAAAATAAGATAAGCAAATAACATCTACATTGAAATCAATGCATCTAATGAAATTAATAAAATAGGATTAGAAATCAACATTTAAACTCAAATAAATGCATCTAATGCACGTAAGAAAGTAGGATTAGAAACCAACATCTACACTGAAATCAATGAATCTAGTGCAATCAATCAAATATGATTAGAAATCACCATCTAAATTGAAATAAATGCATTTAGTGCAAGCAATCAAATAAGATTATAGATCATCTACATTGAAGTAAATTAATCTAGTGCAAGCAATCAAATATAATTAGAAATCACCATCTACATTGAAATTAATGAATCTAGTGTAAGCAATCAAATAGGATTAGAAATCACCATCCACATCGAAATAAATGCATTTAGTGAAGGTAATGAAATAGGATTAGAAGTCATCTACATTGAAATCAATGCATCTAGTGCAATTAATCAAATATCATCAGGAACCAACATCTACACTAAAATTAGTACATCTAGTGCAAGCAATCAAACATGATTAGAAATCACCATTTACGGTGAAATCAATGCATCTAATGCAAGAAATATTCTTCCCTCTCTCCCCTCTCCATCTATATCTATATCTCCCTCCATCTCTCCTTCTTTGTCTCTTTATCTCACACCGAGAAACACACACGCTCTCTCACTCCATATCTATCAATATATTTGTCCATTTCTCCTTGCGTCCATCCATCTCTTCTTTCTTTTCACCTTCCATCTATATCTATATATCCCTCTGTCTCTCTATATCAACCCCAAAACATACACCCTCATTTTCCAATATATATATCTATCTCTCCCTCCTTCTCTCCCCCGTATCTCTCTCTTCCCCTTCCCTCCCTCTCCCCTACTTCTCTCTCTCTTCCTTCCTGCTATCCTCTCTCCCTCTCTCTCCATATTCCTTATCACTCCCTCTCCCTCTCTCTCCACCTTTCACTCTCTATGTCTTTATTCTTACCGCCCTATATCTCTCCCTCCTCTCTCTCTCTATCTTCACCTTCCAACTTTGTTACTATATGCCTCTCTCTCTCTCCTTCTCTCCCCCTTCTCGCCATCTCTCCTTCTTTATCTCTTTATCTCACTCCAAAACATACAAACTCTCTCTCCATCTCTCCCTTTTCACTCCCTATGTATTTAATTATTTTATGTATTGATTCAATTGTTAAGATAAGGTAAAATAATTGTGTTAACTATTGAGACCACATACAAATCCCTATGTTGAGTTCATTTAAGTAAGCTGAGAAGGTGTAGAAATACCTCGAAGATCAGAATACTTGTGAGAGTGCAAGAAACCAAGTGGAGAAGAATATTCTTGAGGAATTATAAGTTTGGGTTAGAGCAATGTCCACAAAGAAGGAATGAGGGAGAATTCCAATTCCATATTCCAATGAGGAAAGTTGGAGAAAGGAGACTCTAGAAGCATCTGATTGCATGATACTAGGAGGAAAGATAGTTTGAATGTCTTGTATGAAATCATGTAATGTTGAGGCATATTTAATGGCAAGAACATGTAGCAAGGAACATTTCTCCTATATGTCTCTTTAAATCTCTAAATGCTTCAAGTAAAAAGGGCTACACGCAGTGACAGTACCTGTCGGTTCTCAAATTATTTATTGGTTGTAAGTGTGTGCCATTAATCGTTTGCATGTAAAATACCCGAGAGATCCACATCTAGTAGAAATATAATTCCAAGCACCCAAGAAGCATTAGATGATCCTCTCATTATACATTTAAAGATTAATTTCCTGAATCGATAATACAAGGAGAACTTATATGTGACTTTATAGTTCATTTTCTTGATTGATAATTCAAGGAGAAATTATATTTGACTTGATCATTGCTATTGTCAGTGATAGAAAGGATAAATCTAGTGATTGAATTATTATGCAGTTTGAGCCTCGTATTCACATGATCTTCTTTTCCTATTTATGAATACTTTCCTTCCCTTCATTGATCACATGACAGAGGAAGTATGTCAATGTCAATCCGAGAATTATCCCCCGTTGGCAAAGTATTCATGGAAAACAAAAGTACTACACAAAATCTGGTATTGCTATTAGAACTACAATTAACAACCACACCTCCATTTTTCCTACAACAATTAGATCACACATTACGTAAAAGTTGCTAGAAGTGAATAGTGCAGAGATGATATTGAAGTATAATGAAACCTTTCAATGGAGTTGTTGTGTAGGCGGATGTAATTGAATATCTTAATCTCACTTACATGTTTCTCACTTCTTTATTCATAGGCCTTGATCTTTATGTCACGTCTGATAATAACAATTTTTTCCTTACAAACGAGTTTGGGATGGGAACTTTTGAATTGTGGCGTGGGAAATTTTCAATTGTGGATTCTACCATGTCATAGGAGGATATTTGAAGGCATTTCAATGGCACTGAAACTTTGATAGCCATTTCGTGGGCTAATTCTGGAAATGGAGACATCTTGTCCAGTAGAGCACAATGGATAATTGCATTATGTTTGTCTTTGCAAGCCTACATATGTCCATTTGAATGTTGTATTTCCACCTCGTGTAGTCAATTGATTCATCGACACTCCCATAAAACAGGTGACACACATAGGATAACAACCTCGTTCCTAGTATGTCTTCTTCCTTTGCAAAAGAGATAGTCCTACAGAGAGATCACATGATTAGGCCTTAGCCTATTGATTGATTTACATCTGCACCAGCAGACCAAACTATTACACTTATAATAGGTGCTCACCCTTGTAATTTCCACTACCCTTTCCCATCTAGGAAATGTGGAAGATAACATGTAATGAGTCCTACCAGGTCACATTTCAGGGATAATATGTAATTGGGTAAACCAATAAATGTGGAAGGAATCTTTCTTCTGGACCCTTATGGTTGAGCAGGTGAGATATTCATAGTGGTAGGCCATGAAGGGACTCTCTCTCTCATTCATGTAGGTAGGTAAGGTTGTTCCCAATAAGGCTTTCGAGTTGTTTAGGTGCATGTGTTGGTGAGTTGTAGGCTAATATGGAGTAGAGTGTAGGTGTGATAAGGCTATGTGTAATGACCAAGAAATCATAATATGAAGTATGGGTGCAACATCATGATAGATAGAGTACTTACATGTAGTATATCAGTAACATGAATCAATGCTAATCAGTAAGATTGTATTCATACTGGTCCAATCGACATAGCAAGTAGCTATTCTAATACAGAGTGCAATGAACGATAGCTTATAATAAATAAGATAAATGGGGCACCCTTGGTCCTGCCTTTTTTCCAACTATTTGATTGTGCCATTGTCCTTGCTATCCATTTGATAGGGCTAGCATCCTTTCCTGATGAAAATGGAATCAAACATGCCATTTATTACATCATAGAAGGTTAAAATATTATAAATCCATATTATACCCTCAAATGTGCCATTATGAAAGCCACCCACATTACATGGGCATGACCACAAAAAAATAGAACCCACATGCATGCATGAATTACACTTGCATGCCCATGAAAGCCAAGGAAATTGAAACACAAAATATGTCATTAGATATTACGTTAGCCAACTTCAAGTCTGCAATTTGATATAGAGAAGCCAAATATGTCCTTGGATATTTAGTAGACCAACTCCAACTGTGTAATCCATGGTGATGGAACTTTAGTTAAGGAGCATTTTATGCTTATCAATAACATTTACATAGTAGTATTTCTTGGGGTTATCAAACCTTCATACAAGAAGACGTATAGTAATGTTGCGATGGCATAAACAATGATTTATTTCACGCGATGGCATAAATGATGATTTATTTCACAACCAATACAGACTACATAAAATGTGGCGAGGTACTATGCTACTAGGCATGCCTCCTCAACTTGGAATATGTTTATGAAACTTGGGCTCTCTCATCTTTCGTGCAATAGATTCTTTCTATAGTAGGAAAGAATTTTAAGATTTTTTTTCTCCAATGTTGTTTTAAAATTTAAAATTTCAGTTGTCTCAACCTAACCATAGAAGCATAAGAATTAAGAAAAAAATATTTTAAAGGATAAATATGAATAAATTTTAGACCAAACTGACAAAATTTGTAATGTTTTAGTATTTCAGTATTTTGAAAACTAGAAAGAGAAAAAAATAGATGTAAAATAAACCTAAATGTGAACAGAACTATGTTGTTCTGTTGCAACACCGAGGTGTTACTAGCTTGGCCTAACCCACCATTCCAGGCAGGTAAGATATGGAGACCGTGTGGGGCCTAGACTTAAATTGAAGGGATTTGTGCTTGGACGAGATAAAAGGGTTTTTAATTTCATAGATAAAATGGTTGGTACTTACCTAAGGTTTTGGATATAAAAAATTTGACAAGAAATATCCGGACCTAGTTCATTGAATTGAAAGAGGACTTGAAACCTTTTGTTATACATAAATTAGTCTTTGAAAATCATTGATTTTCATCATGGGTTGTTCCAATGTTGTTGTGGCAGGTACTCTTGTAGGTCATAGCTTGGCCAGATGTCCATTATCATATGTGATGGAAATGTATCCAACAAATATATCCAAGTAAATCTTCATAGCTGCATTTACTCCTAGAAATAACCACAAATTCCTTAGATCTTCCCATCCACTGGTGTGATGCAAAATTTTCTTTATTTTAAACCTAATACTTGTATTTACTAAAAAGTATCAATGAAATTATTATGAAAATCACTTGGTTCTAGTCAATTGAATTTTCTTACAGTATGTTTTGCTTTTGGTGTGTGCATACTTTCCCCAGACTCGTGGAAAATGGATTCATAGTACTAGATATGAAAGCAGATTTAGAGCTACCCCCAGCTGCTTCACTGGTTCTTAACCATGTTAAGTCCTATCTCTACAACAAGATCCCTACAGAGGTATTTATTCCTTGAATTTATCTCTATTGGATTCCAACACAAGGCTGTGTAATGTTATTGGTTTTATGTGTAAAAATATAGTGGGATGTGACCATGGTGCCCTTATGGGAATAGTTTTGTAGCTTTTATTTCCCTATTCCATAATTTCAAAGAGGAATAATTTGTTTCTTCCCTACTCTGCTTTGTTTTACTTATTACCATAGGATGTCAACCTTGCACTATTGGTTCTAACTCCAATGCCATTTCCAGTCTCAGTGGAGCTCCTGAATCTGTTTGAGGAGAGTTATAGAAGTATCATACAGTTTTATATCATGTTAATGAAGGACATATTGTTCCTTCCAGAGCACCATCTATCACCTGTGAGCCTTGCACATCCTAGGTTGCTAGTTGAGGGGGAAGAAATGAAAGAAGGCCTAAGATATAATCACATAAAGATAGCACTAATAAATGACCAGAATGCTCTCAAAAGACTCATATCCAAGACCATTTATCGCGCAACATAGAAAAATAGAAAAACATTGTAACAAATAGAAAACCATTGTAATATACATTGGCTTGAATCATTAACAAGTATTAACCACTACCTCGATGTATTGCACTTGCAGTTATGTTATTTGATTATTGCACGTCTTTTTTTCATGATGTAGAATGAGTTACTTGGAGTGATACTCTCTAATTATTGCGGGTATTCTCTACAGTTATTGCATGTATTTTATGTTGGATGCGAAACTAGTTCCTGTGGTGGCAAGAACATAGGAAGAACATGACCTATGTATTTATTCCAGATCCTAATTTCTTGTGGTAGGAATAACAAGACCGAATAGGACCTCATTCCTCTCTATTGGTGGTGGAATGTAGTAGTGGTGTATTTTCGGTGGAATGAAGAAGTGGTGGAAACTTGGAATAATGTAGAGAAGTCTCCAACATGTGGCAGTACCCAACATGTGGCATCAATGGCAATTGGCACTAGTGCTAAAAAAACTTTGGATATAAAAAAAATAAAAAATAAAAAAAAAAAATAAAAAAAATAAAAAAAAAAAAAATAAAATAAAAAAAAAATTTGTGCCTAAGCTAATATAACTTGGAATTTAGATAAAATATACATAACATTCCTCGACTTTGGATAAAATATAACTTTTCACAACATTTTTACATTGGGATAAGAAAAGCCTGCAATAAGAGGTTGAGTTGAAAAAATTCGGTAAAATTTTGATGGATGATAATTGCCACTTTAAAACTTTTCTTAAAAGGTTACGAGGTGAAAAAAATTGGTCAGCTAATGAATTAATTGAACGTCAATGATCTACCAATCGCTATAGTCTTGCTGAAGGCATGGACTAATAATATATATGTTCGTGCAATTTTTTTTCCTAAATCGTGTGAATATATGTACCCCTAGGAATGATGGTTAATGGATGATTGATCCCAACTTACAGTGTTAAACCTATTAGTGTGTTGCAAAATAGTGTGAGATCTTGTCGGAACAAATCAATCTAGTTCATCAAGTGCATAATTCGCCTAATTCTTAGTCCATAGCTTGATTATATCAATGAAATTTTTAATTAACACCAAATCCGTTAAACAGTTATTTGCAAGAAAAAGAAATAGTTTTAAAAGCCAATGGAGTTGGCTGAGACCTTTGCTACGTTCATTTTTGTTTAATTTAGACAAAGGGAAAAAAATGGACTTTCAAAGAAAAAATTTCTAATTTTATTCATTAAACAAGAACCCCCCTTTAACAATACTAGAAGTGGAAAAGAGCTATTTACAGATGTTTTTTTTTTTGGGGGGGGGGGAACACAGTTTAAAAAGCTGTTATAGAGAGAGGGAATATGTCGTGCCATAGTTGGCTACACAAATAAAATTAAAAAAGGACGTATCAAGACATTTTTTTCTTAATTTTTATTTGGCAGCCACAAATCATGGGTTAGCTGTGTCAAACTGGTATTAGAGAGAAACAACGATCTTGGAACCAAGAAGATGTGGAATAGGTGCAAAAGTGAAGAAAGTCACACATATTCAATTTATTTGTATGGAAATCAAGGAGAAAACATAACACAATGGTACAAAAGATTGAAGATAAAGAACAAGTTGAGGAGAAAATATGGACTACTCATGGAGGAAAAAATGTTTAGAATAGGTATGAGGATCAAGAGTAGATTGAAGGAGCTAAAAATGACTACAAATTTAGGGAAGCATAAGACACAGAGATATTGGAAGCAGGGGAATTTTATTTTGGAATTCAGCAAGTAAGATAAGAAATATTGAGGTAGAATCAAGAAAATATGTGGAATACAACAATGGAGGTTGTAGTATAAAACTAATAGTGATATTAAATTAAATGGCCAATGGACTGTTGCAACAGGGAGGCTGCAAAAATAGATATGTGTTCCATCTAAGAGAGGACGACAAGGGAGGTTCTCAAGAAGTGATGAGGAGAGCATAAGCTAGAGAAGAGAAAGGAGTGCTCAAGAGGAATACATCAAATAGAAGAGAAAGGAATAAATAAAATAGCTATTTATCCTGTAAGATATCTCCAACACTTACACACAATACCTCCTCCCTAGTGAATATACCACTTATGTGATCTACCACCTTAGTGAAAACTTCATGGTCGAGCCTCTGTAGTAAGGCAGGTCTAAACATTGGAGGATGATGTTCAACCTCCTCCATCTCCTCCTCATCTTGGGGAGATCATCCCCAACATAAGTGTCAATATCTACAAACCAGTGGAAAATAATAATAAGATAATTGAAACAAAATGTTACAAAAAATTACATGTGCATTAAATAAGAAAAAAATATATGAAATTGTATTTATGAAAACATAACAATAATATTACTTCGATCATATTGTATCTCAACTAGAGTATTTAGTATTTTTAGTAATCCTCTTCAATCCATTCTTGTATATGGATATTGTATAAGATCAAGGACACGATTTTCCATCCAACCGAAACATCATAGATATTTCTACTAACTGGGGGACATGTACATTCCACCTAGCCTCTTTTGGGAAACAACTACTCCCACATGTGCATACACACATAATTCGTAGGCCTAGGAGGGAAGTGGCCCATATTGTCTTTCATGTGGCACAAAATATTTCAAAAAATATAGTGAATAGCTTTGATGCAAAGGTGGAGAATAGCCTCTAGTAAAAAATAGAGTAACAACAATCTAGAGAAAATGTGAAGTTGGGTTACACTTTTTGCCCTTTTTTGAGAAAAAAAAACCTTTTTTTTTTTTGTTCTTCAACTTTCTGCAAGCCAAACCAATTTTTCTGTTTAGAATTTCATTTTATGATAAAAATAGAAGTTGTCAGAAATTTTATTAGCTTTCTATTACTTATTTTTTTGAACTTTTTTATACATATTTGATATGTCCACTTAACGATTCTTTGAGTGTGTGTTCTTTAACAATTAAATGATTCATAAAAATTCATGTTCAAACGCGTTGGTGTATTCTTTGAAAACTGTGTTTTTTTAGAAACAAAATGTGTTACAACATTCTAGACATAGTTTACTTCGGTTTCATCATATTTACGAAACCAACTGATGCATATCATAATTACTAGTATTTTTTGAATTGATCCAATATGAAAAAACTACATATTTTGAATATGTTTCGGCTCGCACAAAATTTCTCAACATATAAGTTATAAACTAAAAATCTAAAAACTACCCATTATAGACGACGGACCAATGTAATGCACCATAATTTTTTCAAATTTTTTTACAGTGTGTTTTGGAAGATATAGAATATTGATTTCACTAAGTCATAATGACCTTCAGAAATTGTTTGCACCCATTTTATTACAAATTAATTAAAATTAGTAAATATTTATGAAATTCCATAAAAGTTATATTTCCTGAAAGTAGATTGAATTCTGCAAATGCTTGTCTTGGTTAAGACAGTTAATTCATAAAGTTTCATGGAGTTTAATCAATCCAAAGTTGAAGAAATGTGTTCAGAGCCAAGCTGTTGCGTAATTGCAAACATGTTAGTTCGACCAAATTGTTTTTTCTCCTGATGGCCCGTCAATTCTAACGACACAAAAGTTACAACCAAAGTTTTTACGAAAGTTTGGCTTTTTAATCAACTTTACGTCGACCTGAAAATTCGATGAAGCCCCTCCAAAAAACATTTCGCAGCTATATAAATAGACGAAAACGGAATCATTATTTTCTCATAATTTTGCACATTACTTCATTTGGGTTGATTTTGCAAAGGACTTTTTTTGGGCTTAATTTTCAAAGGACTCTTTTTGGCTTAATATTCAAAGGACATTTTTTGGAGGTATGTGATATTTTTTTAGATGCTTTTTGGGCTTAATTTTCAAAGGAAATTTTTTTGGAGGTGTTTTGTTTTTAGAGATTTTTGGGCTTGATTTTCAAAAGACATTTTTTGGACTTTTTTGGGCTTAATTTTCAAATGACTCTTTTAAGGCTTAATATTCAAAGGCATTTTTGGAGGTATTTTTTAAAGTGATATTTTTTTAGAGGCTTTTTGGGCTTAATTTTCAAAGGACATTGTTTAGAGGTATTTTGTTTTTAGAGACATTTTTTAGAGGTTTTTGGGCTTAATATTGAAAGGACATTTTTTGGAAGTATTTTTTAAAGTGACTTTTTTAAGAGGTTTGGCTTAATTTTTAATGGATATTTTTTGGAGGTATTTTTTAAAGTGACATTTTTTTACAGTATGTGTTTTGGGCTAAACTAAATTGTTTATAATGATTTTTTAAAATGATTTTTTGTCTAACTTTTTAAATTAATTTTTTTTGCAAGACTTGGAAGGAAATATTTTGAGCTTTATTTTATTTTTAGAAGACATTTTTTTCTCGGATTTTTTAAGGTGTTTTGGGTTGAAGTATGTATTTTGTGAAAAAAATTTAAAATGAGTTTTTCTTAAATTAAATCTTTTGTGATGCTTTTTTTCATTGAGTTTTTGTCTAAATTTTTGAAGGAAAATTTTTGAGCTTCATACTCAATTATCATGGGAAATTGAAGGTATTGCAACAGAAAATATGATCGAATAAGAAACCCTAAGGAACGTAGAGAACATGGGAGAGAATATCGCAAAAAAAAGGAGAGAAGAATTTTCAAATATTGAAAGGGAAAATCAACCTCAACTAGAAGTTGAAGCAGGTATGTAAATGTAAATATTATAAATTTTATATTTAAAATTTGACTAGTGTATTGTAAAACTTAGTTTTTATTTGATGAACTAATTTGAAAAATATTTTGCAATGTAAACAAAGAGAGATATTCCTCAAAAAATTGATGATGAGATAAAAAAAATTGAAAGAGAAAGTGAAAGAGATATTGTGTTGAATATTACAACAAGAAACAATGAAAGTGGCATCCGGAAACATCATTCCTTGATCCTAGTGAAAAATAATCACCTAAACTAGGTGGGGCCCACACAGGCTATTTTTAGGTGTATTTCTATTTTTAGAATGGTGAGCATATTCTAAAATTAACAGGATGTTGATTCTAGATGGTTGAGAAAATTCTATCTTTAGATGAGTTTCTATTTTGAGAAGATGGGTGAAGTCTATTTATAGATTACAAATCTAAAAATAAATGCATGTCGATTATTATTAGCCCTTAATAATAATTAGGAAATAAATAGTAACTTATTCTCTTGGAGCACTTTATTTCAGTTAACATATGTGGCACATCATTGGTCTGAAGGAATTACACAATTCCTACGGTGTTTGGTGACTCGTGCATGGAGGACTTCGTTATTACTGATAGTGGCAAGCTATAATAGAGTTGGAAGAGTAGTTATGTGAGTTGTTATTTATTTTAACTCAGTTCAGTGAGTTAAATTCAGTTGTGCTAGTTGTAGCTGAACATACACTAGTGATAGATGATTGAATTAATTATTTAATTAATTCACTAGTGTCTTACTTGCAACTGAACAAATACAGCAGTTAACTACTTGCATGTTAGATCCAATGGAGACCTAGTGGAGAGATAGGTGAAAGGATGAGATGGAATATATGTTGTGACTATAGTGATGCATTCAATGCATCTACACACACATTGGAGATTCGCATGAGGATTCACAGTCAAGGCAAGGAAGGTCAAATTCATTCAGGGTTCTTCTTCAGCAAGGATAGCGCAATGGAGGCAGGATGTGAGGAGGCAAGAAATTGGTGCATAGATATGCAAAATTATACATTACACTGTGTGATGATTGTATATTGTACTGAGAGCTCTATGAGCTGATATTGTTACATGTTCCATTGATATACATAATATATGATAGTTGGGGTTTTTATCTTTAATCTTTCCCGGTAAAACATCTTGTTATGTGCGATTTATTTTGCTTCATATGCGTTTTACAATTGGCGATTTAATTTTCGCAAATAATTGAGTGGAAGGATTTTGTATTTAACATAAGATTAATTTGTTAGATGAGGAGAATCTGGAAATAAATTATTTTGTATTAAAATTTCTACATGGTATCGAAGAAGTGTTAATCACTGGAGATTGCAATATTGAAGCAGTGCTAAGTTTTGTGCTGGTGGAAACAATTCGAAATTGCTACAAGAATTTCTTGGTGTGATAGTTGAGTATACATTGAAATGGCTTTCAATGGGTTGTGGTTGGAGTATGAACTCAAGGGAAACTCGAACTATATAGCCTGGAAGGACAAGATGGAGGCGGTGCTTGAAGATAATGGCTTGAAGGAGTTCATCGATAGCGATGTTCCTAAGCCCACTTCGGTGGATGTTGTAGTACTTGACGCATGGAAAAATAAAGTAGCAAGGGCGAGGAGGATTCTATTGGAAGGTGTGAAAGACCATATTGTGTCAAGCCTTCGTGGGAAAGTCACTCCATTTGCAATGTGGAATTATTTGATAGATCTTTTCCAAAGCAGCAGCGACCATAGGAAATCGGCGCTGAAGGATAAACTCAGAAAAATCAAGATGGAGAAGAGCGACACTATTCCAGTATACTTGACAAAGTTTTTCTAATGCAAGGATGAGCTTGGGAGTGTAGGAGTCAGTGTTGCGGATGATGACTTGGTGAGCTTGGCTCTCCTTGGGCTTTCAAAGAGTTGGCACAGTTATCAATACTCTGTCAATGGACGGGAGAAACTGCCGGATTAGGAGCGACTGTGGTTGGATCTAGTGCAGGAGGAGATAAGGAGAACCACCAAGGATGACTCTTCATCAAAGCATGATGATGAATAGGATTTTTTTTTGGCTTCCAAGGCGAAGAAGAAAAAAGGGAAGAAATTCTATTCAAAATCTGAGGTCGGTGAAGATGGCAAGGAGCACATGTCCAAAGTGAAGTGTTTTCATTGTCTCGAGTTTGGACATATTGCCACAAATTGTCCACATCAGGAGAAGAACAAGATGGTTTCTGGAGTTGCAGTTGGTGAGGCCCTTGCCTTGCAGTTTGAGCTTTACTTCTCATTGATCGCATGCATGGTGTCTAGTGCATTGGGATCAGGGTGGTACTTTGATAGTGATGCTTCCTTTCACATGACGAGAGATGAGAAATTTTTCAGTGACTTGGTGGAGAAATATCTCTAGATACATGTTGAGTTGGGCGAAAATGGATGATATAATGCGACTGGCATTGGTACCATTACCTTTCAGAGGGAGTCAGGTAAACTCTTTCATTTAAAAGATGTTGTGCATGTTCTAGGTTTAAATAAGAATTCAATCTCAGTTTCAATGTTATAGGATAGAGGCTATGATGTTGTCTTTAGTGAAGGAATTTTTTTCCTGTGACACAAAGCAACAGGGCAAGCCAAGAAGGTTGGGATTTGAGTTAAGAATCTCTACAGACTTGAAGTAGATGGGATTTCTATGGAGATTCCTACTGTTGAGAAGTGCAAGAAATACATGCAATTGAAGCTTGAGAGGGAACGAGATTTGCATGGAGGTAAGAGTGAACCTCGAGATGTGGAGCAGCCAAATCTAGAGGATCATGGAGTGGGAGCAACAACTCATGCAAAGAAATTCCATGCCAGATGGGAAGAGGGAGTGCATGCAGCTATACCACCAGGTAAGAGGTGGGGAAACATGCATGAGTAATCCCAAGAAGAGATTTCTGGGCAGGATTCATTGAGATGGTGTGGATCTCATGAATTGAACCTAGCTACGAGGTGCCAACAGAGTAGCAGTACCATGATTAGTTGGATTGATGTAGTTAAATAAAAGTGATAGTGTCGGATACTGGCGCAAAGATTAGAGTTGGCAGCAAGTGCAGAGTGCATGGATGCAAGTGTTAGTAGCGCTGTGGTTCCTGAAAGCATGTGGATTAGCTAAGAAAAGGTCAGAAGACTTTGATGACAGATGCATTATACTAATTCAGCTGTTTTGAGGCTATTCAGTTTCGAAAGTGTTGCATGCAATTATTGCAGGGAAGATGCATGGAATTGTAGGGCGCATGCAAATACATACCTTTCTTGTTGAGAGGGAGTGTTGAAGATGGCAACAATAAATAGTGAAGTGGCATCCGGAAACATCATTCCTTGATCCTAGTGAAAAATAATCACCTAAACTAGGTGGGGCCCACACAGGCTATTTTTAGAATGGTGAGCATATTCTAAAATTAACAGGATGTTGATTCTAGATGGTTGAGAAAATTATATCTTTATATGAGTTTCTATTTTTAGAATATGGGCGAAGTCTATTTATAGATCACAAATCTAAAAATAGAACGCATGTCAATTATTATTAGCCCTTAATAATAATCAGACAATAAATAGTAACTTATTCTCTTAAAGCACTTTATTTCAGTGAACAGATGTGGCACATAAGTGGGCTAAGATAATTACGCAATTCCTAGGGTGGTTGGTGACTCATGCATGGAGTACTTCATTATAACTGATAGTGGTAAGTTGTAACAGAGTTGGAAGAGTAGTTATGTGAGTTGTTATTTAGTTTAACTCAGTTCAGTGAGTTAAACTCGGTTGTGCTAGTTGCAACTGAACATACACTAGTGATAGATGAGTGAATTAATTATCTAATTAATTCACAAGTAGTGTCTTACTTGCAACTGAACAAATACAACAGTTACCTACTTACATGTCAGATCCAGTGGAGACCCAGTGGAGAGATAGGTGAAAGGGTGAGATGGACTATCTGTTGTGACTAAAGAGATGCATTAAATGCATCTACACACACATTGGAGATGCTTATGAGGATTTCACATTCAAGGCAAGGAAAGGTCGAATTCATTCATGATTCTTCTTCAACAGGGATTGCGCAGTGGAGGCAAGCTGTCAGGAGGCAAGAAATTGGTGAATAGATATGCAAATTTCTGCATGATAGTGTGTGATGATTGTATATCGTACTGAGAGCTCTATGAACTGAGATTTGTATGATATTGTTACATGTTCCATTGATGTACATAATATATGATATTTGGGGTTTTTAGCTTTAAGCTTTCGTGGTAAAACATCTTGTTATGTGCGATTGATTTTGCTTCATATGTGTTTTGCAATTGGAGATTTAATTTCCAGAAATAATTGAGTTGAAGGATTTTGTAGTTAACATAAGATTAATTTGTTATATCAAGAGAATCCAAAAATACGTTATTTTGTATTAAAATTTCTACATATTGAACCAATGATTGAAGATGGTGAAAATGTTGAAAGAAATTCAAGTGAAGAAATTGAATCACCAAGTATGTATGTATATATATATATATATGTTGAACATGTGTATTATTGAAATTATACATATTTATTAATTTAGTTATTTATTGAATATGTAAACTTATTATGTACATTTAATTATAATATGTATAGATGAAATCAATATCGATGATGAGATGTTAGAAAATGTTAACACTCACGCATATGGAGATAAAAAAGCTGACCATGTTATAAGATACCATGTTTATCACATTATTGATTCATTCTTCAAAGATGAAACTGTGGCAGTTCAAGCCAAATTATTGAAAAGTCTCTTAACATCAAGGAAATTAAAAGAAGCTACGAATTTATTAGGTATTTGAAAATCAACAAAAGATAAAAAAATGAAGGAAAATGTGATACAAAATATAAATAGTGCTCTAAATTCAATTAGAATATCTAAAAATAAAAGTGTTTCAAATGCACGTAGAGAAATAAAAATGGCAGTGGTTTCATCAAGTACTAAAGAGAATTGCTTGGTAAAATCTATGGCATGAGCATTAGGAACCTCACAAAAAATTTTGCACAAACATCGGAAATTTCGATTGAAAATAGATGTAGATGATAAACTCGCTTGTTGGACAACTATTTGTAGGAAACCATACAAAGATAGACTTGGAGAAAATGTTAAAAAAATAATATATGAATATTGGATGAAAAATTCATGTGTTTCACCAAAAGCAAGGGATGTGATGCAAAGAAGAATAGCACGAAATCAATACGAAGAAAATCAAAAACATTTCATGGATACCACTTAGATAGATTTTTTCAACAAGTTCAAAGAAGAGAATTGTGAAATTGATGTCTCAATCAGTCCTTTTGTGCAACAAAAACCATGGTATGTAAAACCTATCACTGTACGCGACACTTGTTGTTGTCGTTATCATGTGGAATTTCAATTATATTATGACAAATTCCTTAATTTTGGTAAAACATTTTGGAAAGATGAACCTCCTCCTTCCACTATCCATGATTTCATATCTCAAATTCTATGTAGAAGAGAAATCCATGAATTATTTTACCAAAAGAAATGTGTTGGTGGTAAAAAATGCGATGATTGTGGAAATTTGACTAAATTTCAAAACAAATATTGTATTGATATAAATGATCAATCATTTTATAACATGAAAGTGAAATGGAAGATATATGAATATACCCATACATCAATTCAAGGTTCAAGTAGTACTACAAGTGCTAAAAGAATTGATTTACAAGAAGAAGAAATTTTTGTGATAGATTTTTTGAGAAAGTTTGAGGCAGAAATTTATAAATACACCAAGCATTCCCATAGAGCTCAATGGCAGGACTTGCAATTCAAAAAATCCAATTAAGTTTTTCCACGAGGGACCATTTTGTCAATAGTTGATTTTGCAGAAAACTACACATTTGTTCCACAAAAATAAATTCAGAGTGAATACTATCATTCTAACCAAGTCTCAATGCTCATCCATATTCTGTATAGAATTGTTGAACAAAATGTTGATCATACAGAAAGAACCAGTGAAAATTAGCATGTTATTAAAGAATATCACTTTTATATCAGTGACGATCGTACACATGATACATATTTTGTAAAACACTATTTTGAAAAGATTTATGACTCCTTGAAAAGTCATGGAATAAAAGTCAATGAACATTGGATATGGTCAGATGGATGCGCAAGTCAATTCAAATCTTCACGGTCATTCTTTTGGTTGTATCGTCTTCATATGAAAATCTGCATTAAACATTATTGGAATTTCTTTGATACTGGTCATGGAAAAGGAGAACATGAAGGTACAGGGGCATGCATAAAAGGAGCACTTTGAAGATATCAAATAGACCACTCTACAAACTGACTTGTCTAAGCTAAAGAAGTTGTTCAATAGTGCATTGCTGCACTAAGCCATGAGACTAACCAATCAAGAGAAGTACGAAGGTACAATCAATTAAATTTTTATTGGATTTATAATTTTGAACAGTACATTTATCACAATGATTATCTTTGATGGTATTTTGATATCATATTTATATTCTTCTTTGAATTCTCCATATAGGTTTTTTTGGCATATTGGAGTCCAAGATGTAGATAGATAAATTGGAGATGACGTTGAAATAATAAAAGGGACTCGAAAATTGCATTCAATTAAAACAAAGTTGTTCACAAATGCGTTTTCACTGGATAAAAGAAAATATTCTTGTTTTTGTCATGTTTGCATAGACAACAAAAAATCCAATGATGTTTGTGAAAATAAAATGTATGTAAAAGATTAGCAACATATAGAACTAAATACAAAGGGGAAAATGTCTGTTGCAAGCTTTGAATAAATGAAATCATAGGAAACTACAATATCATCTGATGGTGATCGAGTTTCTGATCTTGTTAGAGAAGGTAACATTTTAATTTCTTTCAAATGACAGAGATATAGAAATAGATAATAAAATCAAGTACACGTGTTAATTTTAAAGTTAAATTTTCATGTTAATTATGATCTAAATTTAAATACATAAGTTTGTTTTATTGTGCAGGAGATGTTTTTTTCTGTATATGCACCTACTATCAACAATGAAAATATGAAGTGTTATTTAATGCATTGGAGTGAACGAAAGATGAAATTATTAGAAAACTATAATGATAACGGGTTTACATATGACAGAGGGTATATTATACTAAAAGGTTATTTTTTCCAACAAACTAATCAAAGTGGATTTTGTTTACTTTCAAGACTATGAACTTGATGTCATAAGTTGTCAATATAGTCACTTGGTGTGTGCAGCATGCAAAAGTTGATAGAAGTTCAATCAAAGAAAAAATGAAAATTAAGAAATGGAAAATGTCAAAAGCCTTTCATGAACAGATCATTGAAGATGGCATTCCATTGGAATTTTTTTGATTGAACTACCCAGCAATTTCTTCTCTTTGGATTCATCTTTTAGACTTCCAGAACTCAACTAAAAATTGAACTGCCTATTTATGTTATATGTACAATTGTATGCACATGTAAATTGTTTTGGTACATGCACACGAGTAATTTATACATATGTACACATACACATGTCTAGATTATCTAGTCTAAACGATTTCATACATTCTTTGGTACAATTTGTCATAATGTCATTATTGCAAAATGTACATATCTGTGTATCCAGAATAGTTGATATAATGAAAATTTGAAGTCGCACGATTTTGTTTTAGACATGTGTCTATTAATTAAATTATAATATTCATTCTTGAATGCAAAATGTGTGGTACGTGTTTTGTAATTTCCAGATTACTATCAACTGAAAGTAGCTTTTCTATGTACATTAATGAAAAATGTTGTGTATTAGATATATATGTTCTAATGCAATTTTAAAATTTTATGATTGTTTAACACATCTAAGAACACCTAGAATTTTATGATTGCTTTTAGATATATACATTGATATTTATTGTACTTCAATCATTTTTACATATATTCAAAAATGTACTTCAATCATTTTTATGTACATATATTCATGTGAACTTTTCTTTTGTTTGTAACTTGGGCTAAACTGTATTAAAAGCATGAAAAACTGTATATAGTTAATGGGCAGAGATGGCAAGCAGTGCTTAGCCTATCCCCACTTTGGTAGTATTCAAAATAAAACAAGTTTGGGGCTTCCTCAAAGGAGGAAACCAAACCCTCAAAAGTGTCATCCAGTCTTGTAATAAAAAATATTCAGTGGCCCATATAAAAAAAAAAAGAACAGAAGTATATCCTGAGGTGACAATCATGGAGTTCATTCATCTTCATTTGTCGCTTGGTCCTCTTCCTTTATCAGGCACCCCTATTATCTAGCAATGGCTTCCTCCTCAGCTGTGGGCATTCGAGGAGGCTTTAGAGGGGTCGCATGGACGATGGGAGTGATTGGGTACTCCGCATCATAATCTCTAGTCCAGACACTGTCCAAGTCCATAACCCAAATTCCTATCTCCTCCGTCTTGGGCTCATAACCTGGAAGCGGGTTGTTTTTCCTGGGTAAAGGCTACACATATTGTGGATTAGTGGATTTACTATCTCTTCTACCCTTGGGCTTCTCCGGAGGAAAAAAATTCTCCCCATGAATGTTATCAAACGCTTGAGGATCCAACACCTCATGGCTATCATATGCAAAGCCATCGCTAGATTCCAATTGCTAGTCATTGCCATGGTGATATCAGCCTGAAAATGCACCTATGTAGCTGCCTATGATGGGTTTCTAACATTGCTACGGGGCCATGGTATGGCTTCTAACCTGTATATTTTATGATTGTTTTTAGATTTTAAAACATCAATACATATTGTACTTAAATATCACCTAAATAATAGATGTACATCCTAAAATTATATGACATTCACACACATGTTCAAATGCATAACATGTACCAATGTATGTATGTCTTAAATGTAATTTGAAATTTCCATCTAGATTCATTTTATATTTAACAAATAAAATGACAAATTGAGTTTTAAGAACAAAACATTATATCACAACATGTGAGCACATGCCAAATGTAGTTCAACTATCCAAAATATACACATTTATGTGTAAATTGTAATTTGAAATTTCTATTTAGATTCATTTTATATTTAACAAATATAATGGCAAGTTCATTTTATATTTAACAAATATGGTGACAACTTGAGTTTTAAAAACAAAACATTATATCACAGCATGTGATCACATGGAAAATTTAGTTCAACTATCCAATATATACACATGTATACATGGTTTGTAATTCGAAATTTCCATCTACAGAGATTCATTTTATATTTTTAACAAATTTATAGAATGAGAAATTTATAAAAAAAAAACATTATATCACAATCACATGCCAAATGTAGTTAAACCGTCCAAAATATACACATTATGAAAATTTAATTTTAAATTTCCATCTAGAGATTCATTTTATATTTAACAAATAAAATTACAACTTGAATTTTAAAAACAAAAAATTATATCGTAAAACAAAACATTATATCACAACATGTGTTTACATGCCAAATGTAGTTCAACTATCCAAAATATACACATGTATGTACATGGTTTGTAATTTGAAATTTCCATCTAGAGAGATTCATTTTATATTTAACATTTATAAAATGAAAACTTTTTAAAAACAAAACATTATATCACAATCACATGCCAAATGTAGTTCAACCATCCAAAATATACACATTGTGAAAATTTAATTTGAAATTTCCATCTAGAGATTCATTTTATATTTAAAAAATAAAATGACAACTTGAGTATTAAAAACAAAACATTATATCACAACATGAGATCACATGCCAAATGTAGTTGAACTATCCAAAATATAAACATGTTTTGTAATTTGAAATTTCCATCTAGATTTGAATTTTATATTTAACAAATAAAATGACAACCTGAGTTTTAAAAACAAAACACTATATCACAACATGTGATCACATGAAAAATGTAGTTCAACTATATGAAATATACACATGTACATGTGTTTTGTAATTTGACATTTCCCTCTAGATTCATTTTATATTTAAAAAATAAAATGAAAACTTGAGTTTTAAAAAAAAAACATTATACATCACAGCATGTGATCACATACCAAATGTAACTATCCAAAATTTAAAATCATTCTTGATAAAAGTAAATGTAGTTTAAAAATATATCCAAACAATACAATATGTCCAAAATTTGTATCACACGTGAACAATAAAAGTAAATATATATAGTTCAATATATAGTGTTACAAGTATCAAGTTATATAGAAAAGTAAATATGACTACATAGATAAGACTATATATAAAAAAGTAAATTTAAGACTAGATATATCAAATATAATTTTGCACACATGTGCATCATCAATCAAATACAGATGTATCTAGTGTCTCTGTCAGCAAAGTCTTGATCCTCGTCTTATCCTGTGAAGAATAGGGAACCTGTACACAATCTGTACAAACATTACAATTTAATGTTTTAAAATTGAATGAGAATATAGAATCTCATGTAAAAAACAAAATGAAAGTGGGAGCACATGGCCATCCCAACTTGATTGATGCCGGGAGCATGAGGATTTTATTCTCCACCACCCTCGAACACTCTGCAATGTCTTCTCCGCTCCAGTCCGCCATTAACGTCATCGTGCACTCATTTAATCTGCCTGTCGGGCCATTGCATCCTTTTTCGCCATACATGGACCTTAAATTCGGACATTCTGCTGCTTAATTCAACATTATTCTTTCTCTCCGGCTAAGCTTTGTCACTCCCTACACCTCTGCCTTTGCCAAGTCCCTGCTCCATCACTCGTCTCCTTCAGCTTCTCAACTACATTCCTGCTTCACCACCATGCCCTGTCGCCACCGCATGTGTTGCTGCAGAGGTGGTGGTCGCAGTCTCTCTTCCAAGCCTTCCATTCTTGCCACTACTGGCAGAACTGTGAACTTCTTCATCGATTGGGCAGAGCCGGAAGTCCAGAACCCCATCAGCCTCATCACCCACATGTCAATGCATTTTCCTAAGCCTTCCATTGACACCTCTGGCTCCAGTTCCTGCTCCAGGAAGCGTCTTCACAAGTCCACCATCTCTCCTACCTCCCCCTTCCCCCCTCACAAGATGGTGGCCTTGCCGATTCAGTGGGCCTCGAACAATGAACACAGTTGCAGCTCAGACAAGGATGGCACCAGTGCTGATACTGATGCTCACATGAATTCCTCTCCTGCTCCAAATTCCCATGCGGCATCCTCTCCTCCGCCGAACGCCCAGGTGTCCAAGTTGGGGGAAGATGAATCTGAGTACGTGTGCAGAATAGTTGAGGAACCACTTCAACCACCTATTCAGGATGACAAGAATCCAAGTGCCTAACGACTGGGTTCTTCTCTTTGTGCTTTCTTCCTGTCACTTTGTCGCTTCTTATTTTATGGTTTAGTCATGATATGTACATGGCTGGTTTCCCTTAATGGGTAACTTACTCTAAGTTTACTGAACATATCTCATGGGCTATTTTCCCTGCCTGGGGCAATCCCTTTTTTGTTGTTTTGAAATTGGTATTTCCCACCGGAGTTGTCTTTCCAACTCCGGAGGATGATGAATGTAAAATTTTGACTTCTATGATATAATATAAGTAGACCAATTTAGAAAAAAAAAATGAAAAAAAAATCATGCAATACCTCATGTGGTTCCCTCTCCACTGTCTTTTTTTGCTCTTCGACTAAAACATCCTCCATAGTAAGATCTTCCACAGTAAATTGTAATATATATATATATATATATATGAAAAAATTTCAAATGAAAATGCATATAAAACAATTTTCAATAATATTAAAAAAAAGTTAGAAAAATTGTTCAAATGGTGTGGATGTTCCTATCTCCATCATACACTCCATCGCTAGAGTCCTTGGAGAACAAAAATCATCTCCAAAAACCTAAAATTCGAAAATTTTAAAACTATAAAATAACTCAATATCTAGATCTCATTTTATAATAAAACATTTGAACTTCAATTTATAACTTAAACATATAAGTGAAAAATTGAATACTTGTGATGGTGGATTGAGCACATCTCCTAAGGGTGGCTCCGAAAGAAAATCTCCATAAACCTAAAATTCAAAAATTTAAAACTATAAAATAACTCAAGATCCATGTCTCATTTTTTATAGGAACTTTTGAGCCACCATATATAACTTAAAAACATATTTAAGTGAAAATTTGTTCATACTTGTGATGGTGGATTTGGCACATCTCCCAAGGAAGAAGAAGGTACCTCCATCCCAAAAACATCGGACGGAATCAAAATCTGTTAACATTTGATTATATACATATACATGTGTACACAATTATTTATTTTAAAAATATGTAATCATGTTTCGATATATAATAATAGAAAAAAAAAATTTACAACATCATGTTCACTTAAAAAACACTAACATGTGACAAAATATCATCTTGATGGTGAGAACCATCTTGATTGTGTGAATCTGAGGCTTCGACAGTGATATTAACATCTTTGTTCATCAAGTGTGAGAACTGCAAATGGTGTTAACATATATGATACATTTTTTATATATTAATTTATACAAATAAATGTATGTATATATATGTATTTATTACAAATTGTACATGTGTTAAAATAATCACCCTAACCATTAACACATACCGATCCCATGCCCTCTTCCTCATGAATAATTAGATCCTGCCAACCATTGCGAAAATTCTTTGCATATGTTCTGAGATATTCAACACTCATTTTGTCTATCTCATCATCTGTATGATACACAAAATTAGCATGTGAATTCTCTCGTGCTCTTTGTCGATTCAAAAAAACATCAACTCCACCCAGTCCACTCTGAAAATTTTCAATGATGACATCTCTTGCTTCTCAAATAATTTGAGAAGTGGCATCCATTTATGACCGCAAAGTTTCCACATGAAGAGGTCGACTAGCCAATGGTGGCTTGGGGCGAGGCAACTCAGCATAACGCTTAGCACTCGTACGGTCACATAATCGACCTTTCCTAGGATCAAAAAAGTTTAGAGGGAAGGTCATTATAATTGCATTTCATTCCCAAAAATAATTCTGCATAAAATAATTTTTCAAAATAAAGCGAAACCTCGTTGTTCCATGAGAGTCTTCCATAGGTAGTAAGGTGCCTATCATACAAATGAACAACTATATCGGGGTGCTTGAAATATTTCACCTTTAGCATCTTTCTTTTCATCCCTTCTTTGAAATTAAACATAGGCTTGGCCATTTCTGTTGTAACTCTTTCTTTAATAACCTCCTATGTATCAGGACCCATCATTATTTCCTTTATTTTTCTCATCACTTCTACAAAAGTATCAGTGGTTGGCCCAAACATTAGGTACACATCTACTAGTTTTCTAAAAGAGTGAGTAACTATTTCTAAGATTTCTCAACTCTCGGTAGGGAGTTTCAAAGACACGAAATCTTTCTTCAATTTTGAATGAATATGTTGACACCTTTGTAATGTGCAATGCTTCATGTTTGTTTCCAAAGATATATTGGAAATGTCAGATGGATAAGTCGTGGTTGGTGTACAACCTTATTCTTGAATAACGTGTTATGTCCTACATCTTTTTGGAGCAACATTTTCACCCTCTGCATCAATATATAAAATTTTGTATAAATAAAAAATATGTAAACAAATTTATACAAATTGAATGAAAATAATATTCAAATCGATGGCCACCTTGATATGGTTGGCTAGAATCATGCCCACCCTGAGACTGTTGAGAACCAGAACGACCACTGATTGGTTGAGAACCAACATGACCATCCATTGATTGGCCTCCAGGGGAATGCATAACACCACCCTCACACAATTGGCCACCACCTATTGATGGGCCTCTAGGGGAATGTGTACCACCACCAACCTCACGCGATGAGAGGGAAGCTTCATAGAAAAATATGAATTTATAATCAATTCAAAAATACATTGATACATATAAATACATGTACATATGATTGATTACATTGCGTGAACCATACCACAATTTCATGAACCATGGCCATGCTCCATTGATGGAGTAGATACTCTTGTCCTCCTAACCCCTAAAAAATAAAAAAATAAACTTATTAAAAACTAATTTAACTCACAAAATTGATAAAAAATCAATTCCATATGTATACATGTATGTACATGGGGATAAAATTATATATATAGTCAATAAAAAAATTAATTCTACATGTATACACACATGTATGTATGGATATAATATTATATATTCAAATGTCATTTAAAAACATGCACATTTAATATAAATACCATGAACATCCCTTAGTCCATGATCCCCCCCTTTCGTAGAGGCATGGGATTCTATTGATATTCGTCTTTCATTCTCCATGACATATATGGATATATCTACAATGGACATTTACAATTATTTTTAAATTACTATTTAAAACAAATTCAAAAGATTTTAAAAAATTAATGTAATTTAGTACACAAATTATGTAAAACACAACTTTCAAAGCACTAATTGATGTGTGAAACACAATTTAAACAAAAAATTGTTGAAGTCCTCACATTTTAATTTTATAAAAATGTGAAGTTCACCAAGTTTCTCTTTATATGGTGGGAGCACACTTGGTATATAATTGAAAAAAATACGTGGTCATTAAAAATGACGCATTTATAAGTAAAAGCACACACAATATCAAAGCTACGTTACAATGTCCATCAATAAATTTTGAAGGAGAGCATATCAACACTAATTAATCCTTGAGAGATGAATCTTGAATTGGCATTGCCCCATATAATATTAATTCATCTATTAATTAATCTTTGACAGATGAATCTTGAATTGGCATTTCCCCACGCAATAGATCACCAAACATATTATTAAAATTTACACAATGTCTTATACTAAAAAATTGAAATTGTCTAACAATATTGTTTTCTTTTTCATGTAGTTGTTTTAGCCTCTCCTTGTTAACTTAGTACACGCCTTTCATCTGGTTGCACACAAGTTCAGAATTGATGAAAAATACAATTCCATTTGTTCCATACTCCCTAGAAATTCCCAAGCCTTCTATCAATGCAATATGATATGCCTTGTTGTTTTTTGTTCTTCTCGGTATATTCGTTTTCCTTTGGAGGACCTTGTTATTCGCAATATTGGAAAGCACATATGTAATCATTTCTTTCCCTGGATTGGGATAGCAAGAAGCATATATGCATAATGTCCATTTTTCAACCATATTTTGTGGGTTTTTTGATCCTTGAAAAAAAAACAAATTCAATAAAATATATTAAATTAACATTTATTGCAAATGAATGGGAGAAATGACATGTACATGGTTTCCCTTAAAGTTTATGGGTGAAATTACATGTACATCGTTCCAAAAAAAACTAGCAAATTCCTTAAAGTTTATGGGAGAAATGGCATGTACATGGTTTCCATAAAAAGCTAGCATTTTCCTTATTGCAAATGCCTTAAATTAGCACTAGAAAATTCTTTAAATTTTATGGGAGAAATGACACGTGTACATGGTTTGCCTTAAAGTTTACCTTATGGGGGAAAGGAGAAATGACATGTACATGGTTTTCCTTAAAGTTTGCCTTGATTTTATGGGAGAAAGCCTTGGGTTTGTGGGAGAAATGACATGTGGATGTTTTACCGTAAAGTTTGTGGGAGAAATCACATCTAGAAATGACATGCCTTAAAGTTTTCCTTGCCTAGAGTTTAAGGGAGAAATGACATGTACATGGTTTGCCTTAAAGTTTTCCTTATATTTTTTGGGAGGAATGACATAGAAATGACAGAGAAGTGACATAGAAATGACATGCCTTAAAGTTTTCCTTAAATTTTATGGGAGAAATGACACATTTACATGGTTTTCCTTAAAGTTTTCCTTAAATTTTATGGGAGAAATGACATAGAAATGACATGTACATGGTTCCAAAAACACTAGAAAATGCCTTAAATTTTATCGGAGAAATGACATGTACATGGTTATCCTTAAATTTTTCCTTGAGTTTATGGGAGAAATCGGAGAAATGACATGTATGTACATGGTTTGCCTTAAATTTTGCCTTAAATTTTATGGGAGAACTGATAGAGAAATAGAATGAACATGGTTCTAAAAACACTAGCAAATGCCTTAAAGTTTATCGGAGAAATGACATGTACATGGTTATTCTTAAATTTTTCCTTGAGTTTATGGGATAAATGGGAGAAATGAGATGTATGTACGTGGTTATCCTTTAATTTTTCCTTAAAGTTTATACGATAAATGACATAGAAATTACATGTACACAGTTTTCCTTAAAGTTTGCAAAATTATTTTATGCACTTACTAAAACAACTAGTGGTAGTGCTTGATGAAGTTATGTAAAAAGTCACACCTTGATGAGTTTGTGGGAGAAATGACATGTACATGGTTTGCAAAATTATTTTGTGCACTTACTAAAACAACTAGTGGTAGTGGTTGATGAAGTTATGTCAAAATTCACACCTTGATGAGTTTGTGGGAGAAATGACATGTACATGGTTTGCCTTAAAGTTTAGTTTGCCTTACATTTTATGGGATAAATCACATATAGAAACCTTTACTTTGGCATCTATAAATAGGCTAAGAACATTAAAAATGAATTTTCAACTTGCATTAGTTATGTCCTTAATAAGAAGTATGATTTAGCACCTAACACATTGTCTAATAATAAAATAATGTCATTTTTGGCTTGTACTATCATTCATCCTTGAAATGTACAAGAAGTTTACAGCTTGACCATCAACCTACACACTATCATCATATCATTGTACATAATATAGATTAGTAATATCCATTACATCATAAAAGACTCCAATTTTACAATTTTACAATATTAGAAAAGTAAATGACAACACTAGGAGAGGAAGCATTATGGAAGGTGTAAATTTAGGTACATTAATAAAAAATAGTTATCATCAACATAAATATGAATAAACTGGAAAACCTATAGTAGAATTATGGTAAGAATCCAAGGGTATTCATTACTCAAATAAACCATTTCTATCAATCATTTCTATTAGCATCATGCCTCCAAATGCATAGAATGATAAACTATAGTCAACATGCATTTCACCTTTTTTATATAATACCATTCAATTTCACTTCATATGAATTTCTAGCATTCATTTTTCCAACCAATATCAAAGGTATCCAATGTAATTATATCAACTTATAAGGAATCAATATGCTTTCACTTCTATAAAAAGGTAGAAGAAAAATTGTGTGCATCTACTATAGGAAATAGACAATAAGGAAGCTATAACAATCCATCCTATAACACATTGTTTTCAATTCTTTGAGGAAAAGTGATATCTAAGAATTAAACAAGCTCTTATGTACACATGAATCAACCATATTTAGCCATTTCAATCCATTGTACACAATTATGTACACATGAATCAACCATATGTAGCCATTTCAATCCATTGTACACAAGGAAATCAATTGCTATAAGATTTTGTAAGTTAGAGAAATTTGTGTGCATCTACTATAGGAAATAGACAATAAGGAAGCTATAAGAATCCATCCTATAACACATTGTTTTCAATTCTTTGAGGAAAAATGATATCTAAGAATCAAACAAGCTCTTATGTACACATGAATCAACGATATTTAGCCATTTCAATTCACTATGCACAATTATGTACACATGAATCAACGATATTTAGCCATTTCAATCCATTGTACACTAGGAAATTAATTGCCAATTGCTATAATATTTTGCAAGTCCCTCTTAAAGGGACAATATCATATGAAATTCCATGTTTTCACCTAAAAGACATAGAAACTTTTTTTGATTAAAAAACACTTCATAAAAACCACAAATAAACCAATTTAAATGCACAAGTGTCTAAAAAAATGAAAAGTATCACTAAATCAATGTTTGGTTAATTTTTTTAAAATAGCCAACCTCAATCTTAGTAATTTAATCATCTCAATTAAAATAAAACCACCACATCATCTAGTGAGGTGGGCTTAAAATCTACACATCGAAACTTATGATTGAAGTAATAAGTGGAAATGGGTTCAAAATTATTGTATACACTTACTTAAACAACTAGTGGTAGTGGTTGATGAAGTTATGTCAAAAGTCACACATACAGATCTACTCTTTGAGGCATTAGAAAGCTATATGTATTAGGAAGCTTCATGTAGGAATAAGAAAGAAAAGATTAGGTTTTAGCTTAGCAAGTAGTATTCAGGAAGATGAGAACTATAAACACAAACAAACACTCTGTTGAAATACAAAGACAATCTAACAAAGGTTTGAGGAAGAAAAAAAACACAAATACAACCTACAAGCTTAAGAAAGAACAGAGCTATGAGTTGGTGCTCAGAAGAAGAAAAAAAAGATATTAGATCTGCATAGGTTGAAGGAAAGAACATAGCTATCAGGGAAGGAAATAACATAGCTATCAGCCATCAAGAAAACACATACAACTCTACTGTTTGAGGGATTAGAAAGATAGCTAGATTAGAACGCTTCAGTTCAGGAATAAGAAAGAAAAGCTTAGATTTTAGCTTAGCAAAGAGTATTCAGGAAGATATGCACTGAAACCACAAACAAACACTCTACTGAAAGACAAAGACAATCTAACAAAGTTCTGAGGAAGCAAAAAAACACAAATACAACCTACAAGCTTAAGAAAAAATAGGGTTGTGAGTTGGTGCTCATAAGAATAACACAAAGATATTAGATCTACAGAGGTTGAAGGAAAGAACAGAGCTATCAGCCATTAGGAAAACACATACAACTCTACTCTTTGAGGCATTAGAAAGCTAGCTAGATTAGGAAGCTTCAATTCAAGAATAAGAAAGAAAAGCTTAGGTTTAATCTTAGCAAGGAGTATTCAAGAAGATAGGCACCATAACCACAAACAAACACTCTGCTGAAAGACAAATACAATCTAACAAAGGTTTGAGGAAGCAACAGAACACAAATACAACCTACAAGCTTAAGAAAGAACAAAGTTGTGAGTTGGTGCTCATAAGAAGAACACAAAGATATTAGATCTACAGAGGTTGAAGGAAATAACAGAGCTATCAGCCATCAGGAAAACACATACAGCTCTACTCTTTGAGGCATTATAAAGCTAGCTAGATTAGGAAGCTTCAGTTTAGGAATAAGAAAGAAAAACTTAGCTTTTATCCTAGCTAGGAGTATTCAGGAAGATAGGCATTGTAACCACAAACAAACACTCTGCTGAAAGACAAATAAAATCTAACAAAGGTCTAAGGAAGAAACTAAACACAAATACAACCTACAAGATTAAGAAATAACATAGACAACCTTAGCTTAGCAGGACAAATACAAATTCTTACGTTAGTATAGATTAGAGAGGACCAAAGGAATGAAAAGACACAATAATACACATATATTAAGAAAGGACAACAAAGAACAAACTAGACAAAAAGGAAGGGCTGCAGAAATAGATTGAGGGATGAGGAAGAAGAGACTGAACATAGAGAACTCTTCATCCAGTATCTACCCAGTAAGAATATTGGCTTTGTGTTGTTCTATTTTAGTTTTCAGGAAGAGAACCTTCAATTGTTTGATGACTTCTACTTTGACTGCTAGTTTGCGATAAGGTTCATCTCTAAGATTATTGCATGAAAGATTGTTATGTATCATTGCAACTGTTACTATCATTTAAAGGGTGAACATAATTCTTGTAGTGATTATTTTGATGGAGGTGAACCAATAAAAATTTAAATTTCAACTATCAACTATGATTGGTGACACATCAAGCATATATTTGGTGAAAATTTTTCTGCAATTTATTTCTTTCATTAATGGGACCATACAAGAAAATGAAGAAAAGGAGTTTTTTCATCCACCTGGAAATTCGGAGACGAAGAGACGACAAAAAACAACATAAAATGGGTTACAACGACAACAAATGACGAGCCAGGAAACGATGAGGGAGGAGATCACTGAAGACGCAGGTTATTTGCAACCTGCGAATAAAATGATAGAGAAAAAATTTAAAACCCACAAAAAATAAACACAAACACCAAGCCTTCTCACCTCCTCGCCCCTGCAACAAGAAGACCTTGCGACAACAAACACTAGTGCAACAACAAACATAGAGAGATAGACAGATTAGACAACAGTAACAAATGGTAAAAAGCGTGAAACTTCTTGCTGTCTACGGTCTGGCATATTTATAAGAAATAGTTTAGTCGAATTCTTTTTGAAAGTTTGGCCGAACTAATATTCTGGCCAAACTAATAGTTGGGCCGAACTTCTGTTGCCGATTTTCCCATCTCCGACCAAAAATGTGCTTACCCACACCGTCAATACACTGTCAATGTAAATGGAAGAATTATTTCAGCCAAACTAATTTACAAACTTCAGCCAAAATTTCTAACAGTTCGGTCGAAATTTTATTAAAGTTCGGACGAATTGTTGGAAAAATAAATTTTCCACTGGCGTTTCTCATGAAAGTGTAACCCACCTTCGCATTTTCACCCTACCAAAAAATATCTCCAACCACCTAATCCGTTGGGGCATATGAAGTAAGTTATATATATAATAGATAAAGGTGCAACTAAAGTGATTCCTATTGGGTGTGAAGTGTTCCAATCCTGTGAAAATAAGGTACAAGCACTTAACACCCTTTGTGCAAAAGAAATCTATCCACAAGTAGCCACTAGCAACCTAGAAGTTTGGTGTGAAAAGAATTTGCAAGATAACTACCTATAGACATATGCCAGATGGTTCTCTTGGTGGTACTAATTGGTATATTACATAATTGGCTACACCTCCCGTCTCCTAGAAAGCTTGGTGATAAAATGCATGTCTTCCTCAGTTGGATGATACCATAGATCAAGACCGATCGAACTTGAATGCCTTCCTCCCATGATCTTGGAGATGGATCAACTGTTGTAAAAATGGGGAGTTCCCTGAAGGATGCATCCCCCTAATAACACTTGAGGAACCAAATATCCCTAAAAAGGAGACATGTAGGAGATGTAATAGGACAAGTAATCCTCTCACTCTCGCTCTCTCGAGCTTCCCCTCACGTAAAAAGGTGTACATGTTTCCTATTGTTGTTGCTCATGGTCCTCTACTCCTAGTTGTCATATTTGATTCATATACAATTATTTTTCGGCACAAACATGCACACAAAAATGCACACAATAAATTAAAATTATACAAAAAAAATACATATATAGCCATGTTCTATTTATAAAAAACTAAAAATAATCTCTTTTTGAAAAAATTACGTAGTTAAGTAGATGGTGTGACTAAATTAATGTATATACCTCGTTGATAGTAAACAAAAAAATGTCATTTGTGCCTCGAGCATGGTACCATATATGCTACATAAAGCACCACCATCTAATTTTTCTCTATTTAAAATCATGCACCAAAAGAGTTAGAGTGTTGCTCGAGTTGTGGTGCACTAGCATGCTCACGATGATTCATCCTAATAAATGCCTCGCTGTACTAATTTCCAAATATAACATTAGTGTGATAATGTTTAAATTTTAAAATTTTAATTTGATTATTTAATTTTCAATTTTCCAATAGTGTTACATTGCATTTTAACCATTGCTTCATTATATAAGGATTGCAGGTTTTCCTAGATTGATATAACGCACCTACAAGGCCTATAAACTAGCACACCAATACAGTTGTGGTGCAGTGTCATCTTTACAATGTTCCATCTTAATAAACACATTGGTGAACTAATTTACAACCACAACATCACTGAGTTATTGTTTAAATGTAAATGTTTTTAAATTTGTTCACTTTCTAATTTGAAATCGGAAATCATCACTCCATTATACACCTGTATAAATTTAATGTGCCAACAGGGTGTGTGAATTCTGGCATGAACAATGTTATGAGGCTCATTGAAGTATGGTTAGTACTAACATTGCCATGGTGCACCATGATAAAGAGAAGTTTGGTGCGCCTAAATCTATTTATTACATCGGAGCAAAATTTTTAAATTTAATAATTTTTAAAATTTGATCATTTCATTTGCTTTACAATGCATAATAATTGGACCTATGAGGCACCTTTAATATATGTAACATCATCTTGAAAAATTATAACGTAAAAACATTAATATGTGTTGTATTTGGTGCACACCAACCCAGGGCGCACAAGAGCAACATTGCATGGTGGTGCTTCCCATTTTAAATAGGGCACACTAGTAATTGTTTCCGTGCAAGTTGAACAATACAATTATATTGTGAAATTTGTTTTAAAGCATGGAAAAATTTGATGTGTAAAATTTAAACCAGCGAAATTTCAAATAAGGATTTAGTAAATATTTACCTAGTCTTTTATCGCATGAGGAATTATTATTTCCATGTAAAATGAAAAATGGTAATGCACATCATTCTTTAAATCATCCAAGAAAACTATGTGACAAGGTGGTAACATTGTAGAGAAATGTAAATGGAGCAGTCATCTAACTAGGCTCAACATCAGTCCTTGCAAGAGTGATTGAAAGAACAAAAGAAATGATTTTGAGAATGGAATTTTGTTGAGTAATTTTTTTCCCTATTATGGTGTGCTCGATAGACGTACATACCAGTGCCTAGGTTTAAACTCTACACATTGGAGCATTGTAGAGGAATTTCCCCTAGTAAGTTATGTAAAAATGTATATTGAAACCATATTTTTTTCTTGTTTTAGTAATATATGATGTTGGTGCTTCTATGTCCATATGTTCTTGAGATTTATTTATACTAGCATTTGCACCAAATGTTACAAAGGAAACACCTTAAGGCATGAAATTTAATTGTGAGATATATAAGATCACTGAATATTAAAATCCGTAAACAAAATGTCATTAAAAGTTAGAATATAAAGAGATAGCACTTACATTATGTCAAAAAGTTAGAATATAAAGATATATCACTTACATTATGCCAAATTTTCATATTCTATAACATTTATAACATAGATTTCCTCTCAATCTTCAAAGATGTTATTTTGAGTTTCAATAGAAAATATTTAATGCTTGATCAAACTATTATAGTCTTTTAGCACTTTATCTTAAGGTGATTAGATTTTCAGTCTTCATCTAATATCCCTTTTCCATAACACAACCATCTTATATACAATTTCACTGGGGAAATAATTTCAAACTTAAGTGGAATCCCCAACACTACTAAATTTCTATCCATATTTCTTTCTACTCTCATAATCGCTTCTTCCTTTAATATCCATTTTCCCTAACACAACCGTCTTATATACTTTGATTACATGCATAGTCTAATAAATATGAGATGTATTTAATTTTTAGGTGACTGGACACCTCCACCATATAGATATGTTTAGGCGCACATAAATAATAATTCTATATACTCTCCATGGCACAAATTAGGGGAGAAATCCATACCACTTCACCCACAACAACTACCATCATGTGCCATCCTATGTATTTTACATACAAGTGCAACAGTTGCAAGATACATTGGTAAACAAATAGGAGTATCCCATATTTATGTTATTAAAGTCCCCAATCTCTCCAAATTCAAAGGGAAACTTATGAAAACATTCTACATGGATATCCAAATTTGTATCCATATCTGACCTCGTCTTCTTACTTACTATTATGATTGATTTCTTGGCAGTTGTGCGCACCATTCAAACTTTTTTCATCACTACCGCCACTGAGTTCTTTGTAGTTGTGAGTGGCTTCTGCACAACATTTACAATTTCTCAAACAACTTTGGACAACTAAGACAGGAGAGGAAGTTCCTAACTGTTTTAATTTGACTGCGGATCATGCTTCAATTGTCTAACAATGGATCTGAGAGTGAACAATAACGAAAAGTGGAAGCTAGGAGGAGTTCTTCCTAGAGAGAAACGACTTAATTATTATTTGTATTTAAATATTTTTAAAAAATAAATTATTTATTTTGGGAGTTGAGAGTTATATTAACATTCATTAATTACTTTAATCTAGATTCATAAATTCAAGATATTAAGTCTAAATTAAAAATATATTTGAAAAAATATTAAATTCATGAAAATAAAATATTAAATCTAAACTTACAAAATAAATAATTATTATCTCTATATATTCTAAATTTTATATGATTAAATTTAAAAATGAAATCATTTAATTTTCAGTATAAAAAGTAACTATTGGAATAAATATTCATAGTTGAATTTTAAGCTAGTTATTTTGGATTATTATAGGATGCTCATAATCATTAATACTTTAAAGGAGTTTTTCTTAGCCGAGAAAAGGTGACTATGGCATAATGGTCAAGTTCTTTAGGTGAACGAAAATTAGAATTTAGTTTTGAAAGTGCATAGAATAAACTCTTAAAATTTCGGTTCAAGAGAAATATCTTTGAAACTAATTGTAAATAAAGGTTCTTGGGATGGAAACAACAAATTTGAGAAGAAGAAAGGAGACGATCCACATTGATAGAGTAGATTAAACTCGAAGGAAGAAATCTAGAATATTTTGAGGCTAAGATCTTGAAAGGTTGTGGCCTCCCTCTTCATAACTTAGTCATGATGATAATGCAAGTTGAGTAGATGATATCCATTACTTTTACTTTCTACGTGGAAAGTTAAATTTAAATTGAAGAGTAATATAAAATTTAAAATAAGAAAATTAAATTAAAAAAATATTGTATAAATTGAAGAATAATATAAAATTTAGAGTAAAAAAATAAAATTAATAAATATTTTTTTTAACTTGGGAGGACAACATTTTCTTATCTCGAAATCTCACGAACCAGAATAAAACAAATATTAAATTTAGAAAAAATATCAATTTTATTAAAAAAAACAAAAAATAATCATTATTTTTTAATTCAAGATAATTTCACCAAATAAATCGAACATAACATTAATATGGTCGCAATTACTCTTATTTTTATGATCAATATTTAAACTTTTATGAAAAATAATTTTCCCACTTTGATTTATTCACGACGACGACGCATATATGTCCTTTTGCAATCACATAAAGTGGTGACACTTCAAAACAAAATCTTTCAATGGGAATTCATGGCAACTCGGTTCACCAACATACCAGTGCAGACAAAGAATAAAGGATCATTAGAAATTTCTATGTGGGAAAGGAACAAGCCATGATAATTACTTTCTTACAATCTACATTCAAAGGTATTTAATATATACGGAGGTAAAAGATGACGTTTAAAATTATATACTAATTACGCGCGATAGGCGTATCCTTATTGGAAATAGCATCTTTTGTGATTATGCTAATTAATCTTTTTGATACGATGGTCTAGATTGAAAGATCTTAGGTATATTAATTAAGTAAGCCACTAAATCAATGGATGAAATTCAAAAAAGTAACTTCCTTGCATATCTAAATCACGTGTTTAAACCATGCTTAAATTAATTTTTTACAAAACTTTAGATTAAAATTCAGCATGCCATTTGTTGGCCCTTACTATCAAGATTAACAAGTGATGGTCCAAACTAGAATGCCACCTAATTGATGGTTCAAATTCTTAGATAAACGTGCGCGTGCCACCTATCAAATAAGCTTTCTCCCTGTTCGTGTGGATTCGAGAATCCTATGGCATGGTTTTTCCACTTGGAGGCTGATCCGATTCGCCATGGTATGGTGGAGGGCGAGTGGGAGGAGAAGCGGAATTCAACATCGCTTTCGCCATTTATCACGATTAAGTTGCCCACTTCGCCAGCTGCTTCGGTTGGCCTTCTCCTGTTGTGTGTTACTTAATAAAAAATATGAAAGGCCCGCGTTGATGCGTCAATGCGTAGTTATGGTAGTCGGCCAGCAATTCGGCCAATCCTTCCTTGGTGCTAATCGCATTCTTGTGTCTTGTTTTTTTTGTTACGAGGAGTATCGTGGGGCGCGGGTTATAGAGTATCGGTGTGCGGCGATTATTACGGGTATCTCCTCTTTGTTTGCTTTAAAACGTTTTATTTTAGATTAATGCGATGCCATATCCTAAATGATGTATGTACGCATAACTAATTTAACCGGATCTTCCATATGTCTCACAATATAGCTTTTATTTTATTTTAAAGAGATGTTAGTCCTCGGCTCGCCGGTATAAGCTTTATTTTATTTTAAGGAGAGATGTTAGTCCGAATTTTGTACAGGTTCAATATCATGCGATCCCGACTCTAAGTATGGAAGAATAGGAGAAATTAGAGAAATCTATCACAATTGCATTGAAAATTTATTGACGCTTTGGAAGAATGGGAGAAATTAAAGAAACCTAACACAATTCCATTGAAAATTTCGTGACACTTTCAAAGCGAACAACATAGATAGTCGATATATACGACGGAATTCTATTACATTATTTATAGTCGAGTATGTAGTTACGATCAATGAATATTCAACATGTGAAATCTTGATTAGGGTTAGTTGGTAATGGACGACTTTCTCTCAACGTCAAGATTCATCGAGATCTCTTAAATTGACGGGATAGATATCGGTCGTGCATCGGCAAACAATCGATTACGGCAATGTACTAATAGCGTGTTGAGTGGGATGATACTGGTCAGTACACATACCCATTCTGTCGAGCACAAGTTTGGCAGCCGGAGTGCAAAGCCCTAGCGTTATAGGGTCCTTGTCTGCGGCAAGCGTTCACGGCATTCGAGAACCTGTAATGAAATTACATTTATTTTATAATGAGTAAGCACTCCACAATATTGAATTTAAAAAAACCGAGGATCGATGACCGAAAAATCTCTAGAATGAACACTACCGTTCGCACGAGGGTTGGTGAATACATCCTCGGTCGACGGAAAGAAGTTACCCATTGTGTTGATGCGACCATTAAAGCGCCGTTGAGTTGATCCACTATGGATCTCGGTCCGTGATGAAAAGCACAACGGCTCGCATTAGGTTGTGGAGCACGATCACCATTTAAGGATCTCATTGCCCTCATTGTGGGAGAACAACCCAAAGGACCCGTGTTCAGCACGGAACCATGCGGGCTCCCATCTCGTAAAAAATCTCTACAAATTCATGAGTTAATGCGAATTCGAATAATAATATTATTAAATTTACCGAGAAAACTAAATCCCCCTATTGGAAATAGCATCTTAAATCGATAAAAAAAGAAAACCGGCTCTTACCGCTAGATACTTCTTATATTCGAGATAATTAAGCTACGCAGGCACGGCCAAATTATCTTGCGGGGATCTCGGTGATACGAGGGGGAAAAAGATAGTAATTATTGACATAATCATTTCCTCCCGAGGGCAATTGTGACTAGCCCCTCGGCAGCAAGACTCTCGGTCGCGGGACGTCTGTAGTCATTTTTGCAACTCTATTTTTTTATCTTTGTTGGAAGTTCGCTGACTGGCACAGACATCTACGATTATATTCCTTTGTGCATTCCAAAATGAAAAATCTCGAAGCTTGTGAATGAAAATTTGTAAATTTTCAAATTTTAACACTAATTCTTAAACCATTTTCATTGATGCAATTCTACATTACCATTTCAACCTTGTAACATTGAATTTATATTCCAAAATGTAACGTTGAGTTTATTGGGCATTTTCATTGTAACAACTCCAAAATATTCCAAATTGTAACATTGAATTAATTTTCATATAAAAATTTCCAATATAATTAAAATTTGTCATTACAAATTGTAACATTGATTTTTTTGGGGGCATTTCCAAATTATAACATTGATTTTTTTTTTTTTCATTTTCAACGTAACAACCCCAAATATTATTTCAACAATGCGAACTTTAACATAAATCTTTCCATAAATTTCCACCTTAATCAAAATGCAAATCGAATTAACTATGAGATTCTTAAACAATCCTCTTTTCGAATTCTTTTATGTATTGTTTTTATCCAAATTTAATAATTGAATTTTAGCGGTTCTAAATCCATTCAAATTATCAAAAGCCCTGGTCTAATTAGGCTCTGATTTAGCTTGGAAAATGTTGGGTTTTACGGCACGATTTTGAATAAAATTGGTACAAGTTTTGAGAAATTACAATTGTTAAATTATAGAATTTGGAGTTAAATCTATTTTTAGCTTCAAAATCATGATTAAAACCCTATCTCGTATCATTTGTATGAACGTGACTACTCTAGAGATCTCTCACCATCAATTACTACGACGTAGTTTTTGCAAAATGTCGTCGTTACGGGTTGTTTGACAAAGACGCCGCCATGAACTATACTATGGATATTAACATTTCCATGGCGTTTTTGCCTTTGTTTAGTCTATTTCTTGTAATTTTAAGACTCGTTATTTAAATTTTTTAAATAACTTCAATTCACAATGTTGTCAAATATTGTATTGTCAAATTACGACGAAAAGACAAAAATCTTCATAATTAGACTACTCGCTTTGTTAACCTTGTTATTTTTCTTGAATGAAAGCATTTACATACAATCTTGAGACTATTAAGTAAACTTCAAACATTTTTCATAAGACCTTATTATGTAAACACCATTTTTTGATAGATAGTTTAAATCTTTCATGTTGGTCTAAAATATGACAAAGATAGGTTAAATTATAAGTTGAGCTGCGAAATTTGCATATTATAAGTATTTAAATTAATTTTAAATTTATTTATATATGTAAAAAAACTAAATCTGATTACCTAGACAATTCTATAACAAAATTTAAATAAAAAAATCAAAGCATTAAAATAGTTCAACATCGGCCTTTTCAACATAGTTTGAATTAAACGTGACTAATTATGCCGAAATGGGGTCCTTGTTTTACACCTATATGCTATAAATGGAGTAATAGGAAGTGGACGTAAAATTGAAATGGATATTTTAAGATTTCCATGCACTTATATTACATTCCATTATTGGCATGCTAACTTAAACGTTGGAATTAAAGTTATTAATTAACCACATATTTTGATATTGATGTTGAGTTTGATGAATTAGATAATTTGTTTTGGATAATTTGTTGTTTTAAATATAGTTATTTTTGTTAACGATTTATATATCACTAAATTATTTGGTTGTAAAATCTCAAGATTACTTATAAATTTTAAATATAATTAAATTTCTTATTCAACCATTTATATATAATTATAAAAAAATTAAACTATTATTACAATATAAATTTATTAATCTTTTTATTTCTTGAATCTTATTCTCTAGGTTTTATTTTAATTGTTAGGGTTTTTGGTTATTATGATTTTGAGTTTATTTTTTATCTATTTCTTCATTAACTTGATATGTTTACCTATTTCAACTTCAACTTGTAGATATAAATTTTTAGATATATAAATTAGCACAATCAAATTAATAAATGTGGTCATATATCAATCACATGCACAACCACATTAGTTAACCTAATTACTAGAATAAACATTAATAATACATACTTAATATTAATATTGATATTGATATTGATATTGTTAAATATATAATAATAATTTTATTATTATTATAAAAAATATACTAATATTATTGTATTTCAATTATAATTAATAATACTAATAATAACTAAAATTGCCATAAATGAAATAAATCTATATTAATTATAATATTAATAAATATTTAATAATAAAAAATAATAATAATATATAAAATAATTTATACAATAAATTATTATTATCATTAGAAATAATAATAGTAATAGTGATTAATTTATATTATAGTTAGTTTATTATTTTTATTATAATCCAACTTAATATTAATTATTATTCTTTTTATAATTAATTATTATTATTATGATTATTAATTAATAAATAAATAAATAATAAATATCGATATTGTTAAATATATAATAATATTATTATTATCATTAAAATATATATTAATATTATTCTATTTCAATTGTAATTAATAATAATAATAATAAATGAAATATACATAAATGAATGATAAGAAGATGATGGTGGTGGTTAACGGCCGGTGAGACCAATATTTGGTTTATCGGACCTAAAGAAAAGAGTTATTTAGTTTCATTTAAGGTTTTATTCCTATACTCAAAAGCTTGGAAAGCCTCCCGAAGCTCACTATAATTTTGACATGTTAAAAGGCTAGCAAGATTAATTATTGCAACAAATATTATGATGTAATATATGTAATATTAAACTCATAATAATATATATATAATAAATAAATAATAATAATAATACAAAAATAACTAATTTAATAAATTATTTATATTATAAATTATTTATATTATTATTATTATTTTATAATAATAGTAGTAGTAGTTATGGTATATTATTTAATTCAATATATTATTAATTATTATATATTACTATTATTGTTAATTATTTAATAATATTATTAATTGATAATAGCAATAATATTAAATTAATAACCATAATTTTAATATTTTTTGGGAAAAAATAATAGAGATTACACCTCCCATCTTGGAGGAGGAGCATTGTTCTTGTGGGTCATATCGTTTTATACATTATGTATATGTGCATGTTACTATATTTGTAGATGGAAAATTGCTTTTCTATATTGCTTATTCTATTCACCATTAATTGAAAGTTGTTTGTTGATATCAAATCACAATTTTCTTTTATGTTAGGTGATTTCCTTGTTTTATCATGGATCCGGCTATTTGGAGTTGTATTGCATTTGAAATTCTTGAAATTGTCTTCCTTTGGCTCCCTTTATATCGGTTGTGATAAAGTTTAACCTTGTTGTCAACAATGGAAAGGCATTTTTGCAAATCCTTGTTTCTTGTGCGTTGCAAGCATATACGTACAAATGAATTTGGATTTATGGTTCCCTTTGGGATAAATGATGAAGACAATTATTTTGTTCTTGAATGCCTTAATCAAAGTAGGCGCATATCTCGTTTTCATTTGCGATTCATAGATTCAAGATACAAGTTGGAGTCTACTATTGGACCAATGGTGGTTTTATCCTTACCACAAGAATTCTCCCATTCACTGGCTATTTTGTGATGAATCCATTTACAAAGGCCTTAAAAAACATTGGGTGAATACAAATTGGAGACTAGGATTCTTTTAGATTATTGGAGAATATGACGTGACAAATATGAGCGGGTTGTTCTAAAACATATCTATGATAGAATTGAGTCTAAATTTATGTTTACGATAGTCTTGATAGGGTTTGACGAAGAGTGATCTTCCATTTGGTGGCACTTCACCCCCTCAAAATGGAGTGTTTTATAGAAAGTAAATTGTTTTGGCTCTATCTCGACCTGAGTATGAAAGATTATCCTCGATATGGAGTATACGATCCTCTTGGTTTGATGTAATAAAAAATATTTGGGGATTTTCATTTGTTCCAATCACTAACATTCGTGTATGTCATTGGCGGTATGCGAGAATCGATTGATATGTCTTATCAATGATGGTTCCACTTAAATTTGTATGGTCGATAGAAGAAATAGATAATTTTCAATTTGGTCACCCGTGTATTGAATGAATAGCTGATTACTTTGAGGATGATTGGGGCTTTAGATGGAAGTTGTTGGAAGAAATCTCTATAGATATAAATATGAAATGTCTGGTTATCTTCCTTTCGAGCAGGTCAAGGTGTGGTTCTGTATTGCAAATACGGTGAAGTTCCTTTCGTATTATATGACATGATGGCTAGCCTTTGTTTCCCAATAGATATTGATAATTCAATAATCAACAAATGAATGGATTTTGGTCTCCAGCGTTGCCGGGATTGCAACGATTTGATCAGTCTGGAAATGTCTTTGCAGTACTCGCGTATGGATTCTATAGATCGTATTCCAACATTAGATGTGGACATGGAGTCTTAGGCTATTAGCCATTTTGTATTCTCTCATCGTCATATTGGAAAATATTTCCATTTTTTTTTTTTTTACCTTGCATACTTTTGGGTATGTATGCTAAGACTATGGATATTTATATGGCTCCATTCGAGGGGTGTCTTCTATATGTGTATGTAGCGGATGATGGATATTAAATTCCATTGCAATTTTTCTCGAAAAATATTTATTTTTTTTGTCTCGTTTAGTCCTCTTAATTGCATTTGAATGTGTTTGGATGTTATCCATTTCTCTTTGTTTCTATAATTATAATTACTATGGCTTGTTTGTACATGGTGTTACCATGAGTTTTTGTCATTGATTCTCAAACAATGTTATATCTTTAGGTTTTTTAAATGGTATATAGTTCCAAATATTTAGATATATTTCAAATTCATATAATTCTTTAGAGAAATTTTGTTCCATTTATATGGGTTTCCCATTACGATTTATAATATGATACAAGAAATTTAATCCTTTTTTTGTTTTGGCCATTTGAAAAAAATCCATTTTCTTTTCAGCCATTTGGTTGGAAAAATAACGTAACCCGATTTTAATTTGTTTGTGGGTGGAAAAAAAATGTGTTCCTTTTTCATCCTTTTCTGTTAATTTATATTGGATACTATTATATATGTTCCATTTTTTATTCTTCTATAACAAATATGTTATTATTAGATTTGTAGACATGTCTGTCACAGTACAAGCAAGCGTACGAGAAAAAGGAATAAGTCTCTTTTGCATCGCGTGACAAGTCTAATGAAAGTCGTCGTTTACATTATCAAGAAAATAAGGACACAATAAATGAGCATGGGAAGGCTAAATATCATGAAGAACGTGAAAAAACTCTTCAAAATGATTTTATGGTTCCTCCCCAAGTATCGTACTATGGATGATATCATGGAAAGAACATTTCCTCTTGGTAGCTCGTTGCCGGAATATGCTCCTCGTCAACATAATTTTGTTTTTCAATGCTCTCTGAAAATTATCATATGTGAGGAAACATCTCGCAATAGGGAAGACATCATATTCATAACATGGATGCAAATGTTCACCTAACCCTTCTGTCTACTGCAATTGCATCTTGTGAGAAAGGCCAAGGTTGCAAAATATCCATGGTGGAGGGAATGATGACATTGTATGTGATGACTTAGATGATAGTTTTATTGGCCATTTGTTTGATAATTTTTGGATCCGGCTGGTCGAAACAACGTGTCTTCCAATCTCCCTTCTCAAAATAATGTTGTACGACGAACAAAAACGATCATCACGATGGCAGTTCCACGTGGAACAATGGAAGTAATCCAATGATATCTTTACAGTTGATGCAATAGTGGTTGTTTTATTACATTCCTCTATTTACATTTGTTAGTGATAAGGTATTCTATTCTCTTGGAGTAGGATACACCTCATTTTAATAGAGGTTTATAAATTTTCTCCCCCCGTCTTCCATCTCTTAATATGAGATTTGAATATAAAACACGTCATAACCTTCCACTACATTCTCCTCGAGTATCAAATCGACAAACTAATGTTAATGTTCAATGTGTTTGATTTGATTTTTATTTATTTGAATTTTTTGTGCATATTTTGTTTTTCTTCAAAACGAGGACACAACTCATTTCAATAGAGGCATACAAATTAACTTCGTAGATGTTCCATCTACGTGTTATAATTGAAGAGGAACCATCGCATAGCGTTCATCAGGATAAGCCAACAAAATGTAAATGTTGAATGCATTTGATATTTTCCTCCTTTTTTTCATTTATTATTGGTGTAAAATTAGAAATCTATCTTTTTTCGACATTTAGTTTTATAAAATATTTTAATTTGTTTTAACGGGGAAAAAACTAATTTGAATGGAGGCATCGAAACTAACTCGCCAAATGTTCAATCTACGTGTTAGAAGTGAAGAGAAACCATCTCGTACACTTCATCGACATCGCCAAACAAATGTAAATATTGAATGAATTTATTTCTTTTTTCCATTTTTTCAATTCTAATTATTTGGACATTGATTTAAAAAAAAATTATGCTAAAGAAACCTTTGCAAACTCTCGGAGTTCCGAAATGCGGACCACGGATTTAGAAGCCCATGTCATAGATTTGTTCCATGTTTCTAATTTGGGGAGGGAGTCTCGTGGTCTTGAAAATCAAATAAATCTTAGAAAGAAATTATACTCTTCCACATCATTCTCCACATGCTCCAACCAATACAAATCATATTTATTTTGATGAAAATATGGTTAACGATTATAAGATTTCGAGAAAAGGTTTAGATAACTTGTCGAGTTGTCCAAATGTACCACATGTTTGCAAAGAATCATATCTGGAATCCACGTTTGAGAGATCTGAAGGACTGTTTGCGAACTGATGTAAGAATGAAGGAGGTTCACCTCGTTTTTAGCTATAATAACATGGATCTGGCGAGCAACCTCATATTTAAGAGTTCTTACTCAAGTTGAAGAAATTTTAATAGCACGTGTAAATCCTATTTTTCAGTGACATGCTCGAGGTGGGAAATATAAGTATAGTAGACGAACAATTGGCTTTCCCCAGATATTTCTACAATTGCACAAAGTCTTCCACGCCGTATTTGAAGATCTTGAATTTCTAATTGTGAGGAGACATCTTCCTTTCAGTCTAAATATTATGAATATTAGCCTTAAATATGCACGTTATGGATGCATTGCGTTTCAAAATTGAACATGATCAATATTATTGAGATGTTGTAATTGACTATGATTAGGTGGATACTTTCTTTACTTAGAAAGATCAACGGATGTCTCCCTCTAGGCTTAAATTTGTTGATTGTGACATTGAAGAATCTGGATTTGAATTGACTAATAATGAAGGGTTTCCTCTTAACCATTTTCCCTCTCATCCTTCGTCTTTTATTGCTCGCCTACTTGATGAACGGAGAGAATTGGAATAAAGATAGAGGCATTTCTTGATAATGTTGATTCTTCGGATGTTGATGAAATGGATTGACGTATTGGAACGTCTCGATTGAATGAATATAATACTAAGGGGTTATTAAGATATGGCATTCCCCACACCCTTCGAAAGTGCGCTGATTGGTTGCAACCACGCATTTGTACTATTGAACTTCATGAGTATGCATTGCATCTTCTTAGATCACATGATCGGAGGTTTGGAAGCCATCCTCGCTTCCAATATTACTTGTTGAAAATGATAATGAGGCATCGTAGCCAAGCAACTTCTTCGGTTTTGTGAAGAAAAATTTACATGATAACTCATAAACTGACAATTGATGACTTGCGACAACAACTTTCGATTTACCGGATAATGAATTTGGGCAAGCATCTTATGCGGTTTGGGTCTTCTCTATGAGGTACAAGGGCATGCGGTCTAAATTTCAATTTGAATTGGTGACATGATTACTCGGTTGGGATGTCCATCTTTGTTTTACTTTGAGTGCGGTTGACACAAAGTGGCCGGAAGGCGCATAGCCTCATGCACGTACCATCACATTCTCGTTCCTTAAATGAGCATCGTATGAAAGTTGAAAATGTTATCCATTACCCTCATATTGTTGCCACATTTATGCACCATAGATTCCGTATATTTCGAGAGGAAGTTATCCAAAAATATCTTAAAGCTAAAGAGGTACGGTATGGAGTGTTTGTTTCTTGAATTTATTTTCTATTCATTGTCAATTTCTTATTGATTTTCCATTCATATTTTTCATATTAACTTTCTTGTGTTCATTTTTTCCATATATGAGTGGAAACATAGAGGTTCGGCCTCATATATCCATGGTTTCCTATGGTTGCAAGGAGCTCGACATGGAAAGACTTGATTGGTCGAATGATTGTGATTTGCAACATGCGAAAGAGATTCTTTGACAATTATGCTTACATGGAATCCACGTGAAATACATCTATTAGCAATATAATGGTTCCAGAAGTTTATTGATGGCCCTTTACTGTGAATGCGATCGGATTTTCTCTTGCAATCCTCATAATGATTATGAAGAATTGTTGAAATGTGTCCAAAGGCACACAAAGTGTAGTGTAGATTCTTGTTTGCACAAGAAGGGCACTATTCACAAGCTTAATCGGTACAATGCCCCATGGGATCTTTCGAGGAATCAAGATTGTTCATAGATGATCAAGGAAGAAAAAAATATGACCCGGCAAGAAATGATGATAGGCTTAATGTACATAACATTGACCGCTAACAATGTGGCGTGTAAATGTTGATTTCCAACCGATTACTTTCTTGGCATGCTTGTCTTGAAATATATTGCTAAGTATGCATCAAATACGAGAGAAGAGGAATAAAGCTATCATGATATGTTAACTAGAATTTCAAATTCTATTGCCTCGAGGATCATGCTTAATTTATGTGGTTACGGGAGGTTTCTTGCGAGCTTGATCGTTGACATTGACATTGGAGCACAAGAAACATGTCATATGTTTTCTTACGCTACCTCTTGTTGTGTGTAGTCGACAATTTGTTTCCTTAAATGTTCGAAAAGAAAAGGTGTTCGGGGAAAATTTCAAGGGATGGCACACTTGCTTGTTCGCTACGAAAATACATTTGTTCAATTTTATCCAGAAGAGACCTTCTTTCCTTGAACATCTTTCTTTGATAGAAGCATTAGATCCGGACTTTTGATGGCGAGACGTAAAAATATCCATGGAAGCCTAGATATGCATGCGCGATTGTTCGGGTACGGCCACGGTTTATTCTATTCCTGGTGAGGATTCGGAGGAATTTGAAGAGCCTTTCTTCAGACGGAATTGCTCTTGTACGAGCCATTTCGTGACATTTACGCGAGAGATTGGGCTTTCAAGTTTGAAATTGTTGTTAGCTGGAGGAGTTTTCGATATCGAGCTTGGCATGTTGATCGAAATCCATCAGGGTGATGAAAATATTGAAGATGGAGAGATGGTCGGTTGCTAACCGGGGAAATGAATGTTGAAGATGATTTTCAAAGGTAGCGACTTTTTCTCTCTCGCTTGGTTCCGCCAAATAGTGTCGGTGTTTACGATCTTCACACCCACATGGTCGAAGGGAGGATTTTGATATATCCTTTGGTAACCCAAGGGATACAACTATTTCGATGATGTGGCCGAAGAAGAGTTTACATTAATTTATAAGGTGTTGTAACTCCTAGAGACGGCCTAGAGTTGTTATAGACCGGTGCCTAGGACATCTTATGAGGTGTAGAGAGCGCGGGATATTTAAGACAACGTTTCATCCCACGCCAACATGGCCAGAGCTCTTACACTACCTTCTTTGGGCTTGGAAAACTGATTAAAATGGAACACGAACCGGACGGTTTGAGGCATTTAAATAACAGGTTTGAACGAATGAAATCTTAATATTCGAATCTGGCATGAGACAATTGTAAGACGGATCAACATAATGAGGGCCGATTCACGACATATGGCGAAGAATGTAATTATAAACAATAGCGAAGTTGTATAGCGAAGGATATCGCTTGTCACATAGATGATACTAAGAGGAGAACTTCATGGCATACAAATGGGCTTAAATATCTAATAATCCATACCAAGAGCTTTCGTCGATAACATTTCAATACAACCAACATAGTAGAAATACGAGTGAAATGCATGTGGCAAAATACATTACTCTGAGCCATTTAAAGTGTCAATTTGCCCTGCGACATAAGTATCAACACGATAAGTTCATATCAAAAGACAAAAGACACTCGCATTCCGGGATGTAATATAAGAGAGATGATCATAGATGAAAACTAACGATGAGAGCACACACTACCATACAGCAGGTATCAGGAATCCTTATTACGATAAAGCTTCTTATTATTGAAACCCGTGGGCTCCTCGGCAGTATCCAAATTGTTCACCAACGGAACACATAGGAAATTCTAATACAATCAATTTTCTGAAGGAATGGAACACAGTATCATTCTTTTCTGTATTATATAGCCTTCTATACGCCTTTCGGCGAAGATATTTTACGAAAATATCTTTCTACTTTCTTTCAAATTGTTAACAATCATTATCAAAACCACAAAATGGCAACTGATGGGGAAAACAACTCTTCCATCATGCGTAACGGGCTCGGGCCAAACTTAAAACAAAATGTAGATCATTGTTCAAGGTAAAAAGTAAGAAATGAAGTGGGAGAAAAAACCGCCCACTCGGAAATTTAAATCAAACATAGCGAAATGAAAGTAAAGGCCGTTAATGCCATGTCATGAATGAAACATAATGTGTCATGAAAATTTGTTGGGTCGAGAAATTTGTAGTAGGCAATTATTTGGAGGGAGGTACATCGGTGGAAGAATCGGCATCTTTGAGTCGGGAAGCTGCGTTAACCTCCCGTGGCACACGGATTTGGCTCGACATCTGCGAGTCTCTCCACCCTGGTAAATGCCTCGCCGAATGTGTGGGGGATGTACGCGTGGGTGGGGAGACGATGCGGAATCATATGGAGGAGACTAAACTCCTTCTGTGGGGAGTTTGTGATGATGGTAGTAGCTTTAAGGCGAGTTCCTTTGCCCATCGAAGATGCGGCCAGATCCCATTACGCACTCTAGAAGTGCGTATTGTTGTCGGGGTGCATAGATGCAGCCGGGGAGCGTTTGGTTCCCAACATGAAGGAGGCCGGCGGTGGTGATTTCGTTCCATACCTTGTTCGTAGTTCCAAAATGTCTGCGACCCGTTGGAGAGCCTTTGAAACAACCGTCGAGCCTCCTCTTTCTCTATAATTTTCCGACATTCATTGATTTCCATAAATCTTACGGGAATGTCATGTTTTACCACGTCATTCGCTCTCGGTGTATAGAGAAAAGATATATAAATTCCGACTTTGTCGGGCTCTAGTTGTGATTATCCCGGCCTCTTGCAATCTCTATTAAGGTATGGAAGAGGGTAGATTTGATTTGGCTCTCATCATTGTTAGGAACTCCCCTTTGATCGGTCACGGCCACGATTATATCGACCGGATCGAACACGGCCTCGACCGGGAGTGATATTTCCCTTCCACCTTACTCTTGACTCGGCGATGATGTTGCTCGGTCGCGGTCTTCTTTCCTTCCTCCACTTCTCTTCGCGGCCAGCCAGTAGTTCGACCTTCTCGGCGGGCGCCCTCCGGTTCTTCCACCTTTTGCTTTGCGTCGTTGTTTGCTTCCCGGCTGCTTCTATCTCGGCCATGGCGCGGATGGTTGTCTTTATTCTTTAATCTGTCCATGATGTCTCGGCATGACAGCGCTGTGTGTCCCGGCGGGTGCGGCTCGGTAGCTCTGCTCTCCCGGATCTTCCATTCTTACGACCATTTTTCTTTCTCCTCTCTCTCTGGAAAGCTTGGCCATCGGCTCGTTTTCTCCTCCTCCACGTGCACCGGTTCATCGGTACGTACATCGGATGTGAGCGGTATGCCGGAGACCGTTCCTAACGTGGAAATGTCCTTCTCCCGACTTGGCTATTAATGCCGCTTGCATTCCCTTCCCTCCGTCGTCTGAATTCATGTCTGCTCTCTAGGGGCCATTACGTGTGCGTTAGCACGACAAGCGCTACGTGCAACGGAAAAAAATTTGTTGAGGTCGTCGGAATTTGCACTCTTGTCTTCTTTTAGAGAGCGAAAGTGTCTATGAAATCTTATCCTTCATCATGTCGCGGATTATGCTGGAAAAGGTCATTGAGTCTGTCTTTGGAACCTTCTTCATGTCGACAACCAATTCAATCACCTTGTAGCTAGGGACGTCCGAATTCGGGTCCGGGATAGCCTCGGCCATGGAAAGCACCCGGAGTCTTTAGTGTCTGCATTAACCGTGAGAGATACGGTGTGATATTTCTCAACAAAACCTCCTAGTTCGGCCCTATATTTGTCTACGACGGTTTATTGGTCGGCTCCCTTTCTTTGTCTTCGAAACGGGAGGCTCGATGATGGCACAGTGACTTCGGTGTAGTCGGAAGGGGCGGTGCTATCTCTTAGAACTACTATCCCTGCCTTGCTCTTATCATACTCTCCAAATTTAGCGAGGGGCTCCGGAATTATCCCTTCCCCAGATGACCTCGGCTTCACTAGTGGCCACCCTTTGCCTCTTGGGTGGTGGCGCTCACGATACCGGCTTCTGCTCATTTCCTCCTTTGTTCACTTCCTCTTCTTCTCCTGTGGCGAGATGAGTCCGTCTCCATGCAACGCGAAAACATAGGCCGGACTTCATAATTAGCCTTCCCTCCCGAAATGGCTGGATTCATGAACGTAAGAGGCGCGGACATTTCTCTTTCTTTTATTTGAAATAATTTCCCGTGGGTCATAAGCCCAACTCTCCCCTAATTTCGGATCAAGAGTTCTGCAATATTTTCTCAACAATCGGAAGGGCATATCTAGAATTTACAACAAAGGGGCCAATATTGTCGGGAAAGCTTCGGGATGTAGCCTTTCTTGACGGGGACGAAATGAAGGCGGGTCCGCCTTGAGGAGCTTACCGGATGTATTCAAGGGCGTAGACTCGTCGGACGGGGAAAAGTTGGGAGGGTGGTAGGGGCTACCTCGGCTCCATAGACACGGATTTTCGGTATACTCCTCGATAGAAACCAATCGGCGAGCCTGCTTGGTACTTCCCCGGCTAACCGGCGCTTCATCTCTGCCCCACAGGAAAACCCTAGGGAAGGTGCATCGTGAATGATGGTGTAAGCAATGGACATGAAGGTATTCCACGAGCGGTCTGGCCTCCTTAGGCAATTGACGAACGGAGAAATTCCCGGTCGAAGGCGCTTTGCGTGAATTTTCGAATACATCCGGTCCGGCCCCGAATGATTAAACTTGTGCATGTGGAACGGGAAGAGGTAGAAAACCAACGAACAAAAACGAAACTTTCGGGCCTTGTCCGGCTCCCGAAATTGGTTCGGTGGTAAAATACGGGAAGCACGGAATATATCGAGTGTAACCCCATTACGGTGTAAACCCCAAAGTCGAATGCATACCCGGAAATGTCTTCGGGGGTCGCTTCTCCCGGGAGAGCGTGATGAGGACGGGGCGAGTCGGACCTCTTCATTAAACGGACTCAATGGGAAAGGCTCGGCGGAGGTAGGGCCGTTGCCGATCGGCGGTTATGGCGGTATGAAGGCACGGTGGGCTTCCCTCGGCCGGTTTATTCGCTGTGCGGCAAGGTTTCGTCTTTAAAGCTGAAGTAGGCATCAACGGGAGGGAAACGAAGAGCTGTCTTATAATATCGGGAGAAAGGGAGAAGATTATGCTGCCATGTTTGTGAGGAAATGAGGCATCACGATTAAACGAATCGTAAGAGTCTCTAAGCCCGGACAATAAAATCGACACGAAGGGAATGGACTTGGGGGTAATAGTACAAGCGGACGCGACAACTCGGAAACGATCGACACTTTTACGATGGCGGCCGAACGGTAGGGGCTTGATATTCGGTATATCGAAAGGGTATTTTGGGTCACGAGATACCCGCTTGCAAGTCACGAAGGGGCTCAAAACCGGAAGGATTTCTAGACTCTGGCATGGAGTTGGGAGTTTCGAGGTTTGTTCTTCTTGGGCGTCCCTCTCCCCATAGCGGTTATTCAACAATTCGGAAAAGAAAGGAAAAATAATGAAACAAAATCGGAAAATGGATTACGAAGCGGAGGGTGACAATGCTTGGGAAAACGACGAGGGCGCGCGGTGACTTGGACAAACCCGACGTTCTTCCTACTTGGTAATCGCCGTGGAAAACTGCACGAAAAATAATTTACCGGAGAGAGAGGAATACGAGTTTTACCATTCGGGAGGAATTTGTTTAGGTTAAAAGGTGAAAGTGTAAAGAACGGAAGGCGAGTGTCGTAAGGACAACGACCGAACACGTGGCGCGTGGGGATTAGGTAAATCTAGATATAGTTGAGCGCCTCGTGTCGGGTTAAAAGTTTGAGTACGGGCCTTAGTACCCGAGTTGTCCTAATGGACTTACCTTACGCGTTGTTCCATATGCGCTATCCACTTTTAAACACGTGGACTTCCCCTTTCTTGGGACTAACGCTTATCTTCCTCACCCCGGGCCACCTTAACTCCACCACGATACGGAATCTCTTGGCCCAACCATTGTTACTATTCCTCCGTCGTGAAGTCTTGCCACGTGTCGCAAGTCCGCGGGGGTAAGGGCCTGTCCTTTCCCCACGGCTTGACCCCCCGCTCGGGCCTACGTACGCGAGTCATGTATAATCAAGGCCTTCTCTCGTATATGAGTTGAGTACGCCAAGGCATGTCTCCCTTACCTTTGTGCCGAGTCATCAACTATTGTTCCGCCTCTCCTCACTTGATGCCATTTATCCATTGGTGTCAATATATGTGCGCTTTACCACCCTTTTCCCTTTCGCTCGATTTGATTTGACACTTGCTACTTGGCATGTAACTTTAATGTGGCCAGAGTTCATCTTTTAGGGACTTTCGTGGCTATTGCGAGAATTGAACAACATTGGCTCCACACAGGGACGGCACGTTTGTCCTCGAACGTGTCGAGAACTACGCAGACCTTGTAGACCTTCTTTAAACAACACTTTTTCGAGTTTCTAGAGGTATGCGCAGGTGTACGGATCTTCATGACATGTACGTAATTGATGATAAACAAACAAAACGAAATAGCAACTATTATACAATATAATACGATCGAGGCTTTCCGGCCTTCTTCGGGAGTGGAAGTATGGTTTGAGGAATTGCCCATTCACGGGGGCTTCCAACGGATCCCCACGTAAATTTTCCCGGCTTGAACGTATTATTTCCTCCACCTTGCGATCTTGAAGGGCCAAGACAAGGGGGTCAAACTTACCATGTTTGCCTTTGTCAGCTCTGCGTACACATCCCATCGGAGCACTAAATCCCACACGCTTCTGTCTTTGGTGTCTTGGTCGAACAAATCTTTCATCTTCTCTTGATAGTCCACCGGCCATAAGTTCCCCGAGCAACGCGTTTCCTCCCGGTTGATCAATTGATTGATTCTTCTAGTCGTGCCATCGGCTTCTTCTACGAGTCTCTTTTTGCATGAAACGAGCCTGAAGGTAGAGCCAAGCTTGTATGGGGAATCTGTTGCTACCACGTCATTATACTAGTTCGTAAGGCGACTTCCACATTGCCCTCTTGCGGTTATCACATTTGCCCATAGAGCAAACTTGTTGAAGTCGATTTCTCGGTTCTCATTTATTGTCTTCTTCGGTGCTCGACCGGTGTTTTGTTTGATGACTCGGCAAAGACCATTGCCACAGGGGTAATAAGGTTGTGGAGTGGCCCGAGTGATGTTATGCGGTGGCGAAATTCACCATCTTAACGGTTAAAAGCACGAGCATTGTGCGTGACTATTACGGCGGGACATCCAAACCTTGAGATGATATTCTCTTCTAAGAATTTTATGACCACTTTATGTACGTAGCATTTCGTGCGGGGATAGCCTCCACCCACTTGGTGAAGTAATGCGCGCGATCAAAATCCATTTGTGCTGCCAGAGGAGGGTGGATCTCACCTATGAAGTCAATACCCCGTTGCTTAAAAGGCTCATCAACGTGCACGGGAATCGAGAGTAAAGCGGCTTGCTTCGTTTCTCGACAAACTTTTGGCACTTGTCACGGGCTACAACCCAAGTGAAGACGTCTCCAAATAGTTTAGGCCGGTAGAACTTCCGGCCTTCAAATTTTCGAGGCATGCTCCTCCGGCTATAATGCCCTCATGAGGATCCCTCGCTGGAACTTGGTTATGATGTTCCCTACCTCCCCTTCGACGAGACATAACGACGGTATGCACGACGGATCTCTCCGTACTCTGCTGTCCATTAGCCACGGCGTACTTTTGAGATTTAAGCCTCAAGGCTCTGTATTTGGACTTGTCACGGCGGTGGGCAGGCGAGGTGTCGGGGAGGTATTCAACAATTTCTTTGTACCGGGGAGCTGGTGAGGTACTTCATACGCTATTTTTTGAGTTGCCATTTCCACTTCGGCCTCCATGCATTTCACGAGATGCTTCATGTAACGATCATGGATAAGTGGATACCCGGAGACTTGGTGGTTTGATTACGATAAAATTCTTCGCTAACCCCATTTGTCCTTTAATTAACTTGGTGGGCCTTATATCCAAGTCATATTCTTGTATCTTCGCAATCCACCGCCCCCTTGCCTTCCTTTGTCTCCTGTGCACTAGGATGTCCTTCGCCACAACTGCTGGGTACAAAAGCGATCACGAGATTGTAAAATGTACATGCGAAAGGCCTTGAGGACTTTGCAGGCATAGCTTGCATCTCAAGTATGTTGTATTTCAGCTGCGTCATGAAGAACTTGACTAAAGAAAGCAATGGGTTGCTCATACCCATCCCATTCATACGTAGTAGGACCCACGCCACGTGTGAGGTGATGCAAGAAAATCATGAAGGGTTCGGTGAAGTCGGGGCTTTGCCAATGCGGAGCTTCGGCAAATGCGATCTTGATCTCAGCAAACGCACCTTAGTTCTGGTGCCCATTTTACTTCATTGTCTTTCTTTAACATATACGCGATGTGTCTAACTATTTACGTATAATTGGGAATGAATCTTGAGAAAGATTGATCCGTCCTAGGAATACACATGTATACTTTCTTGTTTAAGGAGAGATGCCATTTATGGCTTCTACCCTCTTAGGATCGATTTTGACCCCATCTTTAGTTACTATATGTCCTAGGAGTTTACCCTCTTCTAATGCGAAAAGATTTGAGGGTTGAGGAGAGAGTCCATACCTCCTGCATTTCTCAAAAGTCTTGGAAATGCGAACATATGAAACATCATCCTTTGAAAGAGACCGTTATATCAGCTCTAGGTACACCACCGGGGAACTTATCTGTTCTCCCACAAAAGTTATGTCCATCGCTCTACGAAACGTAGCCACGTTGATCGGTCAAGACAATACGGCATACATAAATGTTCCCCCGGGCGTGGTGGCTATCACTCACAGTCCCTCGGGGAATACGGCCACTTGATTATAGCGAGAACCCATCCATCATGGACATTCCTAGAAGCCCCTACCACCTTTTTGCGAATATGATCCATCTTTGGTAGTGGATAGTTGTCTTTTGAGATGCACGATCGGGTTCTAAAATCCACACACAACTTTGATTTCCACTAGTTCTTCTTGCGTACGGGACTAAATTGGCCACCATTGAGAATACCTTAGTGGCACTATAATTTTAGCCTTGAGTAACTTTTTATTTCACCTTTCAATCGATGGTAACAACGAGGATTGATGCGAGACTTTTGCTTGTGGGGTTTACATCGGCTTTCCAATGGAATTTTGGTCTTTCGCATCACGCGATATCAAGGTTTTCAAATCTTGATATGACCCGGACGAATAGGTCTTTGTAGGTTTGAAACGGCTTTTGGTACAATGGTTTATATTCATGCAGGACTTTCTTCGACGACTTCATAATCTTTGGATCTTCTTTCGTTGCCCGGATTCGGATCTTCCTTTGGTCCTCGATCACCATTTTGTTTGGTTGTAATGGGACATCATCCTTAGTGAACGACCTTTCCGGAGGTACCAACCCTCGGGGAATGACATTCCCTTTCGTGGCAAGAATCGCGGCCGGCTATCTTCTCTTCTAGCTTGTCCCCTGGAATGTCTTCGACTTCTTCCTCTTCACAATTGTCGATCTCTAAGTTTGAAAACTCCCCACGAGTCTCCAAAAACCTCTTCACCTGCTCCTCATCTTCGAACTGCCGAGTGCTTGACATTATCGGGAATTGAAGGCACATGCATCTTACCTCAATTTCGTATTTCGGAAGAGAGGGTTCGAGGTGGGGCGGAATGTGCGCGGCTACGGCCAAAGAGGAGTCTTCCGATACATTTGTGCTCACGGGCATAAGGCGAATGTTAAATGCAGAAAGGAATTTTCCACAAGGTCCCACACTTCGTTCCTATAGGCCTTTAGCCTCGGATGCTTCGCTTGACAACGTTCCTCACGTTGCCTCACCACCAACTCTACATGATCTCCCATCACCTTTAGACCTTGGATCTTCATGCTTCTTCGCATTTGTAACCCCAATATGAGTGCCTCGTATTCGGCCACATTATTCGTGGCCTCGTATTCTAATTTGAAAGAGGGGACCCATTGACCCATGGGTGAGATAAACAACACTCCGGCCCGTTTCCCTCTCTTGGAATTGGCTCCATCAAGTGGAGTGTCCGGATATCGATTCACGGTCTGCTCGATAGCTCGATCTTTATCGACAAAATGTAGGTTCATGAGCATATTCACGATCTTCCTCCAACATTAGACGAGGAAAAATCTCTATCTCTCTTGTAGGCGGGAGTTTCTTGAATCTCTGCTTTTGTATTTGTCTTGACAAACCTAGTTTCTCGTACAATCTCCTTTCTTGACCCCAAAAAGGCAGGGGATGGTGGCGTATGGCAGTCAGCTTGATTGACACTCCCGATTACGGTCCCCCCAGACTAGACAACGACGTACGGCAGTGGGATGTCATTACTACGATATCCATTACCACACTCTTGGCGGGAATGCAGGCAAGGTATTTGCTAGGTCCTTGATCATGCCCAAGCACTTCACTCTTTTGGAGTCGAAAGGAGTAGAGGTCTTTATATGGACGGGTGATTTGGAGACCAAGCCTCCATGACGAACGGGGCATCAAATTGTGGGATGCTCTTGAATCAACATACGGTTGTGTAATAGTAAATCATGGATTACTAGGGAAACATAGAAAGGAGGAGTAGAGGGGTCCAATTCCTCGACATGGGGGCCAAACACTACCATAGGCCTCTCTTCTTACTGAATTAAGGCCCATCTGGAATGTGGCTGGACTTGGGAATTTTGAAATGAAAGAGGAGACTTGTGAGCGATATACGGTACAACTTCAACAATTAGACAGAGGACGGGGATTTTGACCTTTTCAAGTTCCTTTTGCAAGGCGAAAGCCAGACAAGGGCTTTTCTATGGGACTTCCTTTTCTTTGGACTCTTTGTTTGGCAAAGGCGAGACTTGACTTCTTTAATGGGAACTTTATTCACGGGAGACACGGTACTTGAGAGGAGAAGGTATGTGACTATCATCTTGCAAAGGTTGGTAAAGGGGCTTCTTACCTCTATCGGAAGATTCTTTGGTATTGGCCTCTTTACGTATGAGTCTTGATCTACGGGGTGCATCTTCCTCTTCATCTTGAGTGCGGGTCCTTTTCTGGAGGACTGAGGTCATATTTCTGTTAGAGCGGAAGCACTTGAAATCAACAAGCGTTTGCGGTAGTCATCGATTTCGGCTCTTCGGCATCCTCATTATCATGCAACCGAGTGAGGTTGCAATGCATCCTCCTCACTTCCTTAGACGGGGCCTCTATGTCATCGGTATGCGAGAAAGAGCCGGACATGTTTCATCTTGCTCATAAGAGGAGTCTTCGGGGGAAGCCTCCATTTGTCCTTCCAAGTACAAAGGGTGCGGTACTTGGTCTTGTGGCCTCCTTCTGCCCCCTCTGCCCCGTGTACGCAGGGAGGTTTCTGTATTGAGGTTGAACCCTCTGTTTGGAGCATTCGAAAGTTCTTTGGTGGAGAACTTTTGGCCATCTCTAGCTTGACGACTTGCTAGAGGTTCTTGATCATTTTATTCATCTCTTCGATCTTATCATTTCTTTGAGTCTCTATCGACCAGAGTGGACACTTCTTCCTTGCTTCTTCTTCTTATATCATGTTCTTGCTTTACTTTGGTCTTGCAGGTGAGACAAGTTTGCTTCTGTTACCAATGCATCGGTCGAGCATCATCAAGAGAAGTGGCTTTCTCTCCACTTAGTGAAAGCCAAACTCGGAATCAAATCTTGCTACAAAAACGACCTTGGCAGCGGTCGATGTGGCTTCATCTCGAGTGGAGGAACAATAATACAATTTGTTAAATCTTACGATGAATTCGATACCCCTTCATTGTGTTTCTTTTTAGGGTGTTAAACTCGGTTAAGGTATCCCCATGATCTTTCCTATCTCCCACTTTTTCACAAAAGCTTCTTCCATAGCCTCCCGGTGTTGATGGAATCAAGCTACCAAGAGACTTAAACCACTTTCTAGCCTCTCCATCGGGGCTTGCACGAACAACCTCGAACCACATCCGGATGTTCCACATTAAAGTTCTGCGAAGAAGCGAGGAAGATTTCAACATGCTTGTGAGCATCAACACCATTCTCCCATTGAATGCGGGTAGAATCTTCAAATAGTCTGCGGCATATCATTTAACACGCTGCGGGCGGTTGTAAAAGGAGCATACATTTTTTGTAAAAGCGGGTACATTCGCCATCGGGGGAGGCGGAGGTAGGATGAGGCTTGAACGGCGCGAGGGTGGAGGAGGTGTTGTGAGTTGAGTATGAATAATGATGGGAATATAGTGGACGGCGGCTTGAGGACTTGATGAGGAGGTAGAGTTTGTGCTGTGAGACACTTGATGATCTCTTTGACCTCTTCGGCTCGGGGTAGGGTGAAAAGAATAATGTGGAGTATAACTAGACTCGGCTTCGTCTTTGATACGGGTACCTTCTCGGTAAGGGCTATCGGAAGTAATAGCCGGTATCTCTTATAATAGGGTTAGAGCTTTGTATTTGGGCGGCACGAGAAGAGGAGGAGCGGGAATGCGGGAAGTTTGCGAGGAAAACTTCAGGGAATATCGGTATAGGCCAGTGAGGTCTTTCTCTCCGGCCTCTTACGTGAAGGATTCGCTGCGGGTCGGACACGGAAGGTGTCTTTGGTAATGAAGTATACGACCTTAGGTGTGGCTTTCGGGGAGCCGGAATTTTATGAAATAAGAGTTTATGCGAAATATAAATGTGGAGTCGCCGAGGTGAGGTATGCTGGCGCTCACAACTCTTCGTGCTCACCTAGCGGGAGTGGACGAGTTTAATTCGAGGCCAGGGACTTAAATCTTTTCAACTTCGGTCTAAGAGCAACGGCGCCAAAAAGATGTTGTAACTCTGAGAACGGCCTAGAGTTGTTATAGACGATTACTGGGACATCTTATGAGGTGTAGAGAGCGGGATATTTAAGACAACGTTTCATCCCTTAACATGACGAGCTCTTACACTACCTTCTTTAAGGCTTGAGAAAACATATTAAAATGGAACGAGAACTTCGGACGGTTTGAGGCATTTTAAATAACTGAACGAATGAAATGCTAATATTCGAATCTATTTATTTCTCTTCTGGTGTAAGACGAGATCAGCATAATGAGGGCCGGATTCACGACATATGGCGGAGAAAGTAATTATAAACAATAGCGAAGTTGTATAGCGAGAAGGATATCAAATTTGTCACATAGATGATACTAAGGAGAACTTCATGGCATACAAATGGGCTTAAATATCTAAGAATCCACACGCATACCAAGAACTTTAAATCGATAACATTTCAATACAACCAACATAGTAGAAATACGGTAAAATGCATGTGGCAAAATACATTACTCTTTGAGGCCATTTAAAGTGTCAATACACTTTCTTGACATAAGTATCAACACGATAAGTTCATATCAAAAGACAAAAGACACTCGCATTCCGGGATGTAATATAAGAGAGATGAGCATAGATGAAAACTAACGATGAGAGCACACACACTACCATACAAGCGAGTATCAGGAATCCTTATTCTGATAAAGCTTCTTATTATTGAAACTAGATGAGCTCCTCAGAAGCGATATCCAAATTGTTCACAAAACGGACACATAGGAAATTCTAATACAATCAATTTTACGAAGGAATGGAACTTTTTGGTATCATTCTTTTCTTTTGTGATATATAGCCTTAATAACGCTTTCGGCGAGAAGATATTTTTACGAAAATATCTTTCTCGCATGCTCCAAAATTGTTAACAATCATTATCAAAACCACAAAATGGCATGATGGGGAAAACAACTCTTCCATCATGCGTAACGGGCCACCGGAGCCAAACTTAAAACCAAAATGTAGATCATTGTTCAAGGTAAAAGTAAAAATGCAAGAGTGGGAGAGGAAAAACGCCCACTCGGAAATTTAAATCAAACATATTTGAAATGAAAGTAAAGGCCGTTAATGCCATGTCATGAATGAAACATAATGTGTCATGAAGAGTTTGTTGGGTCGAGGTATGAAAATGACATTTGGAGGAGGTACATCGGTGGAAGGGCCGGCATCGCGAGGAGTCGGGAGCAACGTTAACCTCCGGCACTACTGGATTTGGCTCGACATCTGCGAGAGTCTCTCCACCCTGGTAAATGCCTCGCCGAAGGTGTGGATGTGCACGTGGGTGGGGAGACGAATGCTGAATCATATGGAGGAGACTAAACTCCTTATGCAACCAGAAATTGTGATGATGGTAGCTAGCTTTCGTGAGTTCCTTTGCCCATCGAGAAGATCGTAGATCCGTTACTGCCTCACAGAAGTCTTTTGTGTATTTGTCGGGGTGCATGAGTACGAGCGGGAGCGTTTGGTTCCCAACATGAAGGGAGACGGCGGTGGTGATTTTCGTTCCATACCTTGTTGAAGCGTTCCACAATGTGCGACCCCGTTGGAGAGCCTTTAGGCACACGTCGAGCCTCCTCTTTCTCTATAATTTTCCGACATTCATTGATTTCTCGTCTGGCAGGAATGTCATGTTTTTACACCACGTCATTCGCTCTCGGTGTATAGAGAAAGATATATAAATTCCGGCTGTCGAACTCTAGTTAATGAATTATCCCGACCTCTGCAATCTCCTATTAAGGTATGGAAGGGTAGATTTTAGCTCTCCTTTATCCATTGTTAGGAACTCCCCCCTTTGTTGATCACGGCCACGATTATGTCGGCCCGGATCGGGCTTCGGCCTCGACGAGGAGTGATATTTCCCTTCACCTTACTCTTGACTCGGCGATGATCTGTTGTTGCTCGATCATGATCTTCTTTCCTTCCTCCACTTCTCTTCGCGGCCTTGATAGTTCGACCTTCTCGGCGGGCGCCCTCCGGTTCTTCCACCTTTGCTTTCTTTGTCGTTTTTTGCTTCCCCGGCACTTCTATCTCGGCCATAGGCGCGGATAGTTGTCTTCATTCTTCAATCTTTGTCCCACTTGATGTCTCGGCGGCATGACAATTGTGTGTCCCGGCGGGTACGCGGCTCGGTAGCTACGCTCTCTCCGGATCTTCCATTCTTCGACCATTTTTTATTTCTCCTCTCTCTCTCTCTGGAAAGCTTGGCCATCGGCTCGTTTTTTTATCCTCCTCCACGTGCACCGGTTCATCGGTACGTATCGGATGTAAGAGCGGTATGCCGGACGGATTTCTAACGTGAAATGTCCTTCTCCAACTTGGCTATTAATGCGCTTGCATTCCCCTTCCCTCCGTCGTACGAATTCTTAATCGCCTCTCTAAGGACGCGTACGTGTGCGTTAGCCGACAAAGCGCTACGTTACCGCCGGAAAAGAGTTTGTTCGGAGTCGTCGGTGCAGCTTTGTCTTCTTTAGGGCAAAGGTAATGCGAAATCTTATCCTTCATCATGTCGCGGTGTGCGGAAAAGGTCATTCGGAGTCTGTCACCGGAACCTTCTTCATGTCGACAGCCAATTCAATCACCTTGTAGCTAGAGGACGTCGAATTCGGGTCGAGGATAGCCTCGGCCATGGAAAGCACCGAGGGTCTTTAGTGTGCATTAAGGCGAGGAGATTACGGTGTGATGTTCTCCTTAAAACCTCCTAGTTCGGCCCTATATTTGTCTCTGACGGTTTGTTAGTCGGCTCCTTTCTTTTGTCTTCGAAACGGAGGCTCGATGATGGCACAAGGTAACCGAGTGTAGTCGGAGGAGGCGGTGCTGTCTCTTAGAACTACTATCCTTGCCTTGCTCTTATCATACTCTCCAAATTTCGCGAGGCACTCCCGGGGTCATCCCTTCCCAGATGACCTCGGCTTCTTGGTGGCCACCTTTGCCTCTTGGGTGGTGAGCGCTCGGAAAGTACCAGCTTCTGCTCATTTCCTCCTTTGTTCACTTCCTCTTCTTCTCTGTGGCGGATGAGTCGAGTCTCCATCTCGCAACATAGGCCGGACTTCATAATTAGCCTTCCACTCCCGAAATGGCCTGGATTCATGAACGTAGGGCGCGGACACATTTCTCTTTCTTTTATTTGAAATAATTTCCCGTGGGTCATAAGCCCAACTCTCCCCTAATTTCGAGATCCAAGTTACGCGATATTTTCTCAACGATTGGGAGGGCATATCTAGAATTTATAACGAAAGGGGCCAATATTGTCGGGAAGCTTCGGGATGTAGCCTTTCTTAGCGGGGACGAAATGAAGTTGGTCGCCTTCGAGGAACTATGGGATGTATTCAGGCGTAGACTCGTCGGACGGGGAAAAACATTTGGGAGGCACCGGTAGGGGGCTACCTCGGCTCCATAGACACGGATTTAGGTATACTCCTCGATGGAAACCAATCGCGTTACCTTGGTACTTCCCCGGCCACAGCAACCGGCGCTTCATCTCACAGAAAACCTTAGGGAAGGTGCATCGTGAATGATGAATTGTAAGCAATGGACATGAAGGTATTCACGAAACTGATGTAACCCTCCCCCTTAGGCAATTGACGAACGGAGAAATTCCGGTCGAAAGGCGCTTTGAAATTTAATTTCGAATACATGGGTCCAGCCCCAAATGATTAAACTTTTGTGCGCATCTTTGGAACGAGGAGGAGTAGAAAACCAACGAACAAAGACGAAACTTTCGGGCCTTGGCCAGCTCACGAAATTGGTTCGGATGGTAAGACGAAGCTTGGAATATCCGGTGTAACCCCATTTTTGGGTCTGAAAGCCCTGAGAATCGAATGCATACCCGGGAAATGTCTTCGGAGGTCCTTCTCCCCGGGCGCTTGATGAGGGACGGGGCGGTCGGACCTCTTCATTCGCTGAGACTCAATGGGAAAGGCTCGGCGGGTAGGACGCCGTCGCTGTCGACGGTTATGGCGGTATGAAGGCACGGCGGGCTTCCCTCGACGGTTGATGAATTGTGCGAGCAAGGTTTCGTCTTTAAAGAAGCTGAAGTAGGCATCCTTGGGAGGGAAACGAAGAGCTTTGTCTTATAATATCGGGAGAAAGGAGAAGATTATGCTACACGAGGGGAAATGAAGGCATCACGATGTGAATCGTAAGAGTCTCTAAGCGACAGTAAAATCGACACGGGAATGGACTTGGGGGGTAGTAGTGATACAAGCCGGACGCGACAACTCGGAAACGATCGAGCACTTTTACGGTGGCGGCCGAACGATGGGAAGCCGATGTTCGCGATGTATCGAAAGGGTATTTTGGGTCACAGAGATACCGCTTGCAAGTCACGAAGGGGCTCGAAACCGAGAGGATTTCTAGACTCATGGAGTTGGGGAGTTTCAGGTTCGTTCTTCTTGGGCGTCCCTCTCCCCGCCCAGCGGTTATTCAACAATTCGGAAAAGAGAAAGGGAAAAAATAATGAAACAAAATCGGAAAATGGATTACGAGCGAGAGGGTGACAATGCTTGGGAAAACGACGAGGAAGCGTGATAGTGACTTGGACAAACCGGCGTTCTTCCCTGCTTGGCGTAATCGCGTGGAAAACTACACCGAAAATGGTACCGAGAGAGAGGAATACGAGAGTTTTTACCATTCGGGAGGGCTGTTTAGGTTAAAAGGTGAAAGTGTAAGAGAACGGACGAGTGTCGTAAGGACACGACAGCGAGACACGTGGCGCGTGGGGATTGGGTAAATCTAGATATAGGTGAGCGCCTCGTGTCGGGTTAAGGCGGTACGGGCCTTAGTACCCGGCTATCCTAATGGACTTACCTTACGGGTTGTTCCATATGCGCTATCCGCAAACACGTAGGACTTCCCCTTTGCGGGACTAACGCTTATCTTCCTCACTGAGCGGGCCCACCTTGCTCACCACGTACGGAGAATCTCTTGGCCCAACCTGTTACTATTCCTCCATCGTGAAGTCTTGCCGTGTCGCAAGTCCGCGGGGGTAAGGGCCTTGTCCTTTCCCCACGGCCCGGCCTCGGAATTTCTACGTACGCGATCATGTATAATCAAAGGCCTTCTCTCGTATATGAGTTGATCTGTAAAGGCATGTCTCCCTTACCTTTGTGCCGGTCATCAACTATTGTTAGCCTCTCCTCACTTAGTGCCATTTATCCATTGGTGTCAATATATGTGCGCTTTACCAGTTTATACTTCAGCTGATTTGATTTGACACTTGCTACTTGGCATGTAACTTTAATGTGGCCAGGTTCATCTTTTAGGGACTTTCGTGGCTATTCTTTGAGAATTGAACAACATAAAGAATGCAATATCAAGGGGTGATATTGGTGACCTTTCAAATGGAACATTTGTCTCTCCAAATTTATTGGGAGAAAAACAACGACTTACTTGAAATATTTTTAAGGCATTTTTTTACGAGATATGAGATTCGTGAAGCTCTTCTTATGATTATTCAAGGCACGCGATGGCAGCAAGTCTTTCCTTATCATTGTATTTACGAGGCTCTTTCTAATCTATCGAAGTAATGGAAAATTCCTTTGCTTCTTCTTGCCCCAAAGGAATAAGCTGCTTTCAATATACATGCAAAAGAAATACACTCTCCTTTGAAAATCCCGATTAAGAATGTAAAACCACTACGGGAGTCAATCATTGGCACTATTCCAAGAGGAAATGAGGCACATTCGATATATATTCATTGATGAAATGATCTTTTTAGGATCAAGGTTTTTCATGCAAATAGATGCTCGATTACGAAACATTTCCGGATAAAAGAATTGTCCTTTTGGTGGTAGATCCATGATCCTTGTGGGTGACCTTGGCTAGCTACCTCTGTGAGAGATAGGCCTTTGTATGTAGGTAATACGAGCGGGGAAAGTATTATGGAAAAATTCAACATTTGTCCTCTTGACACAATATTTCGCCAACAAGGGAGTAATGAGAAACAATCGTTTTTTCGTCGAGTCCTCGATAACATAAGAAACACGAGAACATGTTCTTGATGATTGGGAGTTTCTTATGTCACGAACTGATATCGGGTTGCATCCTAGAAGAAAGGGATTTATTTAATGCGGCGGTTCACATGTTTCCAACAAATAATTTGGTCTCCTTCCATAACGAACATATGTTGAAATCATTAAATTCTCCAATTGCACGATGTATTGTTGTGAATTCAAGGCGTTCGGAAATGTCCAGAGTGGTGCCAATGATTATCGAAAGCTAGGCTTGTGAAGTTTTGTTATGCGTGGCCAACGTGTTATGTTGACATGTAATTTGTGGGTTGGAAAGTGGTTTAGTGAATGGTGCACTTGGGTATGTGAAGGAAATATTTTATATGCCCAACTCTAAGCCACTGAGCTTCAATGTTCACAAGCTTGTTATTTTTGATAAGTATGTTGGTGTTCCGTTTGATGCAAGCAATCCAAACATTGTACCTATCACACCGGTGATAAGAGGAAATCGAAAACAAATTCCTTTAAAGATGGCATGGGCTCTTACAATTCACAAGTCACAAGGTTTGACTTTAGAGCGAGCATCAATTGATATCGGGAATAGAGAACAACAAGGCGACCGTCACGGCCATATCAAAGAGTGAAATCAATAGATGGTTTACGCATTTACTTGCCGCCTTTCTCTTATCGGTGTTATGCCAAGATGAATAATAGTGCGTATGTTACAATTAGGAGAAGAAAGAAGAGGAGAGATTAAAGTCCATATCACTATGATATGCAACTATTAATATAATAATAATGCTTTTTATATATTAATGACATGTCTACATTCATCGAATTCATAGTAGTATTTTGGAATGTTGTTTACATCGTTTTTGTTGTTGTTTAATTTTCTTGTTTTATAATGTTGTCTTTTGTTATTTTTCTTACAATGAACCATTCACGGGTAGAAAACTAAACCCTTGGGTTTATTAGTTCTTTTTGGTTTATAATATGAATAATCCCTTGGAGTTAATTATTTGTGTTTATAAATATCTTCAACTTGAGTATTTTTATTATTTTTTATGCTTTAACTTTATTTATCACTTGAGTTTTATTAATAATATTTGTTTCTAATACTAATTTGTTGGGTTTATAATATTGATAATCCCTTCTATTTATTGATGTTGATTTTATAATATTAATGGTCCCTTTGCTTTATTGATGTTTTATGATTATACTATTAATATTTCAACGTATTTGTTGATCAATTGGGTTTATAACATTGATTCCTTGATTTTCGGATTCTTTCGGTTTGTAATAATATTCCGTTCTGATTATTAAATTCAAATATTGTGGTTTTTATATTAGTCCTAGGGTTTAATACTAATGCATTGTCGAGTTTCACATTATATGAAAAACACTCACTCAACTTAATATAAACGAAGGGACTATTGATATAACTTATGTTTTTAATAATGCTCCCTTGAGTTCATGAATTCCTTTGGTTTATAATATTAAACCCTTGGGTTTATTATATATTTTTGTTTATATTATTAATAGTCCCTCCACTTTATTAATCTCTTCGTAAATATAATGTGGTTGTGATACTAATATTCGACTAAAATTTTATTCCCTTCACACATTATTGGTCCCTTGGGTTATTAATATTTTACCCTTGGGTTCACCAGTTCCTTTGTTTTTCTAATATTGAATGCTTGGGTTATTACTTCTTTTGGTTTGTAGTTTTTAATCGCTTAAGTTTGTTTAATAATTTTTATTTCTATTACTAATTTGTTGGGTAATGTTTTTCCTTAGTTCACCAATTCCTTTAGTTTATAATGTTAACGCTTGGGTTTTTAGTTCTTTTGGTTTATAATATGAATAATCGATTAATGTCATCCCTAATCAAATGTTGGATTCTCTGAAATATTTTTCGATATGAAAATCACCCATGGCCAACCATGGTCATAGTTGGTCAACGTTGCATTGTGAAAAAAATTGTCTCAATGTTTAAATCAATTCCCTTGGGTTCACCAATTCCTTTAGTTTATAGTTTTTTGGGTAATAATTTTCCTTTCACCAATTCCTTTGGTTTATAATATTAAACCCTTGGGTTTATTAGATTTTACAGTTTTATAATATGAATAATCGATCAATGTCATCCATGATCAAATGACACATTCTGACAAGATTATCTAAATATGAAAATCACCATGGCCAACCATGGTCATAGTTGGTCCAATGTCGCATTGTGACAACAATTCTCTCAATGTTTAAATCAATTCCCTTGGGTTCACCAATTCCTTTTGGTTTATAATTTGTGAGTAATAGTGTCCCTTAGGTTCACCAGTCCTTTAGTTTTATAATATTAAACCCTTGGGTTTTTATTAGTTCTTTTGGTTTATAATATGAATAATCGATCAATGTCATCCATGATCGAATGTCACATTTAGACAAATATTGTCTCAATATGAAAATCACCCATGGCCAACCTTGGTCATAGTTGGTCAATGTCGCATTGTGACAACAATTGTCTCTCAATGTTTAAATCAATTCCCTTGGATTCACCAATTCTTTGGTTTATAATTTTTTGGGTAATGGTTGTCCTTGGAGTTTCACCAATTCCTTTGGTTTATAATATTAAACCCTTGGGTTTATCGATTTTTTGTTTATAATATGAATAATCCATCGATATCATCCATGATCAAATGTCACGATGGGCAACATTGTATCAATATGAAAATCACCCATAGCTATACATGATGCATGATTTAGTCCAAAGTCGCATTGCGACAACAATTGTCACCGATGTTTTAAATCAATTCCCATGAGATACACCAATTCCTTTTTTTATAATTTTTTGGGTAATGCTTTTCCCTTCGGTTCACGATTGCTTTGGTTTATAATATTAAATGTTGTTAGGTTTATTAAGTTTTTTTGGTTTATAATATGAATAATCGATCAATGTCATCCATGATCAAATGGCCATGATATGAAAAACATTGTCTCAATATGAAAATCACCCATGGCCTACCATGGTCATAGTTGGTCCAATGTCACATTGTGACAAAATTGTCTCAATGTTTAAATCAATTCCCTTGGGTTCACCAATTCCTTTTGGTTTATAATTTTTTGGAGTATGGTTGTCCCTTGGGTTCACCAATTCCTTTGGTTTATAATATTAAACCCTTGTGTTTATTAGTTCTTTTGGTTTATAATATGAATAATCGATCAATGTCATCCATGATCAAATGTCACGATGCGACAAATATTGTCTCAATATGAAAATCACCCATGGCCAACCCTGGTCATAGTTGATCCGTCGCATTGTGACAACATTTGTCTCAATGTTTAAATCAATTCCCTTGGGTTCACCATTCATTTGGTTTATAATTTTGTGCCAATGGTTGTCCCTTCGATTCACGATTCCGCTTTGGTTTATAATATTAAGCCAGGTTTTATTAGTTCTTTGGTTTATAATATGAATAATCGATCAATGTCATCCATGATCAAATGTCACATTACGATAAATATTGTCTCAATATGAAAATCACCCATGGCCAACCCTGGTCATAGTTGATCCAGATTGCATTGTGACAACAATTCTCTCAATGTTCAAATCAATTTCCTTGGGTTCGCCCCCGATTTCTTTTGGTTTATAATTTTTTGGGTAATAGTTTGTCCTTGGGTTCACCAATTCCTTTGGTTTATAATATTAAACCCTTGGTTTTATTAGTTATTTTGGTTTATAATATGAATAATCGATCAATTTCATCGATGATCAAATGTCACATTCTACAAATATTGTCTCAATATGAAAATCACCCATGGCCAACCTTGGTCATAGTTGGTCCAACATCGCGTTGTGACAACAATTGTCTCAATGTTTAAATCAATTCCCTTGGGTTCACCAATTCCTTTGGTTTATAATTTTTTGGGTAATGTTTTTCCCTTGGGTTCACCAATTCATTTGGTTTATAGTATTAAACTCTTGGGTTTTATTAATCTATTTATTGTTTTAAATATTTCCCTTAGCCTTATTGATCCCTTAGGTTTTTAATATTATCCCTTGGGTTCAGGTTTGATTCCTTTGGTTTATAATATAAACCCTTGGGTTTATTAGTTTTTTTGGTTTTATAATGTTAATCACACATTCGGTTTATTACTCTCTTGAGTTTAAAATACTAATTCTCAAGGTTTGTTAATTTCTTAGATTTTTCGAGTTTAAAATATTAATTCTTAAGGTTTATTAATCTATATTGTTTATTAAACCATTGGGTTTATTATTTTTTTTGGTTTATAATATGAATAATCAATCAATGTCATCCATGGTCAAATGTCACATTCGACAAACATTGTATCAATATGAAAATCACACTTATTATGCATGGTCATAGTTGATCCCAACGTCGCATTGTGACAACAATTGTACGAAGATCTTTAATTCAATTCCCTTGGGTTCACCAATTCCTTTGGTTTATAATTTTTGGGTAATGCTTTTCCCTTCAATTCACCAATTTCTTTGGTTTATAATATGAATAATCGATCAAGGTCATCCATGATCAAATGACACATTATGACAAACATTGTCTCAATATGAAAATCACCCATGTGCTCTGGTCATAGTTAGTCCAACGTCGCATTGTGACAACAATTGTCTCAATGTTTAAAATCAATTCCCTTGGGTTCACCAATTCGTTTTGGTTTATAATTTGTTGGGTAATGGTTGTCTCTTGGGTTCACCAATTCCTTTGGTTTATAATATTAAACCCTTGGGTTAGTTCTTTTGGTTTATAATATGAATAATCGATCAATGCCATCCATGACCGTGATGTATTACATTATTTATAGTCAAGTATGTAGTTACGATCAATGAATCTTCAACATGTAAAATCTTGATTAGGGTTGGTTGGTAATGGACGAATTGCTCTCAGCGTCAAGATTCATTAGATCTCTTAAATTGACGGGATAGATATCGGTCGTGCTTCCGGAAAACGAGCGGTCGACAGCGCGCTAGCATGGTGAGTGGGATGAAATGTGGTCCCGGTACATACCCATTCTGTCGAGCACATGTTTGACGCCAAAGTGCAAAGCCCTAAACCGTTATAGAGGTCCTTGTCCACGTATGGCTACGGCATTCGAGAACCTGTGAAAAAGTACATTATTTTATAATGTGTAAGCACTCCACAATATTGAATTTAAAGAAACCAAGGATCGATGACCGAGAAAAATCTCTGGAATGAACACTCTCGTTCGCCTTTGAGGGTTGGTGAATACATCCTCGGTCGACGGAAAAAAAGAGTTACCCATTGTGTAGATACGACCATTAAACGCTGCATGTTGAGTTGATCTAACATGGATCTCGATCTGTATTGAAAAGCACGGCGGATCGCATTAGGCGTAGACACGATAACCATTTAAGGATCTCATTGCCCTCATTGTGGGAGAACAAACCAAAGGACCCGTGTTCAGCACGAGAACCTGCTGACCTCCCATCTCGTAAAAAATATTTGCAAATTCATAAGTTAATACGAGAATTACCGGAATAATAATATTATTAAATTTACCCGGAAAACTAAATCCCCCTATTGGAAATAACATCTTAAATCGATAAAAAGAAAAACCGGCTCTTGCAGCTAGATACTTCTTATGATACACGAGATAATGTAGCCTTATTGTAGTTGGCAAATTGTCTTGCGGGGATCTCGGTGATACGAGAACAAGATAGTAATTATTGACATAATCATTTCCTCCCCGGGGCAATTGTGACTAGCCCTTGGCAACAAGCCTCTCGGTCGCGGGACGTCCTATGATGGTTGCAACTTTGTTTTTATGCGCATTGGAAGTTCGCAGCTGAGACATACGATTATATTCGCATGTGCATTCCAAAATGAAAAATCTCGAGAAAGCTTTGTGAATGAAAATTTGTAAATTTTCAAATTTTAACACTAATTCTTAAACCATTTTCATTGGTACAATTCTACACATTACCATTTCAACCTTGTAACATTAGTTATATTCCAAAATGTAACGTTGAGTTTATTGGGCATTTTCGTTGTAACAACTCCAAAATATTCCAAATTGTAACATTGAATTAATTTCCAATATAATTAAAATTTGTCATTCCAAATTGTAACATTGATTTTTTGGGGGGCATTTCAAATTGTAACATTGATTTTTTTTTGCATTTCCCTTTGTAACAACCCCAAAATATTATTTCAACAATACGAACTTTAACATAAATCTTTCCATAAATTTCCACACTTAATCAAAATGCGAATCGGATTAACTATGAGATTCTTAAACAATCCTATTTTCGAGATTCTTTTATGTATTGTTTTTATCAAATTTAATAATTGAATTTTAGTAGTTTCTAAATCCATTCGGATTATCGAAAAGCCCTGGTCTAATTAGGCTACAGAATTTAACTTGAAAAATGTTGGGTTTTCGCTTTGATTTTGAATAAAGCCAGTACAAATTTTGAGAAATTACGATTGTTAAATTATAGAATTTGGAGTTAAATCTATTTTAGCTTCAAAATCATGATTAAAACCCTATCTCGTATCATTTGTACGAATGTGACTACTCCCGAGAGATCTCTCACCATCAATTACTACAACGTAGTTTTTGCCGAAAATGTCGTCGTTACGGGTTGTTTTGACAAAGACGCCGCCATGAACTATCTTGTGGATATTAACATTTCCATGACATTTTTGCCTTTTTTTAGTCTATTTCTTGTAATTTTAAGACTCGGTCTATTTAGAATTTTTTTAAATAACTTCAATTGACAATGTTGTCAGATATTGTATTGTCAAATTTTGTGAGAAAAAGACAAAAATCTTCATAATTAGACTACTCGCTTTGTTAACAGCATTGCTTTTCTTGAATGAAAGCATTGACATACAATGCTAAGGACTATTAAGTAAACTTCAAACATTTTTCATAAGATCTTATTATGTAAACACCATTTTTTGATGAATAGTTTAAATCTTTCATGTTTGGTCTAAAATATGACAAAGATAGGTTAGAATTATAAGTTGAGCTGCGAAATTTGCATATTATAAGTATTTTAAAGTAATTTTAAATTTATTTATATATGTAAAAAAAACTAAATACAATTACCTAGACAATTCTATAACAAAATTTAAATAAAAAAATCAAAACGTAAAATAGTTCAACATCACCCTTTTCAACATAGTTTTGAATTAAGCGACGGTAATTACGTCGAAATGGGGTCCTTGTTTTTACACCTATATGCTATAAATGGAGTAATGGGAAGTGGACGTAAAATTGAAATGGAAATATTTTAAGATTTCCATGCGCTTATATTACATTCCATTATTGGCGTGCTAACTAGCGTTGGAATTAAAGTTATTAATTAACCACATATTTTTATATTCGGTTGGAGTTTGATGAATTAGATAATTTGTTTTGGATAATTTGTTGTTTAAATATAGTTTTTTTTTTTTTTTTAATGATTTATATATCACTAAATTATTTAGTTTGTAAAATCTCAGATTACTTATAAATTTTAAATATAATTAAATTTCTTATTCAACCATTTATATATAATTATAAAAAAATTAAACTATTATTACAATATAAATTTATTAATCTTTTTATTTTCTTGAATCTTATTATCTAGGTTTTATTTTAATTGTTAGGGTTTTTGGTTATTATGATTTTGAGTTTATTTTTATCTATTTCTTCATTAACTTTATATGTTTACCTATTTCAACTTCAACTTGTAGATATAAATTTTTAGATATATAAACTAGCACAATCACATTAATAAATGTGGTCATATATCAATCACATGCACAACCACATTAGTTAACCTAATTACTAGAATAAACATTAATAATACATACTTAATATTAATACTAATATTAATATTGATATTGTTAAATATATAATAATAATTTTATTATTATTATAAAAAATATACTAATATTGTTGTATTTCAATTATAATTAATAATACTAATAATAACTAAAATTGCCATAAATGAAATAAATCTATATTAATTATAATATTAAAATAATATTAATAAATATTTAATAATAAAAAATAATAATAATATAAAAATAATTAATACAATAAATTATTATTATCATTAGAAATAATAATAATAATAGTGATTAATTTATATTATTATAGTTAGTTTATTATTTTTATTATAATCAACTTAATATTAATTATTATTACGCAAATTAATTATTATTATTATGATTATTAATTAATATAAATAATAAATATCGATATTGTTAAATATATAATAATAATATTATTATCATTAAAAATATATATTAATATTATTATTTCAATTATAATTAATAATAATAATAATAATAAATGAAATATACATAAATGAATGATGATGAAGATGATGGTGGTGGTTAGCGACCAATTGAGACCAATCTTTGGTTTATCGGACCTAAAGAAAAGTTATTTAGTTTTGTTTAGGTTTTATTCCTATGCTCAAAAAAGCTTGGAGATAAGCCTCCCGAAGCTCACTATAATTTTGACATCTTAAAAGGCTAGGAAGGTCGATTATTGCAACAAATATTATGATGTAATATATGTAATATTAAACTCATAATATATATATATATATATATTACAAAAATAACCAATTTAATAAATTATTATTATTATTATTATTATAAATTATTTATATTATTATTATTAATTAACAATATTAATAAAATAATAATAAAAATAAAAATAAAAATAAAAATAAAATTTATGGTATATTATTTAATTATTTAGTAATTATTTCAAGCTCACTATAATTTTGACATCTTAAAAGGCTAGGAATGTGAGTATTGCAACAGATATTATGATGTAAAAGATGTAATATTAAACTCATAATAATAAATATATAATAATAATATTACAAAAATAAATAATTTAATAAATTATTATTATTATAAATTATTTATATTATTATTATTATTTTACAATAATAATAGTACTAGTAGTAGTTGTTATGATATATTATTTAATTATTTAAGAATTTTTTATTTAATTGAATACTTTAAATTATGGTATATTATTTAATTAAATATATTATTAATTATTATATATTACTATTATTGTTAATTGATATTTAATAATATTATTAGTTGATAATAGCAATAATATTAAATTAATAACCATAATTTTAATATTTTTTGGGAAACAATAATATATAGATTACACCTCCCATCTTGGAGGGGGGAGGAACTTGTTGTTCTTGTGGTCATATCATTTTATACATTATGTGCATGTTACTATATTTGTAGATGAAATTGCTTTTCTATATTGCTTATTCTATTCACCATTAATTGAAAGTTGTTTGTTGATATCACGTACGTTTTCTTTTATATTGAGTGATTTCCTTGTTTTATCATGGATCCGGCTATTTGGAGTTGTATTCCATTTGAAATTCTTGAAATTGTCTTCATTTGGCTCAGGTTGCTCGGTTGTGAGTAAGTTTAACAGCATTTGTCAACAATGGAAAGTGATTTTTGCAAAATCCTTGTTTCTTGTTGCGTTGCAAGCATATACGTACAAATGAATTTGGATTTATGGTTCCTTTTGTCAATGATGAAGACAATTATTTTGTGATGAATACCTTAATCAAAATGGGCACATATCTCGTTTTCATTTGCGATTCATAGATTCAAGATAGAAGGTGGAGTCTACTATTGGACCAATGGTAGTTTTATCCTTACCAGCAATTCTCCCATTCACGAAACTATTTTGTGATGAATCCATTTACAAAGGCCTTAAAAAACATTGGCGAATACGAGGTGGAAGTAGGGATTCTTTCCCGTTGATATTGGAGAATGTGAGCGAAACACATATGGTAAGGTTGTTCTAAAACATATCTATGATAGAATTCGATCTAATTTTATGTTTACGGTAGTCTTGATAGGGTTGGTGAAGAAGTGATCTTCCATTTGAGTGGCACTTCACCCCCTCAAAATGGAGTGTTTATAGAAGTAAATTTTTGGCTCTGTCTCGACACAGTATACAGAAGATTATCCTCGATATGGGTATACAATCTCTTGGTTTGATGTAATAAAAAATATGTTGGGGATTTTCATTTGTTCCAATCAACGACATTTCTTGTATGTCATTGACGGTATCACGAGAATCAATTGATATGTCTTATCGAAGTGATGGCTCCATACGTATGGTCAATTGAAGAAATAGATAATTTTCAATTTGGTCACGTGTGAACGAAGAGGCGATTACTTTGAGGATGATTGGGGCTTTAGATGGAAGTTGTTGGAAGAAATGTCTATAGATATAAATATGAAATTTCACAGTTTATCTTCCTTTTAGAACGATCCAAGGTGTGGTTCTTAAGTGCAAATGCGGTGAAGTTTCTTTCGTATTATATGACATGATGGATTTGGCCTTTGCTTCCCAATAGATATTGATAATTCAACTAATTAACAAATGAATGGATTTTGGTCTCAACGTTGCGGGATTGCAACGATTTGACATGATGCAGGAAATGTTTTTGCAATTGCCTCATGTGGATTCTATATAGATGAGATTCCACCATTAGATGTGGACATGGAGTCTTAGGCTATTAGCCATTTTTTGTATTCTCTCTTGTCGTCATGGAAAATATTTCCGTTTTTTTTTTTTACTTTGCATACTTTTGGGTATGTATGCTAAGACTATGGATATTTATATGGCTCCATTCGGTGTCTTATATGTGTATGTAGCGGATCTTTGGATATTAAATTCTATTGCAATTTGCTCGAAAAATATTTATTTTTTTTTGTCTAGTTTTAGTCCTCTTAATTGCATTTGAATGTGTTTGGATGTTATCCATTTCTCTTTGTTTCTATAATTATAATTACTAAGGCTTATTATTTGTACATGGTGTTACCATCGGCTTTTTGTCATTGATTCTCAAACAATGTTATATCTTTAGGTTTTTTTGATGGTATATAGTTCAAATATTTAGATATATTTCAAATTCATATAATTCTTTATAATTTTGTTCCATTTATATGGGTTTCTCATTACGGTTATAATATGATACAAGAAATTTAATCCTTTTTGTTTTGGCCATTTGAAAAAATCCATTTTTCTTTTCAGCCATTTGGTTGGAAAAATAACATAGCCGTTTTAATTTGTTTTGTGGGTGGAAAAAAAATGTGTTCCTTTTCATCCTTTTACGTTAATTTATATTGGATATATTATGCTCTGTTCCATGTTAATTCTTCTATAAAAAATATGTTATTATTCGTTGTAGACATGTCATGCGAGTACGAAAACGTACGAAAAATAAATTAAGCTGCATCGCGTGACAAGTCTAATGAAAGTCGTCGTTCTCGTTATCAAAAAAATAAGGACCTGATAAATGAGCATAGGAGAGCTAATCATATTATAAGGACATTTGAAACAACTCTTCAAAATGATTTTATGGTTCCTCCTAAGTATCGTACTATGGATGATATCATGGAAAGAACATTTCACTCTTGGTAGTTCGTTGCTATAATATGCTCCTCGTCGGCATAATTTTTTTTTCAACGCTCTCTGAAAATTATCATAATATTGAGGAAACAAATGTAATACGGAGGAACATTATATTCATAACGTGGATGAAAATGTTCACCTAACCCTTAAATGCTGCAATTGCATCTTGTGAGAAAGGCCAAAGGTTGCAAAATATCCATGGTAGAGGGAATGATGACATTGTATGTGATGACTTCGATGATAGTTTTATTGGCCATTTGTTTGATAATTTGGATCTAGGCTGATCGAAACCGTGTGTCTTCCAATCTCCCTTCTCAAAATAATGTTGTCAAACCTGACGAAGCAGTCATCACGATAGTTCGCGTGGAAAAATGGAGTAATCCAATGATATCTTCACAGTTGATGCAATAGTGGTTGTTTTATTACATTCCTCTGTTACATTTCTTTAGTGATAAGGTATTTTATTCTCTTGGAGTAGGATACACCTCCTACATTTTAATAAGTCTAGAAATTTTCTCCCCGTCTTCCATCTCTTAATGAGATTTGAATATGAAGCACGTCATAACCTTCCACTACATTCTCCTCGAGAATCAAATCGAAAAACTAATGTTAATGTTCAATGTGTTTGATTTGATTTTTATTTATTGATTTTTTGGTGCATATTTTGTTTTTCTTCAAACGGACACAACTCATTTCAATAGAGGCATAAAAATTAACTTCGTAGATGTTCGAATCTACGATGTTATAATTGAAGAGGGACCATCGCATAGTGTTCATCCGGATCGCCAACAAAATGTAAATGTTGAATGCATTTGATATTTTCCTCCTTTTTTTCATTTATTGGTAATTGTAAAATTAGAAATCTATCTTTTTTGACATTTAGTTTTATAAAATATTTTAATTTGTTTTAACGGGGAAAAAACTAATTTGAATGGAGCGTACGAGCAACTCGCCAAATGTTCGATCTACGTGTATAAGTGAAGAGCAACCATCTCGTACGCTTCATCGACATTGCGAACAAATGTAAATATTGAATGAATTTATTTCTTTTTCCATTTTTTCAATTCTAGTTATTTGGACATTCAATTTTAAAAAAAAATTATGCTAAAGAAACCTTTGCAAACTCTTAGGTTCGAGAAATGTAGACCACGAATTTGGAAACCCCATGTCATAGATTTGTTCCACATGTTTCAAATTTGGGGAGGAGTCTCGTGGTGCGAAAATCAAATAAATCTTAGAAGAAATTATAATCTTCCACATCATTCTCCACGTACTCCAACCAATACAAATCATATTTATTTTGATGAAAATATGATTGCGATTGCATCAAAAATTTCGAGAAAAAGCTAGATAGCTTGTCGGTTGATACGAATGTGCCACATCTGCAAAAAGTCATATCCTGGAATCACGTTTTGAGAGATCTGAAGGACACATTTGCGAACAATGTAGAATGAAGGAGGTTCACATCGTTTTGTGGCTATAATAACATGGATCTGGCGAGCAACCTCATATTTTGCAGAGTTCTTACTCGAGTTGAAGAAATGTTAATAACGCACGTGTAAATCCTATTTTGCAAGTGACACATGCTCGAGGTGGGAAATATAAGTATGGCGGACACACAATTAGCTTTCCCCAAGATATTTCTCCAATTGCCTGAAAGTCTTCCCCGCCATGTTTAAGATCTTGACTTTCTAATTGTGAGGAGACATCTTTGCTCGATCTAAATATTATGAATGTTATGTAAAAGATCCCGCGTTATGGATGCATTGCGTTTCAAAATTGAACGTGATCGATATTATCGAGATGTTGTAATTGGTATGATTCGATGAATGCTGCGCGAAGATCAACGGATGTCTCCTCCAGGCTTAAATTTATTTGATTGTGACGTGCGAATGCGAAGGTTCGGTGCGGCTAATAATGAAGGAGTTTCCTCTTAACCATTTTCCCTCTCATCCTTCGTCTTTTATTGCTCGACTACTGATGAACGGAGAAGTGGAAGAAATTAGAGCATTTCTTGATAATGTTGATTCTTCGGATGTTGATGAAATGGATTGACGATGTTATTGGAACGTCTCCGGTGAATGAATATAATGCGAGGTTATTAGATATGGCATTACGCATTGTTCCCCCTTTGGTCTTTCTGACGATTGGTTGCAATAACGTTTGTACTATTGAACTTCATGAGTATGCATTGCATCTTCTTAGATACTATGATCGAGAGGTTTGAAGCCATCCTCGCTTGATATTACGTTGAACATGATAATATTGAGCATCGTATGTATTTGCTAGTTTTTGTGAAAGAAAAATTTACATGATAACTCACGGAAACAACAATTGTTGACTTGCGACGACAACACCGATTTACCGGATAATAAGTTGGTTGAGCATCTTATGCGGTTTGGAGTCTTCTCTAAGAGGTACAAGGGCATGCGGACTAAATGTCGAGCTAAATTAAGTGACATGATTACTTAGTTGGGATGTCCATATTTGTTTTACTTTGGTGGTGACACAAAGTGGCAGTATAGCCTCATGCAATATGATCACATTCTCGTTCCTTAAATAAGGCATCGTATGAAAGTTAAGTATTTATCGATTGCCACTCATATTGTTTCCACATTTATGCACCATAGATTAAATATATTTCGAGAGGAACTTATCCAAAAATATCTTAAAGCTAAATACTTCGATGCAATTCATTTTCTTGAATTTATTTTCTATTCATTTTCAATTTCTTATTGATTTTCCATTCATATTTTTCATATTAACTCTGTGTTCATTTTTTCTAGATATGAGTGGCAACATAGAGGTTCGACACATATCCATGGTTTCCTATGGTTGTAGAGCTCTGACATGGAAAGACTTGATTGGTGAATGATTGTGATTCCTGACATGCGAAAGAGATTCTTTGACAATTATGTAAGCGCATGGAATCTGCGTGAAATACATCATCATGATATAATGGTTCCGAAGTCTCAATGATGACCCTTGCCTGCGGAATCACTGATCATATTTTCTCTTGCAATCCTCATTAATGATTATGAAGAATTGTTGAACCATGTGTCCAAAGGCACACAAAGTGTAGTGTAGATTCTTGTTTGCGCAAGAATGGCACTATTCTGCTTGTCGGTACAATGCCCCATGGGATCTTGCGAGGAATCAAGATTGTTCATATATGATCCCGAGAAGAAAAAATATGACCCGGCAAGGAAATGATGATAGGCTCAATGTACATAACATTGACCTTATAACAATGTGGTGTGCAAATTTTGATTGCCAACCAATGCTTTCTCGGCATCTTTGTCTTGAAATATATTGCTAAGTATGCATGTGAGAGAGAAGTTCTAAAATCTATCATGATATGTTAACTAGAATTTCAAATTCTATTTCCTCGAGGATCATGGTTGTATTAACTTCTGAGGAGGCTTCTTGCGAAACAATCATTGTACATGGGGTGGAGCACAAGAAAGATGTCATATGTTGCTTAAGCTGCCTCTTGTTGTGTGTAGTCGACAATTTGTTTCCTTAAATGTTGGAAGAAAGGTGTTCGGGAAAATTTCAAGGGATGGCTGCCTTTGTTCATCACAATACATGTGTTCAACATTATCGAGAAGAGACCTTATTTCCTTGAACATCTTTCTTTGATAGAAACTGACTAGATCTTGGACTTTTGATAGCGGGAGTAAAAAGATCCATGGAAGCCTAGAGATGCATGTGTGATTGTTCGGGTACGCCACGGTTTTATTCTATTCTGGTGAGGATTCGGAGGAATTTGAAACCTTTTGTTAGATAAATTGCTCTCGTACGATCCATTTCGTGACATTTACGCGAGATTGGGCTTTCATTGAAATTGTTGTTGAAAAGCTGGAGGAATTTCCGATATCGAGCTTGGCATGTTGATCGAAATCCATCAATTGATGAAAATATTGAAGATGGAGAAGACGGTGATTTTGCTAACCATGAAATGAATGTTGAAGATGATTTTCAAGAGTGGCAACTTTTCTCTCGCTTGGTTCCACCAAATAGTGTCAATGTTTCGATCTTCACACCCTTGGTCGAAGGGATTTTGATATATCTTTGGTGACAGGTACAACTATTTTTGATGATGTGGCCGAAGAAGCTATTAATTTTATAAGGAATGCAATATCAAGGGGTGATATTGGCGACCTTTCAATAGAACATTTGTCTCTCCAAATTCATTGGGAGAAAAACAACGACTTGCTTTTGAAATCGTTTTAGACACATTTTCTTGAATATGAGATTTGTGAAGCTCTTCTTATGATTGTCGGGCAACACGGTTTCTTGGCAAGTCTTTCCTTATCCATTGTATTTACGAGGCTCTCTGTCCTTCGAGTAATGGAAGAGTCCTTTTCTTCTTCTTTCCCCAACGGGAATAGGCTTTGCTTTCAATATACATACAAAAACAATACACTTTTCTTTGAAAATCCCTATTAGAGATATGAAACCACTACGAGTCAATCATTGGCATATTCCAAGAGGAAATGAGGCACATTCAATATATTGATTGATGAAATGAGCTTTTTTAGGATCAAGTTTGTTCATGAAAATAGATGCTCGTTATGAGAAGCATTTCAGGATAAAAAGAATTGTCCTTTTGGTGGTAGATCCATGATCCTTGTGAGGTGACCTTGGCTAGCTACCTCACATTGAGAGATAGGCCTTTGTAAGGTAATACGACGGGGAAAGTATTTATGGAAAAAAATTCGACACTATTGTCATCTTGACACAATATTTCGCCAACTGAGGAGTAATGAGAAACAATCGTTTTCTTCGAGTCCTCAATAACATAAGAAACAAAGAACTGTTCTTGATGATTGGGAGTTTCTTATGTCACGGGTTGATGTCGAGGTTGCATCCTAGAGAAAGGGATTTGGCCCCAATGTAGCAGTTCACATGTTTCCAACCAAATAGTAGGTCTCATTCCATAATAGACATATGTTGAAATCATTAAATTCTCTAATTGCACAATGTATTGTTGTGAATTCAGAGGCGTTCGAGAAATCATTGGTGCCGATGATGATCAAGTATTTGGACCCATGAAGTTTTGTTGTGCGGGATGACGACGTGTTATGTTGACATGTAATTTGTGGGTTGAAGGCTGGTTTTTGGTGAATATGGGTGCACTTGGGTATGTGAAGGAAATATTTTATATGCCCAACTCTACTAAGCCACACGAGCTTCCGTGTTCACAAGCGGTATTTTTGATAAGTATGTTGGTGTTCCGTTGATGCAAGCAATCCAAACATTGTACCTATCATGCCGATAAGAGGAAATGGAAAACAAATTCCTTTAAAGATGGCATGGGCTCTTTACAATTCACGAGTCACAAGGTTTGAATTTAGAGTGAGCATCAATTGATATCGGGAATAGAGAACAGCAAGGCGACCTTCACAACCATATAAAGAGTGAAATCAATAAATGGTTTTACGCATTACTTGCCTTTCTCTTATCGGTGTTATGCCAAGATGAATAATAGTGCGTATGTTACAATTAGGAAGGAAAAGAAGAAGAGGAGAGATTAAAGTCCATATCGCTATGATATGCAACTATTAATATAACAATAATGATTTTGATATATTAATGACATGTCTACATTCATCAAATTCATAGTAGTATTTTGGAATGTTGTTTACATCATTTTTGCTTGTTGTTTAATTTTCTTGTTTTTATAATGTCGTTTTTGTTATTTTTCTTACAATGAACCATTCTGGGGTAGAAAACTAAACCCTTGGGTTTATTAGTTATTTTGGTTTATAATATGAATAATCCCTTAGGTTAATTATTTGTGTTTATAAATATCTTCAACTTGAGTATTTTTTTATTATTTTTTTTATGCATCAACTTTATTTATCACTTGAGTTTATTAATAATATTTGTTTCTAATACTAATTTTTTGGGTTTATAATATTGATAATGTCCTTTTGTTTATTGATGTTAAATTTTTATAATATTAATGGTCCCTTTTCTTTATTGATGTTTTATGATTATACTATTAATATTTCTTGTATTTGTTGATCAATTGGGTTTATAACATTGATTCCTTGATTTTGATTCTTTCGGTTTGTAATAATATTAGTTGATTATTAAATTCAAATATTGGGGTTTTTATATTAGTCCTGGGGTTTAATACTAATGCATTGTCGAGTTTCACATTATGAAAAACACTCACTCAACTTAATATAAACGGAGAGGACTATTGATATAACTTATGTTTTTAATAATGCTCCGCTTGATTTCATGAATTCCTTTGGTTTATAATATTAAACCCTTGGGTTTATTATATATTTTTGTTTATATTATTAATAGTCCCTCCACTTTATTAATCTCTTCATAAATATAATGTGGTTGTGATACTAATATTCGACTAAAATTTTATTTCCCTTCGCGTTATTAGTCCCTTGGGTTATTAATATTTTTCCTTAGGGTTCCACCCTGATTCCTTTGTTTTCTAATATTGAATGCTTGGGTTATTACTTCTTTTGGTTTACAATACTTTTTTAATCGCTTAAGTTTGTTAATAATTTTTATTTCTATTACTAATTTGTTGGGTAATGTTTTTCCCTTGGTTCATCAATTCCTTTAGTTTATAATGTTAAACGCTTGGGTTTTTTGTTAGTACTTTTGGTTTATAATATGAATAATCGATTAATGTCATCACGATCAAACGTCGGATTCTCATAAATATTGTCTCGATATGAAAATCACCCATGGCCAACCATGGTCATAGTTGATCCCAACGTTGCATTGTGACAAAAATTGTCTCAATGTTTAAATCAATTCCCTTGGGTTCACAATTCCTTTGATTTATAGTTTTTTGGGTAATGATTTTTCCACTTTCACCAATTCCTTTGGTTTATAATATTAAACCTTTGGGTTTATTAGTTTTTTGTTTTATAATATGAATAATCGATCAATGTCATCCATGATCAAATGACACATTCGACAAAGATTGTCTCAATATGAAAATCACCCATGGCCAACCATGGTCATAGTTGGTCCAATGTCACATTGTATTTTTCATTCTCTCAATGTTTAAATCAATTCCCTTGGGTTAACCAATTCCTTTTGGTTTATAATTTGTTGGGTAATGTTTGTCCCTTGGGTTCACCAATTCTTTCGTTTATAATATTAAACCACAGGGTTTGTTACTTCTTTTGGTTTATAATATGAATGTCAGTCAATGTCATCCATGATCAAATGTCACATTTTTAACAAATATTGTCTCAATATGAAGAAATCACCCATGGCCAACCTAGTCATAGTTGGTCAATGTCGCATTGTGACAACGATTGTCTCAATGTTTAAATCAGTTCCACTTGGGTACACCAATTCCTTTGGTTTATAATTTTGGGTAATGGTTGTCCCTTGGAGTTCACCAATTCCTTTGGTTTATAACATTAAACCCTTGGGTTTATTATTATTTTGGTTTATAATATGAATAATCGATCGATGTCATCCATTATATGAATGTCACATTCGACAAACATTGTATCAATATAGAAAATCACCACATGGCCAACCATGGTCATGGTTGGTCCAACTTTGCATTGTGACAAAAATTGTCTCAATGTTTAAATCAATTCCTTTGGTTTATAATATTTTTTGGGTACCAATTGCTTTGGTTTATATTAAACCCTTCGGTTTATTATTTTTTTCGGTTATAATATGAATAATCGATCAATGTCATCCATGATCAAATGACACATTATGACAAACATTGTCTCAATATGAAAATCACCCATGGCCAACCATGGTCATAGTTGGTCAAACGTCTCATTGTGGCAACAATTCTCTCAATGTTTAAATCAATTCCAGCAGGTTCACCAATTCCTTTTGGTTTATAATTTGTTGGGTAATGGTTGTCCTTGGGTTTACCAATTCCTTTGGTTTATAATATTAAACCCTTCGGTTTATTAATTCTTTTGGTTTATAATATGAATAATCGATCAATGTCATCCATGATCAAATGTCACATTCTAAAATATTGTCTCAATATGAAAATCACCTATGGCCATGCAGTCATCGTTGGTCCAACGTCGCATTGTGACAACATTTGTCTCGATGTTTAAATCAATTCAACAGGTTCACTAATTCCTTTGGTTTTTATAATTTTTTGGGTAATGGTTGTCCCACATGGATTCTGATTCCTTTGGTTTATAATATTAAACCCTTGGGTTTTATTAGTTTTTGGTTTTTTATAATATGAATAATCGATCAATGTCATGCATGATCAAATGTCACATTCTCACAAATATTGTCTCGATATGAAAATCACCCATGGCCAACCCTGGTCATAGTTGGTCAACGTCGCATTGTGACAACAATTCTTTCAATGTTTAAATCAATTCCTTGAGTTCACCAATTTCTTTTTGGTTTATAATTTGTTGAGTAATGGTTGTCCCTTGGGTTCCACCAATTCCTTTCGTTTATAATATTAAACCCTTGGGTTTATTACGCTTTGGTTTATAATATGAATAATCGATCAATGTCATCCATGATCAAATGTCACATTCGACAAATGTTGTCTCAATATGAAAATCACCCATGGCCAACCACAGTGTAGTTGGTCCAATGTCGCATTGTGACAACAATTGTCTCAATGTTTAAAATCAATTCCCTTGGGTTCACCAATTCCTTTGGTTTATAATTTTTTGGGTAATGGTTGTCCCTTGGGTTCACCAATTCCTTTGTTTTATAACATTAAACCCTTGGGTTTATTATTTTTTTTGGTTTATAATATGAATAATCGTCTGATATCATCCATGCTCAAATGTCACATTCGACAAACATTATCCAATAAGAAGAAAATCACCCATGGCCAACCATGGTCATAGTTGGTCCAACGTCGCATTATGACAACAATTGTCTCAATGTTTAAATCAATTCCCTTGGGTTCACCAATTCCTTTGGTTTATAATTTTTTGCGTAATGATTTTCCCTTCGGTTCACCAATTGCTTTGGTTTATAGTATTAAACCCTTGGGTTTATTAGTTATTTTGGTTTATAATATGAATAATCGATCAATGTCATCCATGATCAAATGACACATTATGACAAAAATTGTCTCAATATGAAAATCAACCATGGCCAACCATGGTCATAGTTGGTCAGCGTCTCGTGTAACAATTCTCTCAATGTTTAAATCAATTCCATTGGGTTCACCAATTCCTTTTGGTTTGCAATTTGTTGGGTAATGGTTTTCCCTTGAGTTCCGCAATTCCTTTGGTTTATAATATGAATAATCGATCAATGTCATCCATGATCAAATGTCACATTAAAAAATATTGTCTCAATATGAAAATCACCCATAGCCAACCCTGGTCATAGTTGGTCCAACATGTCATTGTGACAACATTTGTCTCAATGTTTAAATCAATTCCTTGGGTTCACCAATCCGTTTGGTTTATAATTTTTTGGGTAATGGTTGTCCCTTGGATTCACCAATTCCTTTGGTTTATAATATTAAACCCTTGGGTTTATTAGTTTTGGTTTATAATATGAATGTCGATCAATGTCATCCATGATTAAATTGTCACGTGCGACAAATATTGTCTCAATATGAAAATCACCCATGGCCAACCCTGGTCATAGTTGTTCCAACGTCGCATTGTGACAACAATTCTTTTCAATGTTTAAATCAATTCCCTTGGGTTCACCAATTTCTTTTGGTTTATAATTTGTTGGGTAATGGTTGTCCATGGGTTCACCAATTCCTTTGGTATATAATATTAAACCCTTGGGTTTATTAGTTCTTTTGGTTTATAATATGAATAATCGTTCAATGTCATCATGATCAAATGTCACATTCGAAAAATATTGTCTCAATATGAAAATCACCCATGGCCAACCTTGGTCATAGTTGGTCCAACGTCACATTGTGACAAAAATTATCTCAATGTTTAAATCAATTCCACTTGGGTTCACCAATTCCTTTGGTTTATAATTTTTTAGGTAATGGTTTTCCCTTGGAGTTCACGATTCATTTGGTTTATAGTATTAAACTCTTGGGTTTTATTAATCTCTATTGTTTTTAATATTGCCCTTAACTTACTTATTGATCCCTTAGGTTTTTAATATTTATCCCTTGGGTTCCTTTGATTCCTTTCATTTATAATATTAAACCCTTGGGTTTATTAGTTTTTTTTTTTTAATTTTAATCACACATTCGGTTTATTACTCTCTTGAGTTTAAAATACTAATTCTCGGGGTTTGTTAATTTCTTAGATTTTAGGTTTAAAATATTAATTCTTAGGGTTTATTAATCTCTATTGTTTATTAAACCATTCGGTTTATTATTTTTTTGGTTTATAATATGAATAATCGATCAATGTCATCCATGGTCAAATGTCACATTCGACAAACATTGTATCAATATGAAAATCACCATGGCCAACCATGGTGATAGTTGGTCAATGTCGCATTGTGACAACAATTGTCTAAATGTTTAAATAAACTCCTTGGGGTTCCCCAATTCCTTTGGTTTATAATTTTTTGGGTAATGCTTTTCCCTTCGGTTCACCAAATTGCTTTGGTTTATAATATTAAACCCTTGATTTTATTAGTTTTTAGGTTTATAATATGAATAATCGATCAATGTCATCCATGATCAAATGACACATTATGACAAACATTGTCTCAATATGAAAATCACCCATGGCCAACAATGGTCATAGTTGGTCAACGTCACATTGTGACAACAATTGTCTCAATGTTTAAATCAATTCCCTTGGGTTCACCAATTCCTTTTGGTTTATAATTTGTTGGGTAATGGTTTTCCCTTGGAGTTCACCAATTCATTTAGTTTATAATATTAAACCCTTGGGTTTATTATTTCTTTGGTTTATAATATGAATAATCGATGTTGATGTCATCCATGATCAAATGTCACATTACGAAAAATATTGTCTCAATATGAAAATCAACCATGGCCAACCATGGTCATAGTTGATCAACGTCGCATTGTGACAACATTTGTCTCAATGTTTAAATCAATTCCCTTGGGTTCACCAATTCGTTTGGTTTATAATTTTTTGGGTAATGGTTGTCCCTTGGATTCACCAATTCCTTTGGTTTATAATATTAAACCCTTGGGTTTATTAGTTTTTTGGTTTATAATATGAATAATCGATCAATGTCATCCATGATCAAATGTCACATTCTAACAAATATTGTCTCAATATGAAAATCACCCATGGCTAACCGGTCATAGTTGGTCCAACGTTGCATTGTGACAACAATTCTCTCAATGTTAAAATCAATTCCCTTGGGTTCACCAATTTCTTTTGGTTTATAATTTGTTGGGGAATGGTTATCACTTAGGTTCTGAATTCCTTTGGTTTATAATATTAAACCCTTGGGTTTATTAGTTCTTTGGTTTATAATATGAATAATCGTGTTGATATCATCCATGATCAAATGTCACATTACGACAAATATTGTCTCAATATGAAAATCACCGCATGGTGGTCAACGTCGCATTGTGACGACGATTGTCTCAATGTTTAAATCAATTCTCTTGGGTTCACAATTCCTTTGGTTTATAATTTTTTGGGTAATGGTTTTCCTTGGAGTTCCTGTGGTCATTTTGGTTATAGTATTAAACTCTTGGGTTTATTAATCTCTATTGTTTTTAATATTGCCCTTAGCCTTATTGATCCCTTAGGTTTTTAATATTTATCCATTGGGTTCAGGTTTGATTCCTTTGGTTTATAATATTAAACCCTTGGGTTTATTAGTTTTTTTGGTTTATAATGTTAATCACACATTCGGTTTATTACTCTCTTGAGTTTAAAATACTAATTCTCGAAGTTTTGTTAAGTTCTTAGATTTTTTGGTTTAAAATATTAATTCTTAGGGTTTATTAATCTCTATTGTTTATAATATTCATGTTAGTTAGGTTTATGATATTCATCCTTTGGAGTTCGTTGATTCCTTTGCTTTATAATATTAAACCCTTGGGTCTATTGGTCCTTTGGTTTATAATGTTAATAATCTCATTGGTTTTCTTAATATCTTATGTTTAAAATATTGATTCTTATGGATTATTAATTTATTAGGTTATTTAGTTTAAAATATCAATTCTTACGGTTTATTAATCTCTTGTGTTTTTAATATTGATCCCTTATGTTTATAATATTTATCCTTGGGTTCACCAATTCCTATCGTTTACTGTAATATTTAAACCTTTGGTTTATGATGACATTGGGTTTGTATTATTGATTATTACTTGGGTTTATTAATATCTTCACTTTAAAATATTATTTGTTAGGGTTTATTAATCTCTTAGGTTTTTTTGTTTTTAAATATTGTTTCATATGGTTTATTACTCTCTTGAGTTTTAATATTACTAATATATTAATATATATTCTAAATAAATATTCAAATATTTATTAAGAATGATTATTAATAATATAACCAACTATGATATAATATATATTATTAATATATTATTAGTTCGTTTGGTTTATTAATAATATAACCATCTTTGATATTAATATATTAATAAATATTAAAATATTATTTATTATTTATATTATTTGTATATTAGTAAATATTATTAATATATATTATATATATTTCAAGGTAATTTATAGTATGTATATAGTTAATATTATTAATATATTAATAAATATTTTTAATATATATTATTAATAATTATTATAATATTATTAATATATATATATAAAAAATTTGTGATTTTAATCGTAATTAATATATTTAATATATTTTTATTCTTATTAATATAATATATATATATTTCAAGTTAATATAATAAAAGAATTATTATATATAATATTTATTTATTGATATATAAATTAGTGTGATGGGTAGTGGATATAGGCCTATCGGTGTATATCAATCACATTAGTAAATATAATGTGGTTGTGCTAGTTCTAATTCAATGGCAATCTAAGGCATAAATAACGGGATTAAGATTGAGTTTTATTCCATTCCGATAAAATTGAGTTTGATTCCATTCGATAAAAAAAATTCAAAATCAATGTATGGAACCTATGCAAACTTCTACAAGAACCCTTTTCCATATGTTGTAATACACTCTATCCAGAGCTATAGAATAATTAGGACTAACAATACAACTCGATTCCCGATGATTGTTTTGTTGTATAAATATCATTATGCATCTATAAACTATAAAATAGAGTTTTCCGCGCAATCTTGGACCTTCACTAGACCATTATTTTCGACAATCATGGCGGTGATTAGCAAGGAAAGGCCTTTTCTGCGGCTCTGCACTCAACATCCTTGTAAGCGAATGAAGGCGGAGATAGAGCGGAGATTTCGAAGACGCATGAACCATTTGGGGATTGCGGTTGATGTCAACAGCAGAGGAGAATCCATTGAGTCTCCTGGGTATTTCAATGGCAATCTGAGGCATCGATGCTGTTCCACTAGAGGTTCCCTCACCCATGTCTGTTTTCCTCTGTTTCTACCTATCCCGTAGATTATAGGCTTCCTCACAACTTACAGCCTGATCTAAAATCTTCAATCGTCTGACACTCAATCTAATTTTACAAAATCGTACTAGAAAAATTGTTTTAAAAAAAAACAAGCCTTAAAAATAATGAAATGCTTGGTGCCTTGATAAAGTTTATACTATTTTAAAAGTTTAATTTTTTTATTAAATAATAAAAAAAATTACTTCATTTGGAGTGTTCTTTTCATGTGCTCTGATGTTCTCTCTTTTTTCTGAGGCACTGGAATATATTTTTATAGAAATATATAGCAAAAACAAAATTTAATTGATATTGGTATGCCTGATTCATATGCACAAGAGTGTTGGGAGGAAATACTCCGGGCAAGTTACATAAAAATATAAATTAAAAACTATGTTTCATTTTTATATAATATTTGATATTCGATTTGATATTCGTGTTTCTATGTAAAGATGCTCTAAGGCATTCGTTATAGGGAACATATCAAGGCATTTATATGAAATGTTTGGGTAAATTTATGTAAAATATATATTCAAAATTATATTTTTATAAATTTTGTAAATAGTATATAATATAGGTACTTCTATGTCTAAACACCTTCTTGTGTTAATTACTTGGAACACACTAGGGCATTCTTGTGGTGGCACATTGATAATGTTTAGATTGTTTTATTTTTTTTATTGAATCATAAGAAATTGACTACCGTGTTTGATGCATTCTTGTTATGCACCTTTGTAGAAAATCCACGTAGATTCAATTGATAATTGTAATATTCTAAAACATTATACTTAAATCTACTCTATCTATTGCGAAAATCAGTTTAGATCTTGAAATCACAAAACATGAAAGAGAAAGAATTTCAATACCACAACACAAAGATTTCCCTAGGGAAAGTCTCCACTAGAAACCCACCATCCATATATTGAATAAGTCAAAGAATATGATAAGATTACAATGCTTTTCTCCAAGTTGAGAAACCTCTGCACTAGATATATCTGCCTCAATGATTCCTAGAAAAGTCTCATTCAATACTTTACCAATTTTTTGCTTGCCCAATTCCCTATTTTCTTGCCCAGTTTCCTTGGGTAATTAGGCCCTATTAATTAAGGAAATTAACCAATTTTTGGCTTGCCCAAGTCCCTATTTCCTTCCCAAGTTTCCTTGGGTAATTAGGCCCTATTAATTAGGGAAATTATCAATCCATACTACACAATCCATTAGGGGCCTTCCTCTGACTGCATGCACCACCTGTATAATTTAGATAATTATACAATTGATAGTACATCAACTGAGTCTTTATCAGAACTTACATGCATGAGATATTTATGAAAAACATGAAGGGACACCCTATTGTCTAACCTCCTACTAGTTCCTCCATTAGTTAGAACTAGCTTAACTGAATTTAACTAAGATAATTTGAGTTAAATAATTACAACTAAAAATAAACTCAACTAGGGATCCTGTAATGTAGGAGACACTCTACATGCCTCTAGTTCTACCCTCAAATCGAATTAAAAGAACTAACTAAGTCATTCTAACTTATTTAACTCGTACAAGATTTCATGTGATGTGGAATTACAATTTTATTCTAATTTAATTCAAGGGAAAATTAAATTAGAATCCTTTCTTGATGCCATTTTCAACACTAGTGCACTCACATTTTGGTTGAATCACCATAATAGTTTTGTATAAATATATATTAAGAATGATATTTTAGTATTTTTCTAATTAATGCTATTATTAGTGAGAATTTTTAATGAGGCATCAATAGTTCATGTAACTAAGTGAATTGGTGTGTTGTTTCAATTTGTACCAATGAAAAACACGTGATAAAAGTTCTTGATGCCTTCATTAGCAATCTATTCTTTTTTTTCCAAGGAAAAAATCATAATTTTCATTATATGAAACAAAATTACATGTTATATCATTGCATATAGTGTAATTCATATAACTATTATGGTCCAGGCATCGGTCATAATTGTTCATAGTGAAAGCATAATAAAAATTTACAAGATAAACATGGCAATATAAATAAATAGTCCATCATACTAATCTTGAGTGGTAACAGTAAACACAAAAAGAAATAAAAAATAACAATGGATGATCATATAGGAGTATCATCCTACCCCTCAACAATAGCATCATCAATAAAGGACATGTGATAGTATTGGTACTTCTGTTGATCTTGTTTTTCATGTATCAACCATTGACTCGATGGTAAGTGTGTGAGTTCTTTGGAATGGTCGTCAAAAACCTTGCTCCTTTCCCTGTAAATGTGCGAGAATATAATAAATCAAACAGTGATTTTAATGTGATAACCTCATCCAATAAGCCTCTAAGTGTGTGCATGTGACGGCGGGAAACATTTTTGATCCAATTTATGACAATTTTTGAGTCCCTAAAAATCTGTAGCCAGTTGCAATTTTTCTCAAGTGAAAATGTGAGGAGTCTGAGACTGTTTAATTCAGAGTAGTTATTTTTGCCATAGCCTAATCCCATTTTGATTTTGTAGAAGTGACTATCTGAGATGTACAATATAGCACCTCCCCCACACCCAACATTACAGGCAACCCCATCAAAATAAGCCCAGGGGTATGATTTGACAATGGTTCCAGGGACAATGAGTCTGGTCTGTATCTTCAGATCATCGTAGTGAATCATGAGGTGTAGGGCCATAGTGAAATGGCATATGGTGGGCCAATGAGTATAGGAGTCCTGGAAGATGATGTAGTTCTGGGAAATCCATATGTCCCAACAGATTAGTAGGGGAAGGTTCCTGATTTTTTGTGTAGGTGTTGAGTGCCACCAGTTCTGCCAAGTCGTGGTAAGTGTGTCACCTTGTCATCTGATGGTGATGTCTAGCGTAATGTTTATCTGTTACAAGATCATATTAGTAGCAGAACAATTCAAGAAAAGATTATCAATATCTTCAGCCTGCTATTTGCATGATCTTATTATGAATGTTAGTTTTGTTGCGCTAATTTCAACCTCAAATTCAAATTTTACTTGTTGATGTTATGCTTGAGGTACATACGTTTCCTTGTTGTTTATGTGTGTCAAACAGGTAATTTAACTGATTTTTTATGAGTGAATTCAAGAGCATAAAGTATGAATTTAAAATCCTGAACAAAAACAACATAAATAACAACAAACCATCATAATTGATCCATCAACACAGAGTTTTGATGAAGGAGTTCACCCCTCCTCGACTACATCTCCTTGATCCAACTTTCATGGTTTGGGCCTCTATATTAGTTCACTAGTGAAAAAATTGTTGTTTACATGCATCAAATTCTCCTGAAACATACTCCAATGAATTCAAAATGTCAAAATATATCAGAAATGGCTATTCATTCACTCTGTTTGGAATTTAGCTGATCTAGGCATGGCCTTCCTTCTTGGTGGCCCTAGGCTTCAAAATTATTCAAAGTGACAAAAACCTCTGTAGAAATGTGCCTCTGCCTCTGCAACCTATTCCAATGTGTTCATAGCATGCCAATCTGCAACGAATGACTCTTCCTGAGCCAAAATTGGTCGAAATTTGCTCAAGATATGGCCTATTCAATTTTTCCCTAGATTCCTCCTCCAAATCTGGACAAGACTTGAGATAAGTCCAACAAATTCGCAAGTCCACCGAAAATGAGGGCACCTCCAAAAACTATGCGAGATTAAGCATTGAGTTTAATTAAGACTAATCCTAGATTAAAGTGGATAAGGGCAGTTATCCAGAGCCCTTAGCCACATTTTTAATTGTTGGTCTTATGGGAAGAGGGTTGGCCCATTGGCTGGCCCCCTCCCTTCTACCATCAGGGATCCAAATGTATTTTAAATGGACGTTGGGCGCAAAGGCTTTACAAGCCCCACCCCGTGGTCCGTTGGTAAATAGTAGTAATGTTTAGGGGGAGATCACGGGTTCGACCTTGACCTCCAACCCCATATATATATTTTTCCAACCATTGATAATTACGCACTCTGAACCCATAGTTTGCATATGGCACTGGAATAATATGCATTCCGCACTTTAGAACTTTGGCCATATTTAAAATAAACCCATCAATATATATATCAACTTGAACTATGTTTAATTTGAATATGCAGACCATTAATCAAACTTTGGAATAATGATATGTACATGCCCTATAACCCAAGATTTAATTAAAATACACCACCATTGCGATATAAATCACTAGGGTTCAGAACTTAGGTTTAATAGCATACATATATTCCACCACATAAATATTAAACCTTAACCTTCACATAAAATTTAATCTGACCTTCCATAAAAAAAGTGAAATTAGACCATAACACATAAAAAGAAATTTGAACCAAACCTTGGAGAGGGGGTCCACTAGAGGGGACATGTGGTGGTCCCTGGTTGGGTTGTCCTCCCACATAAAAAAAAAAATCAAATTCAACCTGAGGAGTAGATCCTTAAAAAAAGTCCACTTTCAAACCAAACTAGTGAATCGAGTTGTGAAACTTGTCACACTGCCACTGGGCATAAACTGAAGAATATTCCATGCATGCTGATTGGGCTGCCATGTCATCAACCTGCCACTGTTCTGCTTTTTTTTTTTAAATTCCCCTGTTCTAAATGGCGTTCAGCATGCTATAACTTCCTCATCCAAAGTCAGTTTTCGACGAAACGGATTGCATTGGATTCTTGGCGACGGACCAATCATGGCCATTTAGCTTCCAATTAATTCTGAGCACTTTCATTTTTGAGCTAAAATATTGTGCCTATGATCATTCCTCCCCACTAGAAGCCCTTCGGACCCCAAAATATCTTGGATTATTGATCATTTGGATGAGGGTACTATTCCGTCACCCTTCCAGTGTCTATCCACTGAAATCTTCTCAATTTCACCATTTGGAGCTTTTCACAAAGTGTTAAATTTATCCTTGATTCTTGCGACCTTTTCTTGCTGTCGTTGACACTGTCATGCTGCAATTTTTTTGAATTTGCAGAGCAACAATTTATTATTGTAGAAACCATCTCGTTCCTACCTTTGTCATTAATCAAAGGAAACTTAAAAACTGTCTCACCTAGCACACTATTACCATGGAGATTTTTAGCTGATCTCGCTTTGTACTTGCGTCGACTCTTGACCAAGTAACTTCGCCATTGCCATGTACCCTTTAGAAACCAAAAAAAGGCATTTGTGGAACCCATGCCTTCTTTGCAAAGCTACTTTGTCACTTTCTCTTTGACCTTTGCACTCTCTTGCACCAGCATCTTGTTTCAAACACTGCTCAACACTGATGTTGACTCCTGCAAATTTTTTACAAGCATAAGAATATTTTTGAAAAGTTTGATTCAAAACATCTCTTTATTTGATTATCAACAATGTCAAATTCTAACTTGCATTCACTATCCTCTTCATTTCTCTTGCATGTATAAGAGACAAACTTGTCTTCTTCTTATGCACTCTAAATATGTATTCAATACCATATTTAAACAAGTGATGCTTATTCTCATGGCGATGAAATACTGCTTTCATATCATACACATAAGGACTTCCCAAGATAATACCTGATATCTCAAGTGACACGACATCAAGATCAACTTCATCAAGAAAGTTTGAATTGATGGAAAATCTTAGTAAGCACTTCCTTGTAACTTGCAAGTTTTCAATCTTGTATATCCAACCCAAAGGATATGGTCTTGGATGTCTAATAGTTTCAAGGCCTAGCTTCTTAACCAAGTCTTCGGAAATCAAGTTATCTTGTGACCCACTATCAAAAAGTATATCAATCTTGGTATGTTTAGAGACAACTCTAATATGGAAAAGTTCTATTCTCGTATATTCATTATGAGTAACATTTGAAAAATTTGAAGAACTAGTGCTTGCAATATGTTTACCTTTCAAACCCATGGTTGTAAGCTTTGTCTCATCTCGTGATTCTGACCCTAATTCGTGTTCAACTATAGCAAAAATTTTCCTCTTAAGTATGAAGGGTTTCCGCAGTGCATTATATTAGATATCATTTTGGGAATCAACTGCGTTAAGTAATTCATTAATCTATGACCATTTCCATGAGAGGTATTCATAACTGACTAATTCTCCTGATTTTTGAACAGTCCACTTAGCACTCATTAGATGAATTTTCTAGCAATGGTCCACTTAGCACTAATATGCCAATCTTCTTGTGCACTTTTGAATTTTCCTCTTTTCTTTGGCTTTCAATTTGTTTTGCTTCAACTCTGGATGAAGTTGCCAACAATGGTCTTCAACATGGCTAGTCTTTGAACATTTTTTGCATGTGAGTTTTGTCTTCTCTCTTTTTATAGAGCTATTTCTTTTTCCTCTTCCATAAAACTTTACCTTTCCTTTACCCTCACTTTCACTTTTCTCATCTATTTTTTGTTTCCCTCTTTCTTCTAAGTGTGTGGCTTGAACATAAACTTCATCTATGTTTGTGGGATTAAACATGAGAATAGTGTGCCTAAGGTAATTGTGTAAACCCCCAACATACTTTGACAAAGTTTCTTCAGAATATAAATTAATACCAAAAATAAGTGTTCTTCTCCTGAACTCATGAGTATAATCTTGCACAATTTTCCCTTTCAACTGTCTAAAATATTTCCAATCCATAATAGCGTTTTGCATGTAAGCTAAGGGATAGAATTTTCTTTTAATGGCAGCAATAAAACTTGACCAAGACATAGAGATCTTACTGTAGTTTTTAATATATTCTTGAGTCCTTTCTTCCCACCATACAAGCACAGATCCTTCCATCCTCAAAGAAGCCAATTGAATCTTTATGTCATGTTCATGAAGGTTATGAATTATGCAATACACCTCCAATTGACGTATCCAATTGTCCAATATTTCTGCATTTATCTCGCCATTAGACTTTCGAAGCTCAAATTTGACATCAATTTTGAGTAAGGGTGTTTTTCCTTTTGTGGTCCTTGAGTGAGTGTGAGTGGTTTTTGTGGTTGAAGTGCAAGATGATTCTGATAGAGATGATGATGATGATGAATATGGTGGATATGGAGGTGGCTTTCCTCCACTACCCTTTGAACTCTTTTCTTCATCCTTCTTACCATCTGAATTTCCTTCTCCATGTGGAGGCTTAGAACCTTATCCTTCCATCCCAATGGTAAATGCATCAAACATAATTTTAACCATCCTATTTATGTCATTGAAGTCTCTCTTGAAATCATCCTCTTCTGAATTTCCTTGAGTCTCTCCAACACCTGACATGATGGCTATGGATTTAAGCTCAAATTTTGATGCTTTTACTTCTTCAATCAACTCAGATTCTTGTGCAATTTGTACCTCCTCAATCTCAGCTTCTTGAGACAAAAATTGAGGTGCTTCAAGTGTAGCTATGAGTGTAACTTTGGGTGAATATGGTGCTCTTGTAGCTCTCCTTCTTCTAGTCCTAATCTCAAGACTTGCAACCAACAATTTCCCTTCACCTTTCTACAACTTTAACCTTGTCAGCATCACAAATTTGCAACCACTAAACTTGCACAAAACTCAAGAAACTATCAAGAAAATAACCTTGCCTTTCAACCAAGCTCTGATACCAACTTGATCTGATTATGAATGTTAGTTTTCTTGTGCTAATTTCAACCTCAGATTTAAATTTTACTTGTTGATATAATGCTTGAGGTACATATGTTTCATTGTTTCTTATGTGTGTCAAACATGTAATTTAATTGACTTTTTATGAGTGAATTCAAGAGCATAAAGTATGAATTTAAAATTTTTAACAACATCAACATAAATAACAACAAACCATCACAATTGATCCATCAACACATAGTTTTTATGAAGGATTTCACCCCTCTTGGGCTACATCTCCTCGGTCCAGCTTCCATGGCTTGGGCCTGTGTATTATCTCAGTAGTGCAAAAATTTTGGTTTACATGCATCAAATACTCTTAAACATTCTCCAATGAGTTCAGAATGTTGAAATCTATCATAAACGACTATTCATTCACTCCATTTGGCCTTCAGCTGATTTAGGCATGGCTTTCCTTCTTGGTGGCCCTAGGCTTCAAAATTCTTCAAAGTGAAAAAATCCTCTGTATAATTTCTCCTTTGCCTTTGCATCCTACTCCAATGTGTTCAGAGCATGCCAATATACTAGGAATGACTCTTCCTAAGCCAAAATCAATCGAAAAATTCTCAAGATATGGCCTATTCAATGTTTCCCTAGATTCCTCCTAACAATTTGGAGAAGATTCCAGATAAGTTCAACAAATTAGCAAGTACGCTGAAAATGAGGGTGCCTCCAAAAACTCCTCTAGATTAAGCGTTGAGTTCAATTAATACTAATCCTGTATTAAAGTGGATAACCACAGTTTTAATGCACACTATGCGCAGTTATCTGGAGCCCTTCGCCATGGTTTTAGTGGTTGGTCTTATGGGAGGAGGGTTTGCTCATGGGCTGGCCCCCTCCCTTCTGCCATCGGGGATCCAGATGAAGTTTAAACAGAATTTGGAATAATGAGATGTGCATGCCATATAATCCAAGGTTTAATTAAAATATGCCACCATTGCGATATAAATTCCCACTAAGGTTCGGACCTTAGGTTTAATAGCATACATATATGCCACCACATAAATATTAAATGTCAACCTTAGCATAAAATTTAATCTGACCTTCCAGAAAAAAAATTTGAAGTTCGACCATAATACATATAAATAAATTTGAACCAAACCTTGGGGAGGGGGTCCACCAGATGGGACACGTGGCGGTCCCTGGTTGGGTTGTCGTCCCACATAAAAAAAAAAAATCAAATTCAACCTTAGGAGTAGATCCTTAAGAAAATTTCACTTTCAAAACAAACTAGAGAATCTGGTTGTGACACTTGTCACAGTGCCACTGGGCATAAACTGAATAATATTCCCTACATGCTGACTAGGCTTCCATGTCATTAACCTATCACTATTCTACAATTAAAAAAAAAAAACAATTCATGTTCTGAATGACGGTCAACAGGCTATAACTTCTTCATCCAAAGTCGGTTTTCAACGAAATGAGTTGTGTTGGATTCTTGGCGATAGGAGGCTCGCAATTGTTCAGTTTCCAATCAATTATGAGCAATTTCATTTTGAGCTAAAATACGGAGCCTCTAATCATTGCATAATACACATCTTGAGGGACCGTGGAAATATTGCTTGGTGATATTATCCTAGGTAGGGACTCGATTTGTCAGCAGAAACCACATAAATAAGTGAGCCTTTGGAGGAGCCTTGAGTTTCCAGAGCGGCCGCCACCACCAAGTTGAAACATGTGGCTCTTGCTCTGAAATAAGAAGGACATCCTTATTTCAGTGTATATTTGGCACGAGGAGACATAACCCATATAAGCTCATCCACTCATGCAGTGATTCTAACATGTGATGCCCTGAGCACTCTAATGTATGTGCTCCATTCAACCTGCCATACACCCGGGATCCCAAGTGTCTGTGTTGATTTCCATGCATGTGAGAGCCATGTAGTGTTTATTTCATCAAGGATTTGTGATAAATAAGTAATCCCAACGGATCTGAGTGACTGTCTAAGTGACAGTGGTAATAAGTGTCCATTCCCACATCCAAACCAAGCATCAATGCCAATTCTAACATTTTCTCTAGATCCGATATTCCAAGCCAACCCCCTTTGGACCAATGAGATAGATTTTTTAATGGCTCTCCAGATGATGGATGTACCCGATCTTCTTCTGAAAGGACCTTAGATCTAATCTAAGGTAGTTAATGGGGCAATGTATTTGTGATAAACAACCTCTTGCCAGAGATTATTTGTTGTTAATAATTGCCAACCCATTTTTGCAGTCACTACTAAGGAAAATTGGTTTAAGTCCTTTAAACCCCATCCTCCCCATTGTTTCGGTTTGGAAATTGTGTCCCAATTCACCCATGAAAAAGAACTTTCATTTTCCCTCTCCATAGGAATATACGACAGATTTTTTTTATTCTTGCGGTAATACCCTTGGGAATCCATACCAAAGCCATCCAATATACCAGAATAGCCTCCAACACTGACTTGATTAAAACTAATTTGCTAAATATTGATAACCATCTCTGTTGCCAAATATTAATGCATCTTTCGACCTTTTCTATCAGCCAAGTCTAGTCCGCTATATGGTAGTCATTTGACTTGGTTGTGAAGCAAAGATATTTGAGGCCCTCCTCTATGTCCAGGTGTCTGAACTCAAACTGATGTAGTGCATGCTTGTGCTCTTGGATGGAGTAATTGAACATCATGATGGTCGACTTGTTGAGTTTGGGTTTCATACCAGCGGATTTAAAAAAATAGACAGAATCCTGATGAAACAATTAGTGTCCCGAATGGATCCATCTAGAAATATTAGAACATCATCAACAAAAAGAAGGTGTCAAATATCTATGATATAATTCATGTTGACCCTAGTTAGATATCCAAATTCCCTAGCAGAGGCTATGAGTTTTCTCAAGCCTTCCATGATTAATATAAAGAGGAGGGGTGATAGAGGGCATCCTTGTCTGAGTCCCCTCTCAGCATGGAAAAAATTAGAGGTATAACCATTCATAAGTATACTGAAGGATACAGATGTGGCACAACACATGATACAATTCATGAAAGGTTGTGGAAATCCAATGTGAGTGAGGATGAGTTGAAGATATTTCCAGGAGGTACGGTCGAAAGCCTTTGCCAGGTTGATCTTGACGATGATTCTATTAAGACTTTTGATTTTAATAGAGTGCAAAACTTCTTGTATGGTACCTATTGCTTTATGGATTTGTCTATTATTGAGAAAGGAAAAATTTTCCTTTGATATCGGCTGAGATAATATCAGCTTGATGTAGTTTGAAACTATCTTGGCGATAATATTGTATTATACAATTGCATAAGGAGATAGGTTTGAAGCCATTGAAGGTTCTGGGATTATCTTTTTTAGGAATGAGGGCAATGAAAGTGGAGTTGAATCCATCATACATCCTCTATATGATTTTGCATTCTTCAATGATCAATAAAAGGTCCCCACTAGTCACCTAGAAGAAGGTGAGGTAAAATTCAATTGGTCATCCATATGGGCTAGGTATTTTATCCCTCTTAAAACATTTCAGGACAACTTCAATTTCCCCCAGTGTGACTGGAGCATTGAAGGGTTCAACATCATCCTCATCCACATACCGGTGCATTGAGCCAGCAATGTTAAGTACTCTTAGGGTTCTCTGAACAGATGAGAGAAATGTCTGATACCCATGTCTACAAGCTGGTTGTGTGTTTTTTCAGCCCAGCCAGACTGATCCCTAACCTCCCATCTGGTATTGGTGATCTTCTTGCCTTTGGCACATTGCTGAAAAAATTTGTGTTATCATCCCCCCGCTTTAGCCAGGTTGCCCTACTTTTTAGCCTCTAGGTTTCCTCTCTCTATCTTAATAGTTTTATTTTTTCTGCTTCCAACAATGTTAGCTGATCTTTGGAGTCATTGAATTGAAAACCCAAATTGTCAAAGTCAGTCAATTCTTCTATTTTCTTTTCAATCTGCACCAGTGATGCTTCATCTTGTATTTTTTTCTCCCTTGCCTATGTGATAGTCCTATTTTTTATCCGGGTCAGATTGTTTGAAAAAAACCTTGTCGTAGTGGTGTTTGGTTCTTGGTGACAATGGATCCAGGAATCCATAACAATTTTGTGAAAATCGAGCTTTGCGAGCCATTTAGAATTGAAATTAAAGGGTGAGTTTGGTTTGCAGTTTGCACTTATAACTTCTAATAATATGGGGGGATGATCAGAGATTCCACCCGTCCCCACCCATTGTCTCATCCTATCCACTTTATCCACTAGCTTAGATTTGATGAGAAAACGATCCAATATACGAGCAAGGGAAGCATCCCAAATCCTTCTGTTACACCATGTAGCTATTTTTTTAGCCTTATCAATGTCTAGAAAATCAGAAATATGCATTAGCTTCTCAAAATATGTGTTCATAGGATCTGGTTGAGGGTTGTGCCCCCATGTTTCTTCAATACCCATAGAGAAATTTAAATCCCCACTAATAGTGATGTGATCCCCATTCATGAGCGATGAGGCCATCATTTTATCCCAAAAGCCGACCCGGTGGTGACATGGGCCATATATGTTGATCATGCATAGGGGGTATCAATTTCAATAGATTCTATGTCTACACATAAGAGCCCATCCCCGCCCCACATGTTTTCCACCTTAATGGTTTTGTTTTTGAAGCTGATGGCACATCCTCCCGATCACCCTCTCACATGCAGGATATAGAAGGTCTATTCAGGTAAAACAAAATTCAACAGGTTGTGGATGGTATCCCCTACCCGTAGTGTCTCTTGGAAGAATATAACGTCAATCCTCTCTATAGCTAAAATTCGCCTGAGTGCCAACTTTTTGTCAGGGCTAGCTAACCCTCTATAATTAAAGGATAGGAAAATCATGAGGAGTCCAGGTCAAGGATTCATTTTTCTCTAAGAACCTAATCAATGGAGTATTTCTTTCCTGATGTCACTTCAATCCCAACTCGGACGATGGCTTTGGACAACGTAGATGGTCTGCCCCTGGAGATTTTTAGGTGTTTTGGTAAACGATCTTCCCCCAAACTGTATGAAACATAGGTTTTAGGTAATGATAGGGATCTGAGATTCTATCCATAGAAGGAACAATTACCCAAGATATCTAATGATTGTGATTGAGAACAATGATCAGCCTCCATATTTGAAGGGGCAGGAAGATGGGAGGAGGGTGGGGCATTTTCAATAGGACAATTAATGGGGGGTTTTAACACGAAATATCAGAGCTAGGTGCATCTAATGAAAAATGAGGAGCTTCATTATTGTAAACAAGTGAAGTAATCTAAGGATAGGAAGATATATTAGTACCCTAAATAGGTCTAGTGGATGAAACTTGAGATCTTGTGACCCTAGCATGAGGTGGTCGTGCTTTGGCTTGTAGTGGTTCCTTCCTCGAGTCATGTTATCTTCTCAACAGAGTAGTAGGGGTCGCCCAAGCGAAGGATTGTCAAACATCCTCTGGTGTCTTAGTACCAAAATGTTCATGAGAACTGGTTTGTTCCTTGTTGGCGACGTTTATTAGTGGAAATTCCTTATATAGATGTCCCACTTCATGGCATCCGCGACAAAAAAATGGCACCCCTTCATAATCTAGCTTTTTCCATCTGATGACCTCATGGTGTTTTAGGTGAAGGCTTTCCACTAGCCCCTCGCAGGTGTCCAGATGCACCAAGATTCTGGCCATGGAGATGTTCCCAGTCTCTATGTATGATATGTCATGATCCAGATAAATCCCCAAGTCATCACCAATGCATCTAAGGACACCCTCCGTCTAGAATTGGAGAGGTAATCTAGGTAAGTGCACCCATATGGGGCTAGCACCTAATTTTTCCTTATTCGGTTCAAAGAGAGGTGTCTAATGCTTGAAAAACACCGGGGTCATCTCTATATGCCACAATTTTGATAAGAACCAGTTAACTTATATTGGATGTGGGAATATGAGCGCGAACCAGCTACGGTTCATTTTGAAGATGACAGGTAACTGGTCCAGAACATGGCCCAAAATTTCTGTAGTCCATTTTTTCAGCCTAGTCGTGGAATAGTTCCTACCACAGGCATGACCAACGACCACAATTTGCTCTATTTCTTCATCATGTGCCATGTTGATGCCTTCCCAAAATACCAATAGTCTTCCCCGTTCCCTTTCCTTGGTGCACTTTGATTTCTTCTTTCCATCAGGCTTGAGGGTTTATTGATCTTGTGATTATTCAGACCCTTGGGTGGGGTTTCATTCGATTCCAACTCCCTGTTTTCTTCAGGCGAAAGAATTTGATGAGAGATACCCTCGAAAGAACCACAGGTCTTACCCGAGGGTGGTGGACGTTAGGTGTCTGCTTCTATGATATTTTCATCGGGTAAGAGAATTCCTAGCTGCCCGAAACCGAGGGTATCCTCAGTAGAACCGTCGATACCCCCTTTCACCAAAGTTGTATTACCTTGCTCCTCAGTAGGTATGTTGTGATGTTCTCATAAAATTAACTTTGATGGCGACGAGAAGGTGAAGGTGGGTTTCTCCAGTGCGTCTGTTAATATGTATTCAAAGCCCTCCATTACAATAGGGTTTGGTGCCATAAATCCTAGTTGACTCTGTGAGGTCTCCCCAAATTCCATGTCGCTTATACCTTGTGCCACCTTCACATTCGGTCGGAGCATGGCATTCAGTGGCTGCCTGTCTAGCTGCTAAGGTGTGTAACCAACCTAGATCTGTGATGGGTCCAACATTTCTAAGGATTATTTGATTTGTTGCTCCTCCATAAATGATGTTTCAAGAATTGCACGATATGTTGCCTATTACTCCCTAGTAACCGCCTATGGTTGATAATGAAGGGTTCTGATGAAACTTCATGGATTGCCTTCAGTAACTACCAACCGACACTGTGGGGTCCAGAGGTCATCTATGCATAAATTATTTTCCCAAAAAAATAGGTTGTGTTTTTTTTTTGGAGGCCTAACCCCTTGTACTAGTCCCATAACAAACCATGGCATTCATTGCAGCCAGGACCAGGTTGTCTCCACGCATTTGAACCTCCATTTTTCTGGTGCGCAGCTAGGGTTCCATCGTTGAGAATTCATGGTTTTATTCTTATTCAGTAATTTAGGAGAAATTACAACTAGTTTCCTTCACTGGAAAACCTTTGGTAATTACTGATATCCACTGGGAAAATGGTTTGGAGACTAATTGTCTCCCTCTGCAAACCAACTCGGCTTCCTCCTCGCCACTCGCACTTTCTCCTGCCACTCACACTTACCTCCTTAACTATGTGGATCTGGATGAGCATGTTTTTTCCCTCTATCAACCTAGTCTATAAACAAAGAATGGAAATTTTCTTGGGGGAGGTTATGTTAAATACTCCACCACAAGATATTCTCCTTGTAGTGTGTCCATTCCTCCTTTTATTCCTATATAGGTGTTACTAGATCTTGGTGTTCAAATATTCCTTCACCTAGACTCTAACATCAGGATTCACATATTTCCAAACCTTTTCATCCCAACTCATGTGGGTGAAGGTTTTTCTTGAGGATACTTTACCATCATTCATATTTAGTTTTGCTTACCAAGAAATGGGAATAAAGAGGGAAATCTTGCTAAAATCTATCTTCCTTAGTAGATATTGCATTAGAGGTTAGCATTGTCTTATTAGGATATGGATTGTGGCTAATCAAAGGGGGTTCCTTCCTAATCAGAGTAGTATACAAATCCTAGTTGATCAGAAGAGAATAATTACTCATCAACTGGTGCTCTTCCTTCACCATGAATATTTTCAGAATGATTTTCATTGTCAACCATTCTTCGGAGACTTGGGGCGAGAAGCAACAATATCTTGTATTTCAAAACATGCCTTGCATCAAAAGAAAATTTATTCATAATGTAACTTTTGGGTCCATGATTAATTTTTAGCTACTAATTTGATGTATGTTTGAAACCCTTTGTTCAAGTCCATGTCTACATAGAAATGTTTACACGTAGTGATGCACCTATGTTCCATATCCTCACTTTTGAAATGGAACTTACCAAGAGAATTTACAGTGGCACAATGTAGATCATAACCTAAAAAGTGAAGAGGAAGACTAGGGAGCTTGACTGAAACGTGATCCATGGAGAGAGAATCACTCACATGAACAATATATAAGGTCTAGGCTTTCATGTATAGATTGCAATTTTCCTAGAATCAAGGACTCAAAACAAACCCAAGTTGAGGATTTGATCTCTATCCTTGGCTAAATCAAACTCCACACTAAAGAAGCCTTCATCATAGTGGTATATCAAGGCTTCCCTTTTTTCAACTTTCAAGCATGTGATATCCATCGACATAGATCTATTAATCTTGGAAAGGAAACTAAATCTGCACATGTGACTACTAAATATATGAAAAGGTATATTATCTCCAAGGCCTCTAAACCATTAGGAGCCTTGGGGTTTAAGGTCCACTAAGGTTTCCATTTTTCACCTTGTTTTTTAGTGAGTTGCCAAAATTTCCTATGGATATAGCCTCATTGGTTGCAAGTGAAGAAATCTTATTTGAGAAGGAACCCTAAAAATTGATCTAGTCTATGGGAAGAAGTTATCATCACCATGGGAGGAGAAGGCTTTTCTAATGGAGAGACATGAGTAGGGAATAAAATGAAGGGAAGATTTAAGAATGGAGAGGGTCAAGACACCCATTGAAGCCAAGGGAGAGAAATGATGATTAGTTAGGACCATAGGGTCAAAGGCATCAACATTAGCTATGAAATGCATGAAGCTTGTTCAAGTACATGAGATCTTGTGGAAAACTAGAAAGACTCTAACATGAGCTCTATAGAGACTCAAAACTGTTTGAAATAAGCTTGGGAGTTATCTTTACTTTCCTCATAGGGGGAGACAAGCTAGAAAATTACTGTGGATGTTGAGTATATAGGAAAACCTATTATAGACCCATTGTCTAAGGCTAAAAACATTGCTTACAATGTATAAGAATGTATATGGACCCGATCTCTTAAATCCTTTGGGGTTTCCTCTAAGTTCTTGCATAATGCTATTTCATGCACATAATTGGCTCTCGCAAATGTCTAGAAATCCCCCAAATGAACTATCTAGGGACTTGTGCATGTCTAGAATAATATTGGGAGTTATCCCTACTTTCCTCATAGAGAGAGATATGCTAGAAAAATACTATAGTTTGCACGTATATGAAAAAATCCCTTCTAGATCCATCAAGCAATGAAGAAAATATGTCTTTTAGAAAATAAAAAAGGGTTAGTTGACTCGTTGTGAATGTTGTTGTGATTTTGGCAAGTTCCATGTTAACAAGTGTCTAGTTTGAAACCCCCTAAGTAAAGTACATTAACCTATTTAGATGGGTTTACTAGATATGGCATCCATGAATATGGGAAAGTATCTTTTGGACCTTCTCACAAGGTTTTCCTTGAAAATACGCATGCACACACAATTAGTCAATATTACTAGCCATTTATTTACACATGTGCTATCATTTATTTAATTGAAATCCATTAATTAAGTGCACTTGTTTACATTAATATATTTATTAAAAAAATCGTCCATGAATATGAAAACTTAAATTTTCTAATAAAATATTCCTTAAATACAATATGAAGAGTGGTGTGAATAAAAATATAGCAAATCAATTTGCCTTACACATGAAACTATCAAATCCTAACCAAAATTGTTAAAAGTTCAACAATTCCTTTAATTGTATACAATTATTTAAAATTCACTCTCTCCCATTTAAAATCCTAACTCAAAAACATATTCCTAATGAATCTCAACCCCACTTAAATATATAAGTATAACATTGAGGCTTCATCAACTATATTATAATTTTGTATAATTTTGTCTTTATTCAAGTCATACACACCATTCAATCGGAAATAATTTTTATGATTTTTTGGTGTAATACGTTGTGTTTTCATATTTTATTATGGGTTGTGGTTGAGAATGATAATCATTATCTGTTTCATTAATATGATTTTTATTTTTTTTTAATTTAAAATTTTATTAATATTATTTACTAATAATTTTTAATGAGAAATTGGTTAAAGGAATTATACTATAATTTGAGTTGCTGTTATTTATAGGTATTTAAGTTGTCATAATTATTTAGCAATTGGTTAGATGTATTATATTGTAAATTGAATAGCACTTATTTATAGGTATCTAAGCTGTCAAAATCATCTAAGCCCTAACTAGAATTTTGGCCATAGAGTTTTGATAACAAAATTTATTAACAACATGCCTTATTATCATCTACTTTAAGCCACATGAAGTTATATAATAATAATTTTAAAAATATAAATGTGTTTATCTTTATAAAAAATGTTGAAAAATATTATATAAGTACAATTTTAAGAAATGTAATGATAAATAATATATTTTTAAACTATAAAAATAAAATTTATAATTTTTAAGATATATAAGGATATTTAGTATTAGTTGAACTATTAAAAAATAAAATAAAGGAAATCATTCCAATAATATTAAAAATATTATTACTTTAATATTTAAGAGAAAATTATAGGGAAAAAAAAGTTTGTCACCTGTATGATCCTAAAAAGATTGAAGAAAAATACAATCTCTCATATTTATCCATCTTATATTCATATTCAATCTAATTTTCAAAATATTTGACACTACCAATCTTCTTAACTTAATTTTCTTAACTTTTTTAATTTAAAAAACCTATGATAATTTAAAAATACTTCTTTCACTCCATTTAAATATAAAAATAAAATATTAAATAATTATAATTAATCTCACATTTTTAAAATCACATTAGTGAACCATAATCATTATTCTCTTTATCATCTCTCTTTATATATTTATATATAATTAATTTTTATTCTTATATAAATGTATTTTCATATAATTATTATTATCTATTAAATAAAATATTAAATAATTATAATCAATCTCACATTTTTAAAATCATATTAGTGAACCATAATCATTATTTTCTTTATCATCTCTCTTTATATATTTATATATAATTAATTTTTATTCTTATATCAATTTATTTTCATATAATTATTATTAATATCTATTAAATAAAATATTAAATAATTATAATTAATCTCACATTTTTAAAATCATATTAGTGAACCATAATCATTATTCTCTTTATCATCTCTCTTTATATATTATATATATATTTAATTTTTATTGTTATATAAATGTACTTTCATATAATTATTATTAACATCTTCTGTTAACTTTCATATATTTGCAATATTATTAACATCTTAAATAATTATAATTAATCTCACATTTTTAAAATCATATAGTGAACCATAATCATTATTCTCTTTATCATCTCTCTTTATATATTATATATATTTAATTTTTATTCTTATATAAATGTACTTTCATATAATTATTATTAACATCTTCTCTTAACTTTCATATATTTGCAATATTATTAACATCTTCGGCTGGTGGTGGGTTGTTATATGTTATTTTACCGTTAAATTATGTTAGACATGGAAATATAACATTTTTAAATAAGGAAGGTTAATCATTTTATAAGTTTAAGTCATTAAAATATTTTTTTAAATTTAAATGGTTTTTTAATATCTATATCTATCTATATATATATAAAACATTACTAATAATTTAAATTCATAATATTAATATTGGGCTGGTGGTTGGTTGTTATATGTTATGTTACTGTTAAATTATGTTGACATGGAAATATAACATTTTTAAATAAAGAATGTTAACCTTTTTATAAGTTTAAGTCATTAAAATCAAATTTTTAAATTTAAATGGTTTATATATATATATAATAATTTAATTTCATAATATTAATAATAAATATTTATAATTTTATAAAATAAAATAAAATAAAAATTAAAGATTTTAAAAATTTTAATTATAATTATTTTTAAATTTATATTTTAAAATGTTTATTTTTGTATTAAATGATAATTTCTTTTTATATTTAAGATGGAATTGATACATAATTGTGTTGAGATTAATTTATTTATTTTTGCTTAATAGATATAGTGTTTTTTTTCTAAGTAATAGTAATTCTATTAATTTATTAACCAGAGGTTATATTGCTCATCCATGGAAATGGAAAGATCCATGATGGAGGGAATAGACAAAATACTGTTGTCCAAAACTAGATTGCCTCTAGAGGGGAAACCAGCCTTAATTATCCAGATAGAACGAGCTGCCCATAGCGGGAAACCAGCCTTTAAAACAGTGAAAAAAGAGACCAAAAGAGCTAGCATAGGAAACAACCAGAAGTAGCAAACTAAGAAACTCGAAGAGAGAGTGCTATGGAGAACCTTCATGCTTGTCGCTAGAGGGAGGCTCCTCTTTGAGGATGTGGAAGATGTAGCTGTAGTCCGGTGAATCAAGCCCAGGGTCAGAGTATTCAAGTTGCTCGCGTGTGGATTCAGGAAGCCCGAGGCGCTCTGCTGGAGTGTCCTGAGTGGCGTTATCCTGCATAGATGCTGTAATATCCATGGCGTCAGTTGAATTGAGGTCTTCTTTCCTCTTGGAGGAGCCCGAGAGACGCAAACCTGGTAGATGCTTCTCTTCGGCCAGCTTGGAGTCGTTGTCATTGGAATTGGAGTTGGAGGCCAGCTGCATAGGTAGGGATTTGAGTTTACGGGGGATGAAGGCAGGCTCCGTAGGGATGGTGGACTTGCGGGCCCTCTTCTTACTACGGGAGGAGGAGGGGGGGAGCGGAGGGGTCCAGGAGCTGCGTGGGAGGAACGAAGGAGTCAGATGGCTCTACAGGCATGAAGGCGGAGGGCGTCAAGTCCGCCATGTCCCAAGAGACTGGAAGATTTAAGTCCTGGGGGATGGCATGGGGTAGAGGGGGACGCGAAGGGAGGCCCCTGCCCCCAACTCGTCTGCACCGTTACCGGTGTCGTTGCGGCATCACGACAGGCTTGGACAGGGCATAATACTGTAGAGGAGTCGCTGCAGAGGCCTGAGCCCAGAAGCTTCTCGCCTGAGCAGGGGAGGGCCGAAGCAATAAGAACAGAGAGAGAGAAATCAGAGCGGGCTGAAGAGCCAGAGAAGGAGCGGGAGAAGTGGATAGCATGGTGGCGGGAGGAGTTAATACCAAAAGCATTGAGTACGTCGAAAATAAGGTGGCACATGGGACTTTAAAGCCCAGCCCACGCGAGAATTGAAGGCATTGTGCATCCCAAGGCTGGGGCACATGGGTGCGCCGTGTGGTGATCCACATGGCCGCCTCGTGTAGTCTTGCAAGGCTAGGTACCACCCGCATCCGGGGGTTAATAGATATAGCGTTAAAATAGATCTAGGTTGGTATTTATTTTATATATATATATATATATATATATATATATATATATATAACAATTGGAAAAAAAATAGAACATTTTGGTGATGTATTGTTTAATAAGATAAAAATTGTATTTCTTTTTATACTTAATATGGAATTGATAATCAAACACACATCTTAATAAGATAGACATCATTTCCTTCATGCAAGTTCACCTTTCTCTTTCCTAGTTATGTACTCCATATTCTTCTCATGGCCTTTATGTTTCGTCTGGGTCTTCGCTTAGCTACCGAGTTTCCTTTCCTTTTCTGTTAATATACAACCCTCGATCTCTTTCGGGTGTTCTCTCCCTCTTGTAGCTCTTTGTCCCTCATGGTGCTCCCATTTGTTGGAAATCATCCTTGTTAACCCCTCCCTAGCCACTCTAGCTCACAGTTGAATTCTTTGCATTGTTTAGGACGTAGACATGGCCCTGCTCGGCTTTCTCCAACCTTTTACTTGTCATTATCAATCTCTTCTCTGAAACGCCTCCACTTGTTCCTTGGTCTTATTCCCTCACATGTGCAACCATCATGACATGCCAATGAGCCTGAGTCAGAAGAGGCACAATGTGCTACCAAGAAAGGTCTAGTCATGGCAACACTCAAACCCATCATAGATTGGAGGAAGCAACAACTTGTTTTCAAGAGCTTACATTGGATTACATTCAAGAAGAACTCACTCATGTCGAGAGATAAGTAACACCCAAAGAAACCTTCTTTAGGACACTCATGTACTAGCTATGTTGGATAATTGGGTGCCTGACACATGACACACACATGGACACTTTAACCAAAACATGCACACGATGGACTTGTACCGACGCAGGAACTTGGTAGGGTTCCACTAAAACGACATGAACACAAATATGACCTCCTCCTCTCCATGGAATATCTATACCAACATATCACAAACCTGGATCAATGACTGGAGTGACTAGAGAAGCACCTCAATGTTCCCCCCAATATTGGTTTCTCAGCTATAGATTCAAACCCCTCTTCCTAGTTTCTTTACTTTTCTGATGTTTTTAGTTTCTTAATTTCATGTGTATTTGTTTTGTTTTCATGGTCTTAGAGACCTGTATATCTACGGATATATGGCACATTTTAAACCCTTCAACAACTGTCTTTTACCTTTCTAGGGAAGCATTTTTGGATATGGTCAAGCTTCTCCAATTTTCTCATATAATTTATTGTTTAAAAAACAATAAAAACTTTATTCCAAAAAAATATATAAAATTCATAATAACACTTTTTTATTATAGAAAAAACTAAAATAAATTCATCTTACATTATATATATAAAAATTAAAAATTATTAAAAATATATATTTAAAATTTTAAATACATAATAAATTTTAAATTCATGGATGTGATTCATGATTTAAAAAATAAAAATAAAAATAAATTCCAAGGGATCACATAGATGTTTCACAGTCGTCGACTTTCGAAACACACGTCGACCAAAAACATATCTATGTAATCTATCCCAAAAAAACCTTTTTATAAATTCAAAACATAGATGGTTTACACTAATGAAACAAATCATAAAAATAAATAATCTCCTCAAATTTTAAAATCAACTTATTTCATGAGGTATATTTTATATGTAATGAGTGTGTTTAATTATCGCATCGAGTGTGGTGCGTAAGAGAGGTTATATAAAATATAGTTAACGTGGATAATAAAATATTATTAAGATGGTTGATGTTTACCATATAAAAAGTGATAATCGAAAAAATAAATAATTTGTATATAATGTTTTTTTTTGTAATAATTATATATAAGAATATTTTGTTGATGGTTTCAAATTAGTTAGTGTGGTTTATCATCAGGACTACGATGATGAACCATAGTGGCTGGTTTGAAATGTGTTGACAAAATATTCTTAAATGTTATTATTATCCAAAGATTTTATATACATTTTATGGATTACAGAAACAAAATTCCTAATAATAAATAATCTCTTCAAATTTTAAAATCAAATTATAACACAAGGTATATTTTATATGTAATAACTGTGTTTTATTGTGTTGAATTATCATATCGAGTGTGGTGCGTAAAAGGCTATATATATTAGCAATTGCATGGAGAGCTGTAAACGAACGTTGGTAAGAGTGGGGAATGTCAAAACATGTGAGCAAAGATTCTGCATATTACTTTGTACCATTAAACTGGCCATTCGATCAAAACGACAAGTGCACGGATATAACATGGTAGTATGATGCAGTCATATTGGCCTTAATTGTGCATAAATTTGACAACAATATGAAATTCGATGAATTTTACATACAATGCGTTACAGTGCGTAAATGATACGGGCAACCTACTTTCCACTGCAACCCAAACACCTCAAAATTATATTAAAAAACCACTAAAACAACACATAAACCCTCCAAGCGGTACGCCCCAGTTTCTGGAGGAATGCCCTCTGTCTGCACTTTAATTCTATTAATTCCAAAATCTGCAATCTTGACAGACGTGTTTGTAAATATGAGTAAATTACCAGACTTTAGATCCATGTGAATAAACCCAATACTTTGCATATACTCCATGCCCCTTTCCACATCCAATGTCTGCTTCACTGTTAATTTTAAAGGCATGGGCGGTTTTGTCTCCTGCTAATTTTAAAGGCCCTGGGCAGTTTTGTCTCTTTTCCATAAACTGCCTCACAGAACCCCACTTGGCATACTCCAATACACCAAACTATAGGTTTATTACAAACCCCTATGAATCTCACCACATTCTCATGCCTCAGAGTGGCGAGCATCCTAGAATTCCTCTATAAATTGTTGCTTCAAGATTTGGGCTTTCTTTGTATTATCCTCTGGTCTCTTAAGGATATTCGCTGCAACATCCTCACAATTGTAGGTACCTTTATAAATTTTACCAAATTCCCACTGTGCAAAAGGAGGACCCATGTTGAGTTTGCTTAATTCAATGGTCCACTCATCATTTTCCTCTAGGCCATTAGTAGGGCACCTATCATCCATAAATGCTTGTGCAAGGCCATCTTCTCCAAGGGTATGAGCGACTATGTTGTTATGGGCCACACTGCGGGCCATGGATCTGCGTTTTTCTTCATTGCATATCCATAAAATTGTTCCCTTGTATGCTCGTCACCATTATTATTATCTATGTCCTGCTTGTCTCCCTTGACGGGATAACCACGATTCAAATTCACATTCTTGTTCCCACCAGAATAATGGTATTCATGTTATTATGACGACCATCACCAAAATTCCTCGCTCTATTCCGTTGGTGTAGTGGGAGTGTCCAAGATCGCTCGGAGTCATCCCAATTTTGAGCCTCCCGAAGCAGTGATGGCTTCTGGGGAGGTATACTAGTCCGAAAACCTCGTAATCGAACCTCAATCCTTGCAGCACCAGGTTGAGGGGTGATAAGATCGTTGAAATGAATGTCAGGTTTGGACCAAACGAATGTTTCACGTTTGAATTATGTATTATTTCCATGCGCGTGCTCCTCTTCCTTCATCTCATTCTCATGATTGTCCTTAGAAACAACAAATGGGTTAATTTCCAATGGATTATCCATGCTCTCCTTTGTCAATGGCGAGGGGGCCAGGGAGTGGAGATGGTTTTGTCTTTGTCTTGTTTGGCTACAAGGGACGAGTGATTTTGTTGTGAGAGGAGGAGCATATACCCTAGAGGATTGTTTCCACCACTATTTCCATTTTTTTGTTGGGGTAGTAGGATTGGGATTTGGCTCTTTCTTTCCATAAATGTTGTGGAGGTTCAGCGAGGAAAACTTACTATTCCCTCTTCCCATTCAAATTTCGTAGGATGTCACAACGAGCCAAATCGAGTTCGAGGAAATCAGAAATAGATCCATAGCGACGCACATTTCGAAGGCTTACATCGAATCCTACAGGAATTGACGTTGAAGGTTTGGTTGCTAAGAAATGAGAGAAATAGAGTCGAAATTTCCAAAGCTCTTCCGATCAATGGACCATTATGAGTTCTCAAATCGGGATGCATCAATATCGTTGTTCTCGAATTGTTTGATCCAACACTACTGTCCGTAATGGACATAGACACATACCCACCTCCATTACTGCATTGCAAGCTTCCCATACTCTCCACAGACATGCCCTTCTCTAAGCCTATGATAAAACCCTTAAGTGAAATCATATTACACTATTCGATAATGTTCTCCTGCTATCACTTTCAGATAATTTGTTTACTCCCATCCCCAACTCTCTTTCTTTTTTTTCTTTTTTATTTTTTTATTCGGAAGAACCCCATGCCCAACCTGATCACATGTAGTTTACAGTCTGTCAATATATCAAACCCAGCCTTAATAATAACTATCTTACCACCATCAAAATGCAAAGAGCTACACTATACCCACAAGGTTTATTTGCATATAAATTGAAACAAGCATAGATGGTGTCTATTTCTGTAACACACAAGCATGTCTAATCCAAAAATTCTCTGTTATCTCTAATCAAAACTAGCTTTTTTGAGCTCCTAAGATCAAGAAAACCCACAGTTCTTTGCATGGGTATCGTTGGGTGACAAGTAAACTTGGATATATTGAAAACTGTGTCCAAATATGTAAATTATTGTGTATGTGTAATGTTATATTATTTTGATAATTAATGTCATGCCTTATAACTATGTGCATTTACTTTCTTCCAAATTCAACGCAATTTAGTGTTTTGGATATAGCTTACTCAACTTGAATTGCTCATAGTTTATAACAAATAGGGTTCGTAGATTTCCTTCGAGAGATGTGATGCCAATTTTTTTCATCTATGAGCTTGTTCAATATTATTTTCTCAAGTGAATACTCATTGATTAATTTAGGAATCTTAATAGTTTGAGTTCTACTCCTTTAGATTCTTTAATAATGATCCACATTGACAATAATATCATTGAGTGGGTGTGTGTAAATCATATAAGATTATTGTGATCTCAGACATGGCATCCTATTAATCTTGAAGGTAGAATATATTAAGTGATGACCACTATTATTAATTTTTGGATGAAACTTACTTATATAATAATTTTTCAAAGTTTTTATAGTTTTTATAACTTCAACTTAATTCAATTGTATATTTCTTAAATATTTTAGAATCCAATTGATGATAGTGAAGTCAAAGTCAAAATCTGTATTGAAATAAGGATTGCATTCTTATCGCTAAAAAGTGATTTCCTCAACAACACCAGGGTGATGTATATCACTTCTCTCTGGTGATATATGGAGAATGTACTGCTTGGAAAAGTTGATTTCCCAGCATTACACTGTATCGTTGAATAAGTTGATTCTCTAGTGATACATGGAGAATCTATCACTCCACAAAGTTGATTTCTTGTCGATATAGTGTGTAGCATAAGCAGTTGAGGTTGTGTGATACAGGGTGAATGTCTATAAATAGACACGAAAAGATTCTTTTGGAAGCTGATGAAATCAATTTCTATCTGACATAATTGATTTATATTTGTAACATATTGAAAACCTAGATGTCAAACTGTTTCTATAGCTTCCTTACAATGACTTTGAACTCAGCCATCCCAATGAAGTGTTCTATTCAACCTTGAGCTCTCAGATGGTAATGACGAAGGCCTCATTTAATTCTATGAAAAGGCCTCGTCAAAAACAATCCTAAGAGAGATGGTGTCTATCTTAATTTTTGAGTCTCGGTTGTTCCATAAATTCCCAAATAGTTATAAGGTTACCCAAGCTATATTTCTTTGTTTTTTGTGGCCTCATGATGTCTGATAGTATATTTTTAATGGTTGAAAACAATGCTTTAACCAGTCTTGTGGGAGAGTTGAGAAGGGTGCCGGATTTTCGGTGGGAAAAGTTTAGAATTCATTCTTGTGGGCATGGTTGTACATGGTTGTAATCTTACTCATGTTGCTAAGTTTTCTAATTGTTTGCAATCTAATGGTTTCTTTAAGTTTTCTAATTGTTTGCAATATAATTGTTTCGTTATAAATCTTCAACAAATTAGGTACTATGTAGTACCAAGTTGCCTCGAGCTTCATTTACTTTTTCCAAATTGTTTTTATCACCGGTAGTTTCACATAATGCTTTATAATATCTATTCCAGATAGGTCGTTTTCTGTTTTGTGCTTGTCTCTGATCCAAAATTATAGATTTCCTATGTAAAGAAATGTCTAGCTTGTTATGCTTAAATATTATAATTAATGTGTATGAAATCATGGGCGGCACACAAATATCTCATGCACTTGGTTAAAAGGATTGACAAAGGACATTGTTTATACAATGGTCTTTCTGCTAATACATGTAATAAATTCTTGAGTAAATAATTTGCATGAGTAAGGCCTTCCCTCTCTTCAAGGCAATGTGGAGGTCAAAATGAGTTTTTCCTCTTCAACCTCCCTTTCAAGCTGACTGGAGCAACTTTGTTTTGGTTGAAAATGTATATTACATTGTAAATAAATACATGTACATCAATATTAGCACATCCAAGAGCGAAATAAATATCACACAAGATGCCCCACCCTACATAAGCAATGAGACTTAGAATTTATTCTTTGGATGCAACTTGTAGAGTATCTATACCATTACTAAAAATGGCATTTATGGTAGAAATATGAATAGCCAAGGCTCAGATCTGTTAAACAGAGTATCTACCTCATTAAAAAATTTCTCGACAACGATTTTTCCACAAGCAAGTTATGTTTGTGATTCAAATCACATCCCAAACACTCATGCCTACGTGTTTCTCCCAAAACACACTCCTTTTCAATAAAGAGAGACAAGGAGGGACATTGTACTTAGCAACAACCCAGGCCCAAATAAAAGCCAGAATGAATTTTTTAAGAGAGGGTGATTAGGAGAGTTCCTTGGGTTATCAAGATCATGATGGTTGATTTACCATGAGGAGATGGAGTGGTCTTCTTGAACCATGGTGAGTATATGGGTGGCTAATAAGCTTGGAGTTAAGTTTGTTTACCCTGAGCTTCACTGACTCAAAAACAAAGAGGTCATCTGGTTTTGTTATTTAAGTGAAATGTGTAGAAAAAAAAAATTGTGGTGGCTTGTTAGCTTTTGAACTTGTTGAACAAGTTAGCATAACTTAAACTTTTTCATAAATCTTCTAGTTTGTGAAATTGACAATGATCTTGAAGGAGTAGATTTTTAAATTGCAAATAGTTCATGTTCAAATTTGGCAGCTCATACATTGAGAGCAATGGTTATATCGAAAAGAAAAAAAAAATTATAGCTTGATTATCCACTCTCTCAAGTAATGGGATACTATAGTAGGTTCCGGCTTTCCATTTGACAATGACGAAGAGCTGATGAGCATAATAAAGTCCTAAATATGACTATGGGCTTGATTTTGTATATAGATATATCATTAAGACTTAAAAATAATAGACAGGAAAAGTTAAAGAGACAAAGGAGACACTGGAATGGTCTCTCTTAAAACCCTGTATGCAAAAGAATGAAGAAAGATGGCACATTGAAGTTTTCTAACAGTTGTACTTTAACCATAGATTATGTAGTCTGGCGCTTTTAACGAGCATTACAGAAAGCATTCTCTCGTGTTTAAATTGGACTAGGGTTAGGGAGTGTTGTGATTGACTCCTAATGGTATATGTTAGGTTTTTAGATATAATTTTAAATTCCTATTGGATAATTGTTAACAATGAACATTATGTTTTGATTGAACAAATAGGTAATTCATGCATTCACCCCTCAATTTGTATGTTAAGTTCACCGGAGACTAATTTTTAGTCTCTTCTATTTCTAATTACCTGTTTCTTGCATGTCCAACCGTACACGCCGATTTTCAATAAAAAAAATCTTGCAGTATATATCTCTGACCAAGTACCAGAGACTCTTATTGGTGATCCAGGGCAATTTCGAAAAATTGTTATAAATCTGGTTGGAAATTCGATCAAGGTTAGTTTTCTCACAAGTTCTATTTGTCACAAAATAAGTTTTATATGTTTGTTGTAGTGCTAGACATGGTTCCTCGGGAATCAAAAGAGATATAGATAGGAGAGTGATACATATTAAATTCTGACACAGAGTCAAATAAATGGTCATATGTTGTTTTTCTTGATTTAATTTGCTGACTCTGGGCATTGAAATATGTTACTTTTGCAGTTCACAAAACACGATCATATCTTTGTCTTTGTGCATCTCGTGGAAGAACTCCAATATGTGGAAGTCAATTCGGAAACATCAAAGAGGTCCATAGAGCTGAAAAATGATTCAAGTAGCTCATGTAATGCTTTAAGTGGTTGTGACGCATTTGACGTAAGAAACAATTGGGAGAATTTTAAGTTGCTGCATTATGATGGAACATACAAGCTTCCTAACACCTTGAAGGATTGTTCATCTCTAGAGACATCACAGACTGTAAGTTTGTGTGTCAATATTGAAGATACAGGGGTTGGAATTTCTTTAAATGTCAAGGACTGTGTATTTTTTCCCTTTATGCAAGTTGATAGTTCCACTTCCCAAACATATATGGAGGAACATGTATAGGTTTAAGCATCAAAATATTTCTGGTGGAGCTCATGAATGGGAGAATGGAATTTTTAAGTAACCCAATTATTGGAAGCAAATTTGTATTTCGTAAATAATTTCTCCACAAGGCTGGAAGACGGTGTCTCTTCCTACTGCTGCTTCCACTTTGTGGAACGACGTCGGGTTGAGGGCTTCCAAGGGCAGAGGGAGAGTTTTATGCAGGTGGGATTTGGGAGGCTAGGGGTGGAGAGCGTCGGGCAGAGACAGGGGCACTACAGTAGGCAATCGACCTCCATTCGACTTGTGCCAAGTGTCATATTTCTATTTGCTTGAACGACAAAAATAAAAGGTTTTGATTGGCGGGGTGAATAGTTTTTTCCCACCCCAATCTGGCGTAAATATAGTTAACGTGGATGATACAATATTATTAATATGGTCTTTGTTTACAATATAAAAAGTGATAATAAAAAATGTCTCTATGGCTATTTTATACTACTTAAAGATGTGTTTCATGATTCCCGTTTATTTATTCATATATTTTCTAATTTATTTTATATATATTGTCTAATTTTAAACACATATTTATGATCATTAATAGAAAAATATAAATTTTTAATGTAAGAATTTGAAAATTATTTTTAATTTATTATCAGTCCTTGTTTGAGTCTAGTAATTGATTTTCTTGTTGATCAATATTAGTTTAGCATTACTAATGCAAGTTATAATGTTTCATTTTGAACAATGAATATTTATTTTTCAATATTATTGAAAAATTTATTTCTCTTTATTGGACCGTAACTTGAAGGTCTTATTACAACGTTTGCATAATACAATGTCATTTTTTCCATAATTTGTATGCAGACCATGATTTTTAGATATTTGTGTAATGAGTTTAACATCCTTGAAAATAACTCATAGTCAGGTAAATAACATATTTAATATCAATTACTACTCACCATAATTTATGTGCTCTTTAATATTTTAATAGGTAGCAGGGAAAATACCTATTAGCGATTACTACTCACCAAAATTTATGCAAGTCCTCGCTGGTTGGTGATTAATTTTTCCACTACAATTTTTTTGAAAGAATAATTACCAAGTGAGCGAGAGGGACTAAGCTGCCTTTCAGCACTCATTTAATTATGTCTCCATGTCATTTAAGTGGAAATTATGTTTAAAAAAAAAACAAATTAATATATGAAGTGCAAAAACTACATTTCTATTTCAATGTCATTGATGAAACATATGTACAATAATAATGTATAAAAGTATCTTAATATATATGAAGTGGAAAAACTTCATTTCTATATCAATGTCATCCATGAAACATATGTAAAGTAATAATGTATAAAAACATCTTAATAAATCATAAATATCTTTATTTATTTATTTTCTTCTTCTTATTATTTCTACTTCAATGTCACCAATCTCTCACTAATATCAATCTAGATAATTGGTATTAATTATTTAAATGTGTTTATACATTTAAAAAAAATAGAATAAAAACTAAAGCTAGTGCATTCTTCAACTCCATTTTCCCACTGTTTATAGTACCCATACCTAAAATGATAACCACTCATTCATGGGAAATATAATATACAAATTCATCCACTGAGTATACATATTGATTGGCATGGTTTATTTAAATGTATTTATAATGGAATACAGAATAAAGCTAGTGTATTATTCAGTTGCATTTTCAGTATCCATTCATTTTCATGGGAAATATAGTATACCAATGCATCCATTTATTATACATATTATTCAATATTTGTTACACTGAATATGCATCATATGACAAAGATAAACTGAATATGCATCCCTGAAGCTCATAAAGGGATGTTAGGTCCCTATATTACTAGTATAGTCCCTTATTTTTATTAGTGTAACCTCCTTATTGTTATTATTGTACCCTTGTAACCCCCATTTTGTTATTATTGTGCCCTTAAATTATTATTGTTAGGTTGGCTAGGATTACATTGTGGCCCACTAGGATTACATTATGGCCACATGGACTCCAATATATAGAAACGAGGTTTTGTAAATTGTATCATCCAAGAATTGTTCATTTATGTAATGTATTAGAGGTTGCCCCCCTCAAAGTGGCTTATTTATAAGGCGTTGATATCTCTTTTCTTCTATTTTTGGAGTTGGTTACCCAACATTTGGTATCGTAGCTTTGGATTCTAGGGTTTCACCGTGTCAAACAAAGTTATCGGGAATTCTAGGTATAAATTTTTTTTTTCACAAAGCCTTAAGCTGGAAATGTTTAGGGTGCAAAGAAAAAATCCCGAGGAAGGTTGTCTAAAAATTTCAGAGCTTGGTTCACAATATCTTCGAGATATGATTTGTGGAAGTTAAGCTTTTTTCGTGCTCCTAAACACTGTGTCATCACGGCATTTGCGTCATAACGTTTTTTCTACGAAGTTTCCGTAGCTTGAAAAATTTTTAGGTGCGAAGCTGAAATCCTGAGGAAATTCGTCAAAAAATTTCAGAACTTGGTTCGCAATATTTTTGGAGATATGATCTGTGGAAGGTAGTGCTTTTTCAGGCTCCTGAATTTCATCTCAAAGAGGTGATCGTGGGAAAAGTTCAATAACTCTCTCTCTGGGCAGTGGATTTGAGTGCCGTTAAAAGTGGTCGCAAGTGCACGGACTATAGTTTCTTGGCTATCAATTTCAGAGACAAAGGACGAAACAGTGACACGTGGAAAGTCCTCCAAGTTTGCTCTACTGAACCAGTCCAGAATTAGGTCATTGTGGGAGATTGGACACAACTTTGTCTTGGGGAATCCAAATTAGATCAGACCTGTGGAATTTGAAAGAAGCTTCAGAGGGCTACTACAGGGCTGAATTTCAGATATTTAAGTGCTACAATCGCAGAGATAATCCAATTTCAATATCGAGCTCTCAAAAGCAAGAAAAAGGTGTGTATTTTGTTTCCGAATTTCATAAGTCTTTTTTGAAAAATCAATTTGAATTGATTCCAAGGACATATTGTAGAATAGATATCAGTATTAGGTTATAAAAAATGCCCCATAAAAATAATTCAACACCCATTAAGCCTTCAAAAAGCTTTACTGTGACTCATGAAGATGAATAATTGCAACATGATCTATCAAAATTACAAGAGCAAGTGCACCAAATTTCGCTCTCGCAAAGAGCAGCAAAAAATGAAATGGAAGTTATGAAGAAAGGTGTGGAAGAAAATATGGATGGTGTGAAGAATAATATGGATGGTTTGAAGAAAGGCGTGGAATCTAAGATAGATGGAATGGAAGCTAACATGGAATCTAAGATGGATGACATGGAAGCTAATATGGAAAACATGAAGAATGATCTAAAAGCAGACATGGAAGGTTTGAAAAAGTTGATACAAGAAATGTTTCCTAATGGTGAAAAGATAGTAGAGGAAACTCATGATGAGAAAAAAATAAATGTTAATCATGATTTCATAAACTCTAATGTTGGATGGAAGAACCGCTATATTCCAAATATGGATATGAGGAAGTTTGATGGCAAGGATCTTGTAACATGGATACTATAGATGGAGAAATATTTTGATCTCAATAATGTGAAAAACACACAAAAAGGTTCGCATTGAAACTTTACATTTAGAACAAAATACATTTGTATGGTATCGATTGCTTTTCTCCCGTAAAAAAATTTCACTTGGTCAATTTTTATGGAGGAAATGATAACACATTATGAGGATACAAAGAGCAACACCTTCTTAAGCCAATTGATAAATCTCAAACAAAAGGGTTTAGTGGTGGATCACATTAAGGACCTCCAAAAATTGAATATAAGGGTAAGCGATATTCCCGGAGGAACACGGATTGATCTTCACAGAGCACTTTAAAGGATAACATCCAACATGAAGTTCACATTTGGGAACCTGATTCATTGGAGAAGGCATTTAGGTTAGCAAGAAAAATTGAATGTAAAATTATGGTGACAAGGAAGCCTACCACTCACATCTATAAATATGGAAGTGTTGCTACTCCTAGACTTCCACAACCTACAAGGTTGACACCACAACAATTAGAAGAAAAAAGAGCAAAAGGGATTTGCTACAGTTGTGATAGAAAATACACTAAAGATCATAAGTGTGCTGAGAAGAAATTATTTTACATAGATTGCGAAGAGGAAGAAGAAAATGAGCAAGAAGAGGATATACACCAGGAGCCATCCCTAGAAGAGGAAGAAATGAGTCTAACCATATCATGTAATGCATTGGTAGGAATTACAACTGCTCAAACTCTCAAGATATAAGGACATATCAGGAAGAAAAAGGTAATAGTGTTGATTGACTTAGGTAGCACCCATAATTTTATTCATTGTAAGGTAGCAAAGGAATTGAATTGTTTCCTATACCCAACACCAGAATGTGAAGTGATGGTTGCAAATGGAGGAACTATAAATTTCTCTGGAAAATTCCATAATATCAAGCTAACCATGGGGGAAAATGTATTGAATAGTCCAATGCTTTCCATTCCTATGGGAGGTGTTGATGTTGTAGTAGGAGTACCATGGTTAAAATATTTAGGGATGGTAGCTTTTAATTTTCAAGAACTTTTCTTGAAATTTTTTTCGAAAGGAAAGGAAGTCAAAATACGGGGTATTGCAGGGAAGGCAGGAAATATAATATGCTCTAATGTTATGAAAAAGCTTCTAAATAAAGAACAACGAGGTGTAGTTGCACAATTATGCTCACTAGAAGTTCCAACATCCAAATCATCTATTTCTTCAGATCTCCAAAAAGTCTTGGACAATCATTCCAAGGTGTTTGAAACTCCCAAAGGACTCCCACCTATTCGTGATCATGATCATGATATTCATTTGATTCCAGGAAGTGTTCCTCCAAATATCATGCCTTATAGATATCCTTATGTCCAAAAGAGTGAAATTGAATGTATGATTGCAGAAATGTTAGGGGCTGGTATAATTCAACCTAGTCAAAGTTCTTTCTCTGTTCTTGTAGTATTGGTACACAAGAAGGATGGATCATGGTGAATGTGTCCAGATTATAGGGAGCTCAATAAGCTCACCATTAAAGATAAATTTCCCATTCCTGTGATTGACAAATTATTGGATGAATTACATGGAAAAATTTATTTTACCAAGTTGGATCTTCGTTCAGGATATCATCAAATTAGAATGAAGACTGAATATATTCCAAAAACAACATTTCAAACTCATGAGGGTCATTATGAATTTTTGGTCATGCCTTTTGGCCTTACCAATGCACCTTATACATTTCAAGGGTTGATGAATTCCATCTTAAAACCCTTCCTTAGAAAATTTTTGCTAGTATTTTTTGATGATATAGTAATATACAGTAGGTCTTGGAAGGATCATGTTCAACATGTTGACGGGGTGCTCAAACTATTGCAGGAGAAACAATTATGTACGAAAACATCCAAATGTTTCTTTGGAGTAAAGGAGTGGAATAATAAGGTCATATTGTATCTCACGGTGTTAAGGTAGACCCTAACAAAATTAAAGCCATTAAGGAATGGAAAGTCCCCACAGCCATAAAGCGATTTGTGAGGATTTCTCGGGTTAACGAGGGTATTATCGCAAGTTTGTTAAAAAATTGGGAGAATAGCAGCACTTCTAACAACATTATTGAAGAAAGATGCATTTTCGTGGACTCCTGAAGCAACTAAGGCCTTTGAACATCTTAAAGAGGCAATGTGTCGAGCACCAGTCTTAGCTACGCCAGACTTCACAAAAACCTTTATTGTGGAATGTGATGCCTCAGGAAATGGAATTGGTGTTCATTTAATGCAACAAGGAAGACGCATTGCTTTTGAAAGTCGCCCAATCAAAGGAAAGTATTTACAGAAAGCTATTTATGAGAAGGAATGATAGAAATACTACATGCACTAAAGAAATGGCGACTTACCTAATGGGAAGACACTTCAAGATAAAAATTGATCATGATAGTCTTAAACACTTTTTGAAACAAAGACTATCTTCAGAAGAGCAGAAAAAATGATTCACAAAGATGTTGGGTTATGACTTTGAAATAATCTACAAAAAAGGGAAGCTAAATGTTATTGCAGATGCACTCTCAATAAAGAATGAAGAGGTGGAAGCATTTCTTTATGCCATTTCTATTATCCAACTAGCTTGGATAACTAAAGCGAAGATGAATGGAAGAAGGACGAAGAAGTGTGGACATTCATTAAAAAGTTGTAGCAAGATCCTAGTACATTTGATACATTTAGTTGTAAAAATGATTCCTTATGGTACAAATATTTCTTATATATTTGTAATAATTCCCAACTAAAACAAAACATTCTTTTGGAATTTCACACTTCTCATTTAAGAGGACACTCAGGATTTTTAAAACTTACCACAGGGTGAGGAAAGAATTTTTTTTGGATAGCCTTAAATATGATATTCAAAAGTTTGTGGTGGAATGTCTGGTTTCCCAGCAAAATAAAGTTGAGACAATTAAGGCCCTAAGTCTTCTACAACCTTTATCCATTCGAAGTCAATTTTGGGAGGAGATTTCAATGGATTTTGTCACAGATTTACCTAAGTACGAAGGAAAGAGTGTCATCGTGGTGGTAGTTGATAGACTTACCAAGTATGCACACTTTTGTGCATTATCTCATACATTTAAAGAAAGTATAGTTGCTACTACATTTATGGACACAATTCAAAAGCTACATGGAAACCCATAGATTATTGTGAGCAACAGAGATCCCATTTTTACTGTAAATTTTTGTACGAAGTTATTTTCTTGTTTGGGTACTCAATTAGCTCATAGCTAATCTTATCATCCTCAATCCGATGGTCAAACTGAGATAGTGAATAAATGTTTGGAAGGATATCTTCGTTGTTTTGTATCTAATAGAAAGCAAACACAATGGGTCAAGTGGTTATCTCTCGGCTGAATGGTGGTATAACACTTTCTTCCATCTTTGCGGCAAAAATGACCCCATTTATGGCAATTTATGGATATCGTCCACCATGTCACATCATCTTTAAGGAAGAAATTAGAAGGTTCGAGGGCAGTGGAAGATCACATCGAGCATCAGCCAAGAAGTTCTCCAACTCTTAAAGGATAACCTAAATTTGGCACAAACGTTAAACAATAGGTAGATCAACATCGCGGCGAGAAGTTTTGATGTAGGAGAATGGTATTTTTACAGCTACAACCATACAAAAAAAATTCCCTCAAGAAAGCTAAGAAGGATACTAATTTATCACCAAAGTATTATGGTCCTTACAAGGTGTTGCTAAAGATTGGTACTATGGCATACAAATTGGAGCTTCCGAAATCTTCCCTAGTGTACCTAGTTTTCCATGTTTCATGCTTAAATAAGGTTATAGCTAATAAGCTCCGAGTTCAAACAATATTTCCGGAACTTGATGAGGAAGGAAAAATCATATTGGAACCTGAGCGGTCATGGAAACAAGAACTCGATAGCTACAAAATCAATTAATTTTAGTGTATCTCATCAAGTGGAAGAACTTACCCACTGAAGATTTTACATGGGAGGATGAGAATTTTATACAGAAGCTCCCAGAGCTACTCAAGCGTTGAAGACAACACTTTTTTTTAAGGAGAGGAGCATGTTAGGTCCCTATATTACTAATATAGTCCCTTATTGTTGTTATTGTAACCCCCTTATTGTTGTTATTGTACCCCTGTAACCCCATTTTGCTTATTATTATGCCTTAAATTATTATTGTTAGGTCAGCTAGGATTACATTGCTGGCTTCGCGTTTTACAATTATGGCCATGAACTTCTATATATAGAAAGGAGGTTTTGTAAATTGTATCATCCAAGAATTGTTCATTTATGTAATGTATTGGAGGTTGCCCCCTCGAAGTGGCTTATTTCTAAGGTGTTGATATCTCTTTTCTTCTATTTTTGGAGTTGGTTACCCAACAAGGGATGGGATATAGTCATTTGTATACATTTTTATGTACACATACCTATTATCTAATAACTATATCTGAAAGCTTGACGGTCAAATCACAAAATGTAATGTACATATGTATCACTGCATAAATATGATGCACGTATATATCATATGCTCAAGGGCATTTGTGTTTGCGGCCATGTGTTGTGACTTTGGCATAAAAGGGGCAGAGCTCAAGTATTTTCAGATGTACCAGAAGAAACATAGTTGCATTTGGCACAACATGTACCACAAGCTTTTAAACATACGTTATGGTGAAATGTGTTTTTAACATCTTTCTTCACATGCTACACTGCAGTCTGTGTCAAGCAATCCAAACATGTGATGATTCTCAAGAAGAACCTCAAATTTATAAAAAAAATGTTAAAACAATAATAGTGACAAGAGATATTGAAGATGATATTTAAATATTAAATCAAGTGAGGTTGTATGGAAGATAGTCCATGCCTTCCCAAGAATTCCTTAAATGGGAGAATAGAACAATTTCTAAGGTCTTCTCGTCAGTAAAATTATCATAAGTCCAATAATTATGTGTGTATGAATGTGTGTAGTACCAGTGACATCACCTGGTTGGTTCACAATAACATCAATTCCGTTATGTGGAGTGGTAGCAGGAACATTTGCTAGGAGATTGGCTGGGGTGTGTAGGTCAACATGAATGGAACCAGTATGTGGCTAATTCCCCCTCTCTGTTATCGTTGTCTCAGCCTTTGCTAGTATGGAGTGCAATACTATTCCATTTCCTTCAAAGCAATGGATCCTATTCACTTTAATAAATAGATAACCAAGCCAAATAAGCTATCACTTTACACTCCTGCTAGATATGAACCCTGATTTTGATGTTAGGGAAGAAATAGATGGTGAGAAAGAAAATTGATAAAATGTGATGTTGAGTAAATAAATAAATAACCCATTGGTTAGCTATACAAAAGATAGTCTGAACTAGTAGAGTTTGGCTCTACAAAACGCTCTACATTCTCAATACAACTCAATCATTATATATCATACATGGATATATGGAAGTTAGAACCATACCCTAAGAAATAGAAACTAATTTCTATCCTAAGGTTTCGTGAACCAACTCACATTAATTAAGGATTCTCCATTATCTTTCAACACTCCCCCTTAATGCAGAAGGGGTTCACACATATGCCTAACATCTCCCTAAACATTTCAAACTTAATTTTTCCAAGAGGCTTAGTGAAAATGTCTGCAACATTATCATAAGTTTTACAATATACAAGATCGATTTATTTTGATTGAACTTTATCCCTCACAAAGTGGAATTGTGTATCAATGTGTTTAGTGTTCTTGTGAAACACCGAATTATTAGCAAGTTTGATTGAACTCTGGTTGTCACATCTTTCTGTTCTTCCCCAACATCCTGGATAAGTCTCCACAACCAAAATGCCTCACATGTTGTTGCGCACATAGCTTGATACTCTGCTTCTACTGAAGACAAAGAAACTGTGTTATGCTTCTTACTGCTCCATGCAATCACCTAGGATCCAATGTTGAATGCATAACATGTTATGGATATTCAGTCGTCTACATTTCTAGCCCAGTCGGAATCTGTAAACCTTTTCAATCTAACATCAGAAGAATCAGTATACATAATACCATAATCTACAGTTCCTTGTAGATACCTTAGAACACCTTTCACTACATTCCAATGACTCTCAAGTGGCTTGGACATGTATTGACTTAGCACACTAACTGCATAAGCCAAATCTGGTCTAGTAGTGGTTAGGTAGATTGGACTCCCAACCAGTTGACGATAAAGTGTCGCATTTGCCTCTTTAGAACCATCCTCACACTAATATTTAATGTTTTGTTATGGTAGTGCTGCAGCCTTACACTGATCCATCCTGAATATTTTCAATAGACCTCTAACATACTTACCCTGGGACATAAAAGTTTGTCCTGAATCTCTCCAAATATCAAGACCAAAACAATATCTTAGTTCACCAAGGTCTTTCATTTCAAACATTTGTGACATTTTCTACTTGATTTATTTGATCAGATCAACAACATCACCTGTAATAATTAGATCATCTACATACAAAGAAATCAACACTATACGCCCCTTTTCATCTTTCACGGTATATAGATTAGGGTTGTTTTTACTTCTATTGTAACTGTGTTGCAAAAAAAATGAATCAATCTTTTCATACCATGACATGGGTGTTTGTTTCAGTCCATATAAAGATTTCTTTAATTTGTAGACTAAATGTTCTTTCCCTTTCTACACAAACCCCTCAGGTTGCTCTAATTAAACCTCCTCTTTCAACTCCCCATTTAAAAATGCATATTTTACATCTAGTTGGTGAGTCATCCAGTGTTTTCTAGTAGCTAAACCAATCATCATTCTGATAGTATTTATTTTAGCTACAAAGGCGAAGGTTTCCTCATAATCAATACCTTATTTTTGGGAATACCCCTTTGCTACCACTATAGCTTTCAATTTATCTATGGTTCCATTTTCATTAATCTTGGTTTTATACAACCATTTACATCCTATAGTTTGTTTCCCTTTAGGTAGTTCAACCAAATCCCAAGTGTTGTTTTTTAGAAGATTCATATTCCTGTTCCATAGCTTATTTCCATTCATTACATTGATTTGCTTCTCTATAACTAGAAGGTTCAACAACAACCATCATACTAGTTATAAAGGCATTTTCCCTATATCTAGCAGGTAATTTAATCTTCCTACCTGATCTTCTGAGCATTGGTGTAGCTTCCAACTTGTTTTGAATTTCCTTTGAAGGACTCGGCTCCATTGTTGTATCTGAACTTTCTGCTTTTGCCTTTTTCTGCTTCTCATGGTTGTTACCTGTTTCTTCACTTCCTTCCACCAAAAACGGAATATCCCATTCCTCATTTCTTTTATCATATTCATCATAAGCCTGCTCATGGAACATGACATATCTACTAACAAAAATCTTGTGAGTAGAGGGGTTAAACAATCAATAAGCTTTAAATTGTGAACAATACCCTACAAAGGTACATCTGATGGCTTTTGAATATAGTTTTATTCTGTCTTCCTTTGGAATGTGGGCAAATGCTTTAGACCCAAATACTCTCAAATGTTTTATTGCAGGCTTGAATCCATATAATTCTTCAAAATGAGTTTTAAACTGGAGACTTCTTATAGGACTCCTATTTTTCAAATAAACTATAGTATTCAATGCTTCGGCCCAAAAACCATTCGAAAGATCCTTACATTTCAACATGCTCCTAGCACACTCCACCAATGTTCTATTATTTCTTTCCGCTACTCCATTCTCCTGAGGAGTATGGGGTACTATGAATTTCTATAATATTCCATGGTCTTTACAATACTTGGTAAGTTCATCCTTCCTGCATTCTCCCCCTTAATCGGAGCGGAGAATTTTTATTTGCTTCCCTGTTTTCTTTTCTATCATATATCTAAACTGCTTAAAGTAATCAAATGTGTGACTTTTCTTACTCATAAAATATACCCCAGAAAACTTTGTGCAATCATCAACAAACAGTATAAAATACAGTGCACCTCCTAATGACTTTTTTTGAATAGGTCCACATAGGTCAGTGTGCACTAATTCAAGTATATCTCTCTTTTTCTTTTCTACTCGAATAGGGAATTCTTCTCTATGCATCTTTCCTAACACACACAAGCATCACAATCATTATGCACTTGTTTTAATATAGGAAGACCTCTTAACATTTCCTTTTTCTGAAGTAACAGCAAATCGTTGAATTTGATGTGACCAAGTCTTTGGTGCCATAGCTGTTCTGTAGTCAGACTTGATGCTGTCAAGGCTCGATCTGGTGTTGTCCTCACATCTAATTTGTACAGACCTCCTATTCGAATTCCTGAAGCAATAGTCTTCATACCATCTAACAAATATTTATTATAACAATTAGATTTAAAGAATTTTTCCTTGAGATTCTGATCTGTAATCATGGATATAGAAATCAGATTCTTTGTAACTCCGGGTACATACATTACATTATGGATATGTCTGGTATTACCATCAGGGAAAATAACAGGAATTTTCCTGTACCCTTTGATCTGATGACTTCTATCATCACCAAGGTAGATTTGTGCTCTGTTGTTGATTTATTTAAAATCTTTGAACCATTGTCTATTCCCTGTCATATGTGTGGAAGCTCCCGAATCCACATACGTGATGTCTTCTTCAATGTTTTCATCAAATTCTGCCATGAACAATATGAAGTCCTGAACATGGTCATCATCTATGAAATGACCTGTATGTCTTTTATGTCTCTGTTTTTTTTCATGAAATTTATTTTTTCTGCACTCCTTAGCCATATGATCGATTTTTCCGCAATAAAAACATTTTACTACAGAGTCGTTCTTATTTAGATACATACCTTCAGCTTGATTCATCATTTTCTGTGGATTTCCTTCGTTTTGCTGTGATGGGTTTCCTTTTTATTTGAAGAATTTCTTCTTTGACATTAACGCAAGATATTTACTCTAGGGTTTTAGAGTCAATCTTCTTTCTTATTCTTGCATTAATATTCCTATCATTTTTTCAAACTTTGGGATTTTCTCTCTCGCACTTATCCCAGTGATGAACATTTGGTTATCATCAGTCATACCATTCATGGTAATCGTGACCAAATCTGCATCTGCAACTATGTCACTGATATCTGCCAATTTGTTCTTCAGATCTTTGATCTGCGATATGAAAGAAGAAACTGTTTCATTCTCCTCCATATTTATAGATATAATATTTCTCTTCAAGAACAGAAGGCGATTTGCATTCCTGATCTCATAAAAATCCTTCAATATTGTCCAAATCTCATTTGTTGATTTTCATTCTCTAATATGCGGTATGATGTAGTCTTTCACTGACATATTCAGTAGTGTCTTTGCTCTACCTTCTCTCTTCTTCCAGTCTGGAATCGACGTGGCTCCTACTTCTGGCTTTGGCTCATCCCCATTTGCAATCGTCCAGGCACTCTGCGCTTCTAGCATAGTCTGCATCTTGAACTTCTAATTAGAGTAATTGCAACCATCGAGCTTGTTTCTCTCATTCAATTATGCTTCAATTATTTGATTATTCATCTTGACGATTCAAAAAAATATTTGAATAATTGACAGGAAAAAACTGATGGATCTACCCTAGATCCTTACAAAAAGAAATATCATCATATAGATCTACCTGATCTGCCATCAATCCAGCAGGTTGTTTTTCACGTTGTGCGATAGGCTTTCAAATCCTCTGCACCAGCAAGATCTGCTTCAGATCTCTTCGTTCATCGGCAGACTTTCACTGGCTCTCTTCATCGACGAACTTTCACCATATTTCTTCCTTCATCAGTGGTGTCCACTGGCTCAGATATATTTCAGATCTCATCAGTGCACTTACTGACCCAATTTCCACGACTATCGCGCCAGAATTGAAACTCTGTAAGTCTTCCCCTTGTCGGTGCCTCTGTTCTGCTCAATTCCGCGACAATGGCACGACTGTTACTGTAGGAAATTGGACGATCAACGCTATTGTTCCTCCAAAACCCACATCAATCTGCTAAATTCCTGTAAAAAATTTCCCTCAGTCATCAGGGGCTTCTCCTTTGCCACATGGATACTGACAGGGATCACAAAACTACAACTATGATTCGACCCTGGAGCTCTGATACCATGATAAAATGTGATGTTGAATTAATAAATAAAAAATCCACTGGTCAGCTCTATGAAAGAGATTCTGAGCCAGGAGAGTCTATATAAGTGAACACCATTATCTACGTCATTCATGAGTAGCTTGCTTGATGGGTAGCTTGCTTGTTAGTGAGCTAACGACCCCTCCGAAAAACCCAAGTTATTAAAATTCCTTCTCCCGAATAAGTTGTGGCAGGTGGGATGGTAAGGTTAATTTCTATGTCATTCATAGATCTGGACTGGGGCAAGGAAGAAACTTATAGAGCTTGAGCGTAGCTCAAGTCCAGACACTCGAGCACTTGTCCTAGCGCGAGCAACTAACTCCTCGATAAACTAATTGAAAAGGTTTTATCATCTTACCTGTCGAATTCGATCAACTAACTTTGAACTTTATTACACATTACTGGATCATTCATGTACGTCGCATAATATTTAATGCGTTGAACTAATGCTAGTATTAGTTTAACACCTTCCAAAATACAAATGAAACCTCTTTGTTTTGGGAAGAGGTCAAATAAGGTAGGCGAAATATATTAAGATTGCACACACTAATAGCTTAAAATATTTGGTTATTCGTGATAGTCTTGATAGTAAGCCACTAAAAGTAATATCAATCTTGCCATTTTAATTACTATAACTAAAATAATCTTTAAATTCAAATTGAATCATGAGAAAAAATAAACATATGTAAATATAAGAAGAAACAATGCCATCAACAATAAAACAAATGAATAAATTAAGACAACAACAAAACTAAAAAAAATGATAACACTGAGAAACAATAGTAACAACAACGATACAAATGAATAAATTAGAATAAAAACAATGCAAATGAATAAATTAGGATAACAACAATAACAAATAATGATAACACTGAGAAATGATACGATGCAATCTATGACATTAAGAACATATTATACTTGTGGTTCTCGAAAGCCTCTAGTTAATCCCATTTCCTTGCAGCTGACACTAGAGAAAAATGAGAGAACAATATGATTAGTTTAGTATATGTAAAATTGGGCGACTTGATTTTATTCATGAATAGAAGTTCACCTATGAATGAATAATATGTGACAACTTATACTTAAATAGTGACCGAAATTGTTGTGAAGCTCCAATCTCAACAATTTGCACATACCTCTATTTCATCAATCAACAATGATCTAAACAGTGACCGAAATTGTTGTGAAGCTCCAATCTCAACAATTTGCACATACCTCTATTTGATCAATCAACAATGATCTAATTTCCCAAGCTAATCAACTAATGGATGGATAAGAACAATGTACTCTAATTTGTAGTTATTTCATGTAGTTAGATTAACTATGGGATAGTTGATACCATGGGTTAAAAAAGCAATTTCTCTTTTCTAAATTTAATATTAAGTTTTAAATAAGTCAAGCATAAAGTAGTGATAGGCAAATTTCAAATTATGGAGTCCTGTCAATTTGTGTCCAATCAAGTCTTTACAAATTATTTTTTAGATTATAATTAAAAATAAAACATTATATATTTATAAATTTAAGATTAGATTTTAAATAAGTTAAACATAAACTAATGTCAGACAAATTACAAATCAATTGCTGGATAAAAAGATACATTCAGTGATGCGTTACTTATAATGAACATTGTATCTTTGGTGGAATTCGTCATTAATCAATCGTTTGTTTGATGAGGTCGATGTGAATATAATTAGTGTGTTGAATTTGTTGGTGGACATAAGTGGGATATAATTATAGTTGGGGGAATATATTTTGGTATCATGGATTCACGATATTCTTATCTTTGAGTCGAGTCTGTGGCACTAACTATAATGTTTTGTAGATAGTGTCTCTTTTTATTATAATCATAATCTAAGAATTATTGATTTTAATTATTATTGGATAAATTATTGTGTTTTTATTAAACTCTTTTTATTATAATTTCATGTTAGTTTATAATTCTATTAACATTTTATGCATTTTTTCATTGTTTATAATTGTAGTGGTTTTAATAGATTAATGTGCTATATTAAAAAAATTATTACACTTTTATGTTAGTTTATATTTTTAATAGCATTTTATGCATTTTTCTTATTATTTGTGATTTTTCATTCTTCTCGTCTATAATGAAATCTATAAACTTAAGTCGAATGTTAAATATTTTATTTAATCTTTATTTACAGTGATTGTAGTTTTAAATTTTCAATTATATAGAATTATAATAATCATGTTTAAAGTGTTATTATAAGATAAATGGATTTTTTGTTACCATATATTAATTATCATTTATTAGAATATATATATATATATATATATATATATATATATATATATATATATAGCATAGTTAGGTTGACAAAAAATATAGTATTTCTTTGGGATTTGAAGGTATATTTTATTTGAACTTTTGGAAAATTAAGACATATTTGGATGCTCAATAAATTCATCAACAATTTTTGTTAATGGAGAATATCCTTCATCATCATCAAGGTGTCGAGTTTTGAGATTCACTTAATTAACTATTGGGAATTTGTTAATCTTAGTATTAGTCGGTAGCACATTTGATTTGTGGCACCCTTGGTACATTTTCCCCTGATTTTTGGTAATGTGAAAATACTTTGAATTCCAATTGAGTACATTTTTATGTAATGGCCTAAAGAGTGGGACGACAAATCCATGATCTAAGAGGGAAGAGGAAAGATAAACCCAGGTGGTGTTAGCTTACACCTTTAATTAAATTTTATGGTGCAAATAATAAGAACAAGAAGACGAAGAGTCCAAGAGAAGAATGAAAAGGGACCCTTCATAAATTATTAAAATACATTTGCACAATAATGTTGGGGTTAGACGTCTTCTTGATAAAGGTCATGTGGAAAGATGGAAATAGTTATAAGCTGGGGAAATGGGATTGTATGAAAGATGAAATTGTAACTAGAGTGCAGGAGGATTAAGAGGAAATGGGAATGAGTGCTTGCCAAGGACTGGCTGAGAAACCACTCAGGTTGCTACCTAGGTTCAATAAACCACATGCAAGATGGTCATTGTTGTTCAGAAAGTGTTGATAAACCACCCAGGATGCTTGTTGTGGGTTGATAAATCACTCTTAGAGTGTTAAAACACAACTGATAAACCACCCATTGTTTTGAACTATGTTTTTCTTGAATAGTTGATAAACCACCCAGGGTGCTAGCTAGGGATGATAAATCACATGAAGAAGGGTGCTTTCTAAGAGAGAGTTGATAAACAACCTAGGGTGATCTCAAATTAAGAAAATGAATGTTTCTTTAAAAAACATTGCAAGTAATTTTATGTATTGTGGGAAATGGATCAAGTTGCAAAAGCACATAAACTTAATTTTTTTAGCTTAGTTTGCAGAAGAAAAACAGAGAAAAATGTACCATAAATAACAACACATCAGAACGATTTGATATCGGAGTTTAAACCTCTTGGGCTACGTCTTTGGGTCCAGATTTGAATGTTGGGCTTCTTCAATTATATGCTCAAATATGAAATTATATCAGTTTATAGTGCTCAAAATGCAAAAATAGTGCTACCAATGGATTCAGAATGCTCAAAAACCCCTATCTAGCCTCTTCTTGAGCTCGAAAAGGTTAAAAAATGAGCAAGATATATGTCCTAGAACAAAGCTATGGTAACTCATCTACAATTCTGCAAAATTGGCTAACCATTCTACGTATTTTTCATTTATATTGGGCATTGAGTGAGAATTTCCCCTTGTACCGGTGGAATTCCTTCCAAAAATCATGTAATTTTCGCCCCATTAAATCCGTTGATAACCCCTTAAGTGTTGATTTTATATCCCTAAAGGCGTTCATGTGGGCACATATGGCCGGGGGCCGGGCTAACCACCTGCCCCTGCCAGTTATTCCCCCACTGCTACAACCATTAATTACAGGGTTGATTGCTGACCAAGGGTTGAAGCTTATCCGCTTGCCCCCTCCATTGTAGCCTCCCATCGATGGTCCTATGGGCACCACATATAATCGGGGCTGGTGTCGGGGCCTAGTCCTTGCCCCTCCACCTTCCGCTCCCCTCCTAGTCATGTGGTAGTATTAAGACAAGCATTTAGGGCTAACCACCCGATCCCTTTCCCCTAAACCATTTGAACATATGTTTCAAATAAATCCGCTGAACTTAATATGTTAATAAATAATCGGTGAAACGTTGGTGAGACTGTTGAAATGACAACAATAATGGCACCCCAAGGGGGCTTCTCATTTAATTTTCCCTTAATTAAATTACAATTAAATTGTAATTCCACATCACATGAAAACTTGTAAGTGTTAACTGAGTCAGGAAGACTTAGTTAGCTTAGTCAATTTGAGTTGAGGGTCAGACTGGAAGCATGTAGAGGTCACTCTAAGTTTTAGGGGGTCTAGTTGTAGTTTATTTTGAGTTGTAATTAGTTAACTCAATTATTGGATTTAAAATCAGTTTAACTAGTTTTAACTGAGAGATGGGCTAATGATAGGTCCAGTGAATTAAATCTGATTTAGTTCACATGCAATGATTAATCATTTAAGTGATAATTTTCTATAAATAGCTGTTGCATGTTAGTTCTAAGGAAGGCCCAATTGAGATTGGGGTTAAAGGGAAGATAACTATGATTTGTATAATTAGAAAATTGTATAGGTCATGCATGAGGTCATCATGATACCTTGGATTTATTAGACAATCTATTAATGGGAATTTACTTATTAATAGGGGCTCAATTAGCCCAGGAATGCGTGAGAAAGGCTGGTCAGATAGGGGAAAGAAAATGGTTAAATATTGGACAAAACTTGCTTAGATCAGAGTAGGATCAGAGTGAGACAGTCAACAGAGTGCATAAGTTTCTCAAGAAGGGAAATAACATTTTATTTTTTCATGTTCTTGACTTTATGAAATATACAAATAACAGGGTTTTTAGATGAGGCTTTCCTGAGATACATCTTTTGTAGTGAGATTAATAATTATTTCTCTTACTTGTTCATGTGATTATGCGATCACATTTGGTTTCTGCAAATTTGTAGAAATGATTCAGTATTTTGTTTTAGTACATTACAAGATCAATTGAATCTATTTAGATATTTCTACATGGTATCAGAGAAGGAATCACTATAGAAGAGAAGAACCAGAATTTGTTTTAAATAGGTACATCAATTTTGCAATTTTATTCTTTAGGACCAGGAACAGATCAAGATGTATTTCACTGGATTGAGACTTGAATATGCCCTTGAGGGTAATTCAAATTACATAGCATGGAATGAAATGATGAGGCAATGCTAGATGACAAAAGACTGAAGGCATTCAAAGATAGTAATATTCCCCAACCCGCAGCAACAGATGCTCAACTTCTTAATTCATGGAAGAAGATTGTAGCAAAGGTGAGAATGATCTTGTTAGAAGGAGTTAGGTATCATATTTTCTCAAAACTCCATGGAAATGAAACTACATATGCTATGTGGAAGGCCTTAACATATCTTTTTCAAAATAGCAGTAACCACGGGAAGCTAGCGCTAAAGGACAAACTTAGAAAGATCAATATGGAGAAGGGTGACACGATTCCAAAATACTTGACGAAGTTCACTCAATGTTGATATGATATTGGAAGTGCTGGGGTGATAGTTGCCCATGATGATTTGCTGAGCCTAACACTTATATGCCTTACCAAGAGCTGGCATAACTGCTAGGACTCGGTGAATGGGAGGGAGAAGCTACCATAGTGGGATTGAGTGTGCTCTGATGTAGTACAAGAATAAATTAGGTGGAACACCAAAGATGGATCCTCATCAAATACTGACGATGAGGAGAATTGTGCCTTGGTTGGAAATGTGAAGAAAGGGAAAGGGACGACATCCCATTCCAAATCAGATTTTGGTCAGGAGGGAAAGAAGTGAGACTTGTCAAAGGTAAGAAAAATTCATTTTCATTAGCTTCGACACTATACTACAAAGTGTCAGCACAATAAGGCCGAAAAGAAGTCCTCAGGAGGAGCGGAAGGTGAAGCACTTGCTTCATAGTTTGAGTTGGAATTCACCCTCATTTCCTGCATGGTGTCATCGGTGATGGGTTATGTGTGGTACTTAGATAGTGGAGCTTCATTCAACAAATAATCCTACAGTATATTAGAGGAGAAGGAACTACATATGCACATCGAGATGGGAGATGATTGGAGGTATAGCACTACCGGTGTAGGTACAATTACCTTTTAGAGGGAGTCATGTACTCCCCTGACATTAAAAGATGTCATGTATGTTCTTGATTTAAAGAAGAATTTGGTTTTTGTTTCTATTTTGGAAGACCATGCCTATGACGTGAAATTCAATGAAGGAAAGGCATTCCTTTGTCACAAATCCACGATATGGGTGAAAAATATTGGGGTTAGAGTAAAGAACCTCTACAAATTGGATGTAGAAGATTGTGCTCCCTTGAAAACAAAATCAGAGAAGGTGGAGATATGAGACATCAGTGATTTATGGCATAGGAGATTGGGCCATTTACACCATGGCGCTTTGAAGATCATGCAACAGATTTCTACAGGACTTCCAAAGGGTGCACTTGCGCAACGAGATACATGCAAAGGGTGTACATTGGGGAAGTATGCCAAATCCACCTTTCACAATAAGGAAATTCGAGCAAAGGCGAGCCTTTAGTGATTTCACTCATATGTATGTGGACCCTTCTCGACAGTTTCCAAAACAAAATTATATGATTTTTGTAGATGATTTTTCACGAAAGTGTTGGATTTTCTTCATGTAAAAGAAATATTAGACATTCTCCAAGTTTTGTGAGTTCAAGCAGTTGTTTAGAAATATACAGGGAATAAGGTGAAGGCTTTGACGAGCGATAATGGTGGATAATATGTCTCTAATGAATTCAAGAACTTATGTGCTTTAGAAGGAATTTGAAGGGAATTAATAACATCTCATAACCCACAACATAATGGGGTTGCAGAAAGGAAGAACATAACCATTGTGGAAGAAGCACAAGCTATCTTGCATGATCAGGGCCCACAATTTCATCTGTGGGTGGAAGCTTGGTACAATATTTGTGCAGAACAGAAGTCCTCATCGGATACTTGGGATCAATACACTAGAGGAATCATTTTCAGGTAAGAGACCAGATGTGTCACATTTTAAAATTTTTGGTGCATCTGTTTATTTCCATGTGACCAAAGATGTTAGGAAGAATCTAGAGCCAATAGTAGAGTTGGGGATATTTTTGGGGTACACAGATACACCTCACAGCTACAGAGTGTACTTACTAGTAGACAAGATGAAAGTTGTTAGAAGAGATGTGAAATTACATGAAGAGAAGGCCATGTGAATTTCCCTTGAGAGGGAGCTTCAGTTGCATGCAATTGAGGAGCTAGTGGCTCCAAAAGAAGAACCTCAAGATGTAGACCATCCACAAGCATAGGTGCAGAGAGTGGAATCATCATAGAGACATCGTGAGATGGAAGGAAGCACACCAAAGAGGCTGACAAGTTGTTGCTTGATGCTAGAGAGAATGTGGGAGCACCCGCATAACCGCATAGGAAGAGAAGGTCCCTAGATTGGTACACTGGATACATGGATCTTATGAGTGAAGGTATCAAATTAGAACCATAATACTTTAAGGAAGTTGTGTAGAAACCAATTTGGGTTGATGCCATCGTTGAGGAGTATGACTCCATTATAAAAAAACAGTGCATGGTAAGTTGTCCCAAGACCAGAGGGCAACTCAGTTGTAGGATCCAGGTGGATCCACAGGGTTAAGTAAGAAACATATGGGAGTGTGGAGATGTACAAGTCTAGGTTTGTGGCCATAGGGTTCTCACAGGTGGAGGGGATTGATTGTGATGGGACTTTTTCACCAGTCGCAAGGTACTCATCAATCAGATTTATCTTTGCACTCTCAACGTAGATGGGATGGCAGATACATCACATGGATGTAAAGGCAACCTTTCTCAATGGGGTGATTTAGGAAGAGGTATACATTGAGCTTCCGGAAGGTTTTGAGACCTTATACAGGGAGTCACATGTGTGTAGACTCTAAGAGAGAAATGTATGGGATGAAGCAAGCACCTTATGTTTGGTACACTAGGATCGACAACTATTTCACCGAGTTGGACTTCACTAAAATTGAAGTAGATGCAAACCTTTATCATATTGTGTTAGAAGTTAAGCTTTTGATCATTGTAATTTATGTCGATGATTTGATACCGACAAGTGATGAGTAGCTCATAAATTCTTGCAAAGAGGATCTTGCAATAAAATTTGAGATGAAGGACATGGGGCTCTTGCAATATTTCATAGGATTGAAAATACAGATAAGAGATGGGGATCTATTTTTATTTGAGGGTAAGTATGCCAGTGAGATCCTCGAGAAGTTCCATGTGGAGGGTAGCAAACCCATGAAGACTCCTCTATTAGGAAACTGGAGGAAGGAGGATGCTACTTTAGGTGAGGTAGCAGATGCTACTATTTATAGGTAGCTTGTGGGTTCAATAATGTATTTGGTGAACACACGACCAAACATATGCTATGTGTTTAACCAACTTAGTAAAGCTATGGTTAACCCTACCAAGTTCTTTTGGAAGGCACGAAAGCATGTGTTGAGATATCTCATAGGCACTACAAAGTATGGGCTATGGTACAGATAGACAGAGGGAGTGAAGCTACAAGGCTTCACCAATGCAAATTAGGCAAGGAGTCCATTCGACAATAATATCACATCTAGGGGCATCTTTAGCATAGAATCAACAGTAGTTTCCTATTACAATAGGAAATAGAGATCAATTTCACTTATTTCAGCAGAGGAAAAGTACATGGCGCCTATTCAGGCATCATGTGAGGCCATTTAGATGAGGAAGATACTTGTTTCATCAAACTCTTAGCTAATATAGTTTTTCATGATAGTTACAAGCATATTGATATTTGATATTAGCATCTCAAAGATTCCGTGTAGAGGCGGATTATGTCATTAGAGTAAATTCCCATGAAGGAGCACGATGAAGACATATTGATGAAGGCACTTTAAAGAGGAAAATTTGAGTTCCATAGAGACAGGATCGGGGTAGTAGATAATACCTTTCTTGTTGAGAGGGAGTGTTGAAATGGAAACAATAATGGAATCCCAAGGGGTCTTCTAATTTAATTTTCTCTTAATTAAATTAGAATTAAATTGTAATTCCACATCACATGACAACTTGTAAGTGTTAACTGAGTCAAGAAGACTGAGTTAGCTTAGTTAATTTGAGTTGAGGGTCAAACTAGAGGCATGTAGAAGCCAATATAAGTTTTAAGGGGTTTACTTGTAGTTTATTTTGAGTTGTAATTAGTTAAATCAATTAGTTGAGTTAAAATCCGTTTAGCTAGTTCTAAGTGAGAGATGAGTTACTAATAGGTCATGTGAATTAAATCAGATTTCATTCACATGCAGTGATCAACCAATTAACTGATAATTCGTTATAAATAGTTGTTGCATGTTAGTTCTAAGGACGACCTAGTTGAGATTGGGGTTAAAGGGAGGATAACTATCAGTTGTATAATTAGAAAATTGTACAGGTCATGGGTGGGGTCATCAGGATGCCTTGGATGTATTGCACAATCTATTGATGGGAATTTCCTAATTAATTGGCCTCAATTATCGTAGGAATGTGTGAGCAAGGCACATCAGGTAGAGGCAAGAAAGTGGTTAAATATTGGACCAAACTTGACTATATTAGAGCAAGATCAGAGTGAGACAGTCAGTAGAGTCCAGAGGTTTCTTAGGAAGGGAAATAATATTGTATTTTTTTCATGTTCCTGACTTTATGTAATATAAAGATAGTAGGGTTTTTAGCTAAGGTTTTCCCCATATACATCTTGTGTTGTGTGATTGATAATTATTTCTCTTACTTGTTCATGTGATTATGCGATCGTATTTGGTTTTCGCAAATTTGTAGAATTGATTTAGTTTTTTGTTTTGGTACATTAAAGATGAGTTGAATCTATTTAGATATTTCTACAGAGACATGCAGTTTTTTGCGACGAGGTCCATGGGTTAAACCCCACCAAGACCAGTTAACTTATCAATAAAGAATTAGGACAATGAGTGAGGGCCATGTGGCGCCCTCTCATTGGGCCACATGGTGCTTCTTCATTGGGCCACTTCAACAACCTATGGCCAATGAAAAATTCCAACACAAATGTATGACCTTGTCACATGGTGACATGAGATTGGCTTGTACCACCCACTATGAATTCCCAATCAGTTGTTGATGTTAGCATAAAACTTGCCTAATTAACCTTGTTGTTTGACATTTTAGTTGTTTAGCCAAAAATTCAGAACAAGATAACTTGAGCATATGGTGTCGGTTTGAGGCGATTTAAGCGATGTTGGACTCAGGACAACAAGTACTAGAATTTGGTGCTAGTTTCAGGTGATTTCAATCACTTTCAGCTTTTAGCATATTTCTTATCCCCTGGATCATTCATTCCCACTCAAAGATTTTGGACCACTAAAATTATTGTTTCAATTAGAAAGTGAGTGAGGGTATAGTTTCCTCACTTTTCCAATCTCAATCCACCTGGATTTACTTATATTAGTTCCTTTGAGCCCCACACAAAAATACTCCACATTGCCTCTGCGTGAATTTCTTATCCTCCTGTCAAGAATAGTATCTTGTTGTAATTCGTCTAATTATTCAGGAGAAAATTCTTCTATGGATGGAATTTTAACATTATCTCCTTGATCTTCAATCATAGGAGGTTCACATAATCTCAAGTTTTCCACATTTAAAACAACATAATTTGCATGTATGGTGGAAAATCTATTCGGAAATAATTATTACCAATTTTCTCTAAGATTTTAAAATGACCATATCTGATTGGATTGAGCTTTTTACCTTCATATTGAAGTCATCCCTTGTTGATATATAGCCAAACTTGATCTCCCACCTAGAATTTGTGGTAAACACAATGCTTGGCATGTCTCGCCTTGTACTTGGCTTGACTCTTTTCTAACTGTTCCTATACCATATGATGCATCATTTGAATCTGTTCAATGAAGAACTTAGCTTTGTCTATATCAATGTGTCCATTCACTGCAACATCTTTCCCAAAGATAAAATATAAGGGATATTTTGGTAAATATCCCAAGCATGTCTGAGTTGAATAATTCTTGGCCCTGTTCTAGGCATGTTGGATATAATGTAAGTTGTCATCCCAAAGCTTAAGATGAGTGTTGAAATATCCATGAATGAGATGTAATACTATTATGTTTACCACTTTTTTTTTCTGGACATCAGTTTGCAAATGAAATGATATGATATTATTCAACTTGGTGTCTGTTATCACCCAAAAAAAAAAAATACAAAACATCATTTTGTCAAGTTTGTTTTTGGTCATGATTCAAAATTGGGTTTAGAAGTCAATTTAGGATTTGATCAAGGGTAGGTTAGATTTTCATAAGTTCAAAGCCCATCCTTAAGTTCAATTAAAGTCTTTTTTGAGGTCCATTCATTGTCAAATATCCATAATTTCCATTTGTGGGTCATTTCCTAAAGTTTCGGGTCAAAACTGTGCAATTAGCCAAGAATCCTCGTTTTCGTAGCACCACTAGTTAAAAAAAGTTGATTTGCGCTACAAAAGCGCTAATAGTTCCGTAGCACAAATAGGGAAAAATACACTTCCGGCACTACGAAAGTGCAATTTTTAAATTGTCTTTTCATTTGAGCTGAAATATGTTAGAATATGTTGGGAAATGGTAGGTTAGTGGTATGATGAGTTAGTTAATGATGAGATTCAGTGTACTTACCCACGTTGCAGTCATCATGGTCATGATAGGGTATGAATGAGACATCATTCATTTACGAGATGACATTTTAAATTAAAATATTGCCTAATTGGTCATTCTTGTTTCCTTTGCCTCCATTCGAGTGTCTAAGCTCTGAAGTGTCAAGCCAAACTTGTGGCTGTTCCATTCAAATATTTTCTACATATTAATCAAGTGAGTCTGATATAAACAAATCAAGCAAGGCTGATTCAATTTATCAAGTGAGGCTGACAAGTTTTTTATGAAGCATGGCAGAGGAAAAGAAAGTACACAGAGGGGGACACTTCTTGAGACATGAGCCTGAAGATATGAAGGCCATAATTGAAGACCCAGCAGTGATGGAGGCATTCAGAAGAGTAGGTTTTCTTCAGTTTTGTGAAAAGTTGCAGGGTTGCCACACACAGGTTTCCAAAGAATTTTTCTTGAACTTCAATGGAAAAACTACCAAGGTTGGGATGCTAAGTGTGTCAATTTCACCAGAGATTATTGCTGTTGTGACAGAGATACCAAGAGGTCAAGAAAATTGGTTTAAAGGTTTCAAATTTGATATGGAGAAATGTAAAGAGTTTATGAAACCTGAGTATGCAGATATTGACCTCAATAATGCTATCCCTAGAAGCTTCATCAAAGACACTTATGCAAAGCTTCTGCTCAACATTTAGAGACAACATTTAGAGATATTTTACATGTGAAGGCAGATATCATAAGGTTTACACATATCATTTCAAGCTGCTTCTTCATTTCACTGGTAAGATTTCACTCAATTTTCCTTTTTATCTGCATAGGAGTCTTGCAAAAATGGCTGATAGAGTACAAGCCAAATCTAAAGGTTGTGAAACATCCTTGTTTCATCATGGTTTGATGAAGTTATTGATTTTGAATGAGCTTCAGAAGATAGGCCGAGATTGGTCATCCTTTTTGTTTATAAATGATTTTGAGTTGGAAACCCTAACTCCTGCTAGAAACCCTAAAACTAAAGGAACTCAATCACCACCAGCAGTAGAGTCTAGTCAACCTGTGGTTGCAAAACCAAAGAAATTTTCAAAACTGAAACCAAGGAAACAAGTTGAGAAAAGGATAGAGCAGACACAAATGCTTGATACACCAACTCCATCACATTCAAAACGGAGGTCAAAGATTGTCAAAGAGGCAAAACAGAAACAAGTTGTCAGCAAGTAGGAAATCAAAAGAGTAACAGGAAGTCAAGTAGTGGCATTAAAAGGAAAGACAATTGCTACAGCTACAGAGGACAGCCTAGTAATAAAGGGAAATTTAGATGACATCCTGCATGCTATTAACATAGAGGAGACACCCATTTTTCAAGCTGAGTTCATTGGAGAAGATGAGCATAAACAAAAAAAGGCTAAGTATGAAAAGAAGCTTGAGTTTGAGGGTGAAAATGTAGCCTTCATATTTCAAGCAAGAAAACCTATAACTAGGCATGCTAAGAAACTTAAGGAAGGCAGCAAGGAAGTTAAAGAAACTATTGAGACATCTAAAGCCCTTGAAGAAGTGGTTGATCTCTCATCACCTATAGTAAATCATGCAGCCAACATAACAAAGAAGGGAAAAGAAGAAATGACAGAGTTTAAACATCTTGAGGAGAAATTGAGGTTGGCAAACCAATAAATTGATGTGATGAGAAAGAGGGCTAGAAAGCATAGTGTTGAGAAAGCAGAGTTTAAAAGAATGAAGGCATTGTGGGAAGGTAAAAATGGTTCTATTTTTGAAACTCCAAGCAGTGCAAAGCATTTTTTCACATGGATAGTCCCAACAATAAAGGAGGCCAAATTTGTCAGAGTAATAAATACTCACTTGAGAGCTAATAACAAGATACTTGAAGATCAAGTGGAGGACTTGGCGCAACAACTAAAATTGATTTAGGATGAGTTAAAGAACAAAGGTGTTAAAATGACAATCATTGAAGAGTCAAAAGCTAAATCAAGTGAAGAAGAAGAAGGGACCTCATGAAGGCTGAAATGACTGTGTTTTCAGTTCATATGGATTTTTGATATGATGGAACTAGTTTTATTTTGAGTTTTGGTACATTTTCAATTTTCATTTTGGAAAATTTTGGACAAAACTACCCACTCAGCAGTTTCGTAGCGTAGACAGTGTAAAAAGGGAGAAAAGCGCTATGAAACTGTTGTAGTAGCTTTTCTTGCCCTTTTTCATCAAATTTTGAGGGGTAAAAACATGAATCAAGAACTGAAAATGCTGAGGAGGATGTATTTAAAGATAATGAAGTTAGTTTTGGAGGAAAGAGATCAAGAATTTGAAGAAAATAAGGTAAAAGAGCAGCGCTACGAAACTGTGTTGTTTTCGTAGCACAGTCTATTACAACTCATTTGAACAGTTTGAAGAGGGTTTTGGATAGCTGGAGCTTAGGGAGGATTTTTGGCAGGTGTTACTTAAATTTATAACAATAAAGGACCTCGAAATAACGAGTTCATGATGGTCAGAATGTTTCAAGAGTGCAAAGGACCCTATGCCTAGAAAACAGGGGACTGTTTCCTACATTGATGGAGGTCGGCATTATGGTCATAAAGATTTGAAGCCTATCATCCAGATTCGACCATGTATGAATACACTTGGAAAATTATGTAATTTAGTTTAGATAAGGTTGTTATGGATAGAGATAAGGAGTTTGAATCCTATTTGTAATAGTACTGTTTAGTAGATTAGCTGTCTTTTTGTAATAAATACCATGTCATATGGTTATGCAAGGTGTCAAGAGTCAGGAATTCAATGTATCTAGCACAAGATAAGATTATCTGAGATTGTAAATGGTCTATAAAGGACCAAGAAGTCGAATGTACCAGGGTTGGACATTTTTAGCAAAAGACTGTGCTTATTGTAATTGACTGGTTTTCAGCTAATACAGAGATTTCTACTTAGCCAACTTGAGATTCATAAGGAGTTATAGTTTTTTCTTCTTCTAATTGCATCTTTTATTATCCTATTGCAGTGGTTTTTGTCTATGTTACTCAAAATTCATCTTTTATGCTCTGACTTCCTATATAGATAAAATGACTGTGTTTTTTACAGTTTCACATGTGTATCTCTTGACTAAAACTCTTATATGCCTCAACTTCCATGTTAAGTAGATTTATTGGTTTACTGAAACTATTTTGACTCCATAAGCCCAATCTGTACTTGCTGATGTGATTTTCAACCTACATTTATCATCTATCTGATTATTACCCCACATAGAGTTATCCATCTATATTTTTATCAAAAATCATTAACCCTTTGAGAGAGCCCTCTCAGGTTGAGGAGGCTAAGTCTTAATCAAAATATTGGTTTGAAATAGTTACATGATATTGATTTGATTAGCAGCCTATCAGGTCCAATTTTGTGATAACAATGTCCATGATTTTCCAGAAACTTGACCAAACATTCCTGACAAATCGAGAATATCAATCAGAAATAATAAAAGTGGGCAACCAAAATGTAGCCATACATTTTGAAAGAGAATTTGTGTAGTTTTTTTAGTTGTAATCTGCTTCTTACAATGCATCACAATACATATTTTTTTGTAACAATACACAACAACATATAAATAATCATGACCTTTCCTAGACATAGGTAGTCCTCCAACAAAATCCATGGAAATATTTTGCCAAGGACGAGAAGGAATAAGAAACCAATATGCAAACACAACTTTCTATTGCTAGGTTTACTAGTATCACACATGGAACATCCTCTTACATATATTCAAACACTTCCATTCATGTGAGGCCAATAAAAATACCTCTCTAATTATGCAATTGTTTTTCTTACACCAAAGTGACCAACAATAGGAGAAGTATGAGCTTCCATTATGACATTTACTCTTTCACCCCGTGGAACACATAACTTTCCAAAATGATACAACGAATTGTGATGAACATGATAATCCAACTCTTAAATATTATTTCCTTGAATCAAAGTTGCATAAAAATATTTAAAATCATCATATTGAGCATATTGTTCAATATAGATTTCATGCATGATTGAGTTATGCTTAAGAATGGCAGATGCATTAACAATAGGCCTTGACAACAAATCAAAAAATTTGCTGCATATACCTTTCTTGTACCTTATTACCAGATGGAATTATTGTAGAAATCAAATCCATCTGAAATGCCTTGCTTGTTGTATCTTGGTTTGTGATCGTAAATATTGGAAAGGTTGATTGTCAATGAATAATCGTACCTTTACCAATCAAATAATTCTTTGATTTCTTCATGCTTTGTACCAAAGAATACAACTCTTTATCATAAGTTGGATAGTTAATTACTTCATTGGCAAATGTTTCAAAATGATAACAAATAGGCTTACCATGCTGCATCAAAATTGCTCCCATGGCATATTCACTTGCATCGGTTTGAATCTAAAATGGATGCTTAAGATATGGAAGTGCAAGAATTGGTATTATAGTTATTTTCTCTTTCAATGTATCTAAGGATTTTTTCTGCTTGCCTCCCCACTAAAAGACCTATTTCACACTTTTCAAAGCATGTAGTGGAGCTACAATAGATGAGAAGTTAGCAATAAACTTTCTCCAATATTGGGTTGCTCCCAAAAAGCTCCTAACTTCTGTTACATTATTGGGCTTAGGCCAATTCATAATGACCTAAAATTTTGAGGGATCAATCTTCAATTTCCCCCATCCTACAATATGACCCAAAAAAAGTAAAAAGGTTTTCCCAAATTCACACTTAGACATCTTCAAATACAAATTTTCTCTTTTTAAGACATATAAAACTTGCTTAACATGTTTGACATGATCTTATCAAGTCCTACTAAAAATATGAATATAATATAAGTAGACTATGAAAAAATCATCAAGGAATGGTCTCAAGACATCTTTCATAACTCTCATGCCATGTTACAGGTGCATTGAAAAGCCCAAATGGCATAACTAACCATTCAAACAAACTTTTTTTTTTCTTGAAAGAAGCCTTCCAAATATCGCCTTCAGCAATTCTGATTTGATGATAACCGCTTCTTAAATATAACTTAGTGAAATATACAAAATCCTTTAATTGGTCCAACGAATCATAAATATGAGGAAGAGGATACTAATTTTTTACCGTGATTTTGTTCAAATCCCTAAAATCCACACACATGAGTCATGTACCATCCTTATTTGGAACCAAGACAATAGGAGACCAATAAGGAAATGTACTAGGCCTGATCATCCCTTTGTCAAGCAACTCTTGAATTTTATTCTTGATCTCTGCATTCTCCAAAACTGACATTTTGTATATGCCAATGTTTGTAAGAGGTGCACATCCTACTGCAATTTAATCTCATGTTGCATTCCCCTTTTAGGAGGAAACCCTTCAGGTTCATGAAACATCTTATCATATGAATTAACAACTTCAACCAAATCATGTTTTAGTTTTGAATCACATCCTTCGAAAGCTTCAAATTCAACATTATCTTTGGGTTTATCATCAACAATAAAAAATTATTAATAGCATTTATAATCCTTTTCATTTGACCAACACTTACAAGAGACAAATTCATATTATTGCGATGTGCTCTAACAATATACTCAATCTAATATTTAAAAATATGACATGTTTTCTCATGATTACAGAATGGCTTTTCGGTCATACAATTATGGTCTCCCTAAAACAATTCCACATATGTCAAGTGGTACAACATCAAGCTCTAGCTCATCTTTAAATCTTGCAGTGATAGTGAACTTAAGTTTACATTTTCTCGGACCTTTCAATTTGGAATTTTCACATATGCAGCCCAAAGGGTGAGGTTTAGGATTTGATATAGTTTCTAAGTTTAGTTTCTTGACCATAGCTTCATAAATAAGGTTAACTTGGAATCTGTTAGTGTCTTCCAGTCCTGCCAGTCTCCAGAGATGAAATATGCTGTTACAAGGTTTGGTTAGGGTCTTAAGTCCAATTTTCATGGTTTCAATAGGTCTTGAAATAAAAATTTGGTCACTGGATAGTGTGTTTAGGTGTTTTACTACTCCTTTCAGTCCATGTTTTGGTCTTGCCATCACTCATTTTGATGTGTAATTAGTGAAATTTCTCCATCACCATCTTAGTCACATCACCATGGTCATCATTCAACTCATTTCATGTAGTGTCACCATTAGGTCTTAGGGTCAAAATCATAAAATCAGTCATTTCGCCATTAAATTCAGCATTGAAGGAGTAGTAATAGTAAAAAAATTCAATAAATTTTTTAAAATTATAATTTCATTTCAATCATGATGTAATATGTTTCTTAAGGTTTGAAAGCTGCAGTTTCAAAATCAAAAAGTGAAAAAAGACTTGGTGGGGCCACTTAACCACCAATGGAGAAAATAATTTTTCAAGCTATAAAAGACAAAAAAGATCTTTCATTTTCTCATTTTATTTTCAATAGACTTCTCTCCACCTTGAAATACCACTTTCACCCTTAGAACAACAATTTGTTTTCCCAAGAGTACCATCTCTCCTATGCATTGCACACTCGTTGTGCATCCGCTATGATTTCTTCATTTTGGCGCAAATTATCATCTCAAAGGATTTATACACCATCAATAAGGTTTAAACACGTCTCTTAAAAGAAATTGGGCATCCAAATCACCTCTTTTATCTTCATTTCATTCTTGGAAAGAGAAATTCCAATTTTCTAGGGTTTTTAGTGCATTTTCTTGGTTTCATGTTCTCATTGAAAATTGCTAAGTAAAACCCTAATATTGAAGCTCACTCACCTTCCCCCACATGTTATACACTCTACTAATCATTTCCAATCATTCCTATCCCTAATTTACCCTATTTTCCTACAAACTCTAGCCTAGACTAGACATTCCTAGGCTAGGACAGTGTTTTCCCATTTTGGACCCCTTCCCCTCACTCATTCCCTGAAATTTCACCTCTTCCTACTCCCTAAAACCTATCCCTACCTCCATAAAGTTACCCAAGGATTTAGGAGACTCCTAACCCCTTCATCTCATTTCATTCCTAAAAACTGCCCAAATCCCATGTTTGTCCCTACACCAAACCCTAATTCCCCTTCCAATTGAGCTAGGTTTTCAATGGATTCTGAAACCACTGAGTATAAGAGGCATAAGGAAGGTCAGATCATTAATTATGAGCCTACAAAATTCCAATAAATTAGGTTTCTCAGGTAAGAATCAAGCAGTTGAATAAAAGGTTGAAAGAAACCCTAATGAGGCAAAAAGAGAAGGATAGGCTTGATTTGTTAGCTGATGCCTCTCTCATGGTCTAACACATCCTTATGTCACTTCAAGGAGCAAGTTTGGACTAGTTTTGAGCAAATTTGCAATTTTTTCGACAAATTTAGAAGTTTTTTGGCGTTTTGGAAATTTTGCATAGCTTTTCATCCAAAAGGGTAGCGAACCTCATGGTGCGCTTTTTTTGGGGGAATCCAAATGAATTTTTTTTTTAATTTCTTGATTGCTTTTGATCTATATATTAACTTCAGCTATTGGGAGAGCCATTTTCACACATTATGGTGGGTGAAAAAGTTTAAAAACTACCAAAAAAACAACTTCCTGCCATGTTTTTTAGAGGCACGCTACGTTTTTTGAGTAGTTGTGGGAAAAATTATTTTTGGAGGGTTAGAAATAGTATTTTCCAGTGCTTGAAGATTCTATGATGTAGTAGATAGGTAGATATTTGTCTATCATCTTTCATATCTTGATTTGGACCTCGAGAACCCCTCCAAAAGTCACTTACAAGGAGCAGCCTATGTTTTCTCCAAGCATGCTATGTTTTTGCCTGGAACTCATTTTTTTAGTTTGCTCAGTCTAGTTCAACTTTTACTGATGTAATTTGTAATTTTTGCAGTTGTGATGATGCATTGAGGTGTAATTATGCTTTTCAAAGTAAAAATTTAGTATATCATGCTTGTATAGGTTCTTATGGTCAAATGAAACAGTTTTAGGCCAATTTGGGAGTTTGTTTTAACTTCCCTAATCTTTGGGTTTTGGTTGGAGGATTTTTTGTAATTGATTCTATACTGAGAAATTCGACCTTAGGAGAGAGGACGATGTTTTCTATGTTCTATATGTATATATTTTTGACTGATGCTCCAAGTTGGACATCAGAGGGTGGAACTCTTGTAACTTGTACTTCATATTTTTATACAGGAAATCAAAGGACCAGTTGCAGCTATTATTCAGGAATTTTCATGTTGTAATTTTTTGTTATTGTATTTTATCTGTTATAGTTTTATGTAAATGATATACCTTTCTGCTTTCCATATCTTCCTTCTTTAGTGATTTTCCTAAAATATTTATAAGAAGAATTATTTCATGAAATATTTTTTTTGTTGTGAATGTTATTATATGTAATCTTCCTTATTGTTTAATGAATTCATGGTGCACATGCTCATTAATATCTCCTTTCTCTATCTTGCTCCTCCATATCTCTTGCAGCTGTAAAATTTGATACTTTGAAATAATTATCTAATTTTCATCCCTGATCCAATAGAAAAACCATAAATCTTTCAAAACCCTAGAGATAAGCCTTCTAGCTTAAAATCCACTCTTGCACCAGTTAGATCCTTGGTTGTGTTTTTCATAGAGAGAGCCCTCTCTGGTTTGGTAGGGCTAGCTACCAAAATAAAATCTTGGTTTGAGGTTACCTCTATTGATATCATTTTAGCCTTAGGACATTGTGGAGGCTAACATTTCTAGCACCGTTTCCGGGGAACAAGGTGACAGATCTTCCCCAGGAAAGCACAAAATTGATCATATCTAATTACTAATGGTGGACAATGATCATACAGAGGAAGGTTGAAATCATCCACCTGGCGACTCCAAATCAGTTTCGAAATCAAATCCAAAGACTCCACTGGAGGATGAACCTTAAAAATAAATACATGAAAGGACAACATGGGAAGATCAAGTATTAAACTTGGAATTTCATCCAAGACATCATGTTCTTTGTCGTGAATTATTTTTTATCTTTTCCTGAGAATGTCAAGAATTTTTTTCAAATTATATTGTATTTGAAAAAATATCCCAGACCTGTATTTGATTCTTTTCCTCTAAAAATTGTGGATACAAATTCTCCTTACGCTTTTGATCTTGGTCAAGATCCTTCTTCTGAAACTTATTTTGACCATCTTCAACTTGATGAGCCTCAAGAGATCAAGAATAATATTACAGCTTCTATACATACTCCTATACCTTGTAAAATTCCAAATAGATATAAGCCAATCATCTTACCTCCTATACTACATGATTTCCCTTAGAATTATTACAAATGTGTTCCTAGGTGTGATGGAGAATATGGTAACATCACTGCTGAGAAACACATTCAGAGTTTTGAAAATTTTCTCGACCTTTTTGAGGTTGAAGAAGATGATTCCAGTATCAGTATGTTTGCTCTATATTTACAAGGCGAAGCTAAGAAATGGTTCAAAAACTTGCCAGCTGCAAGAATTTTCAATTTTTGTCAATTTGTGAAAGTATTAATTGATAAATGGGTGATCAAGAGGAATCCTTTTCTGACTATATAGAATATAATCATTTGAAAAGACATCTAGGAGAAACAGTGCAACACTTTTCAGCCAAATTCAATCAAGTATATCATTCATTGTCTGCTGATATAAAACTGCGTCCAAGTTCAGCTCTCTTACACTACCAGGATGCCTTTGATCTAGAAATGGAGTTTCAATTGAGAGAAAGGAACACTACAACACTCAAAAAAATGCAGGAAAATGTGATAGGTGTGGAAGCTAATATGTTGGTTAAAAGGTCAAAGTTGGAAGAAAAAGAGAGGGATAACATATAGAAGGATCACTTGGCATCTTTAGAAGACAAGCTCGACATTTTGGTAAGTACAATGGAAAAAATGATGCAAAATATCATCATGAGAGATGAATTTGTTGTTCAACAAAAACATGTCCCACTTATTGCGTTAGAAGAAGAGGTTGTTGGCCCTAACCATTTTCTTGCTAATTCCAATTACCATATATCAGAAAATGATTGTTTTACGTATTCATTTATGGACAGTCATGAAAATGGATTTGTATATCAGCCTGTGGAGAAACAATCTGCTGACCTAATGTCTATGCTTGATGAAATTTCTTATATTTATGATTTATCTAAGTATGATCAGTATGATGATGACTATGTTATTGAAATCGAGGCTGACTTTTGAAGGCAATAAGTGGCATGTATTTGGGAGGAATAAGTTCAATTACAACAAATCAAATATATAACTCATCCTATACATATCAATCATGGCAGAAATTAATAGAATTCAGAAAATTTCTAAGTAAGTGAAAGTTATTTTCCCTTGTGTTTTGCTTCATTTCAATTACTGAAAGAAGACATTCCTTGAATTAGAAATCAACGGTCTTTCAGTTTTGATATGGAGCGTGGAGAAGACAATGAACTTCTTGATCATGACTCCTTACCCTTGTGTCTCTCCTCATTTGAAAAAATAAGAGAAAACTATAAGCAAGCAGATAAGCGAGTTTTCAACAGTAGAAATGGGCAACCTTATCATGAATTGGTTGAGGATATCACTTGTGATATTAAAGTTTTTTTCACTCTGGAATCACAACCACTGAGTTACATTGAGTTTCAGACCATAGATCAAAGCTTAGAACCTAAAACATATTATTAATTGATGCAAGATAATTCTGTACCATTAAGTTTTGATGCATTTCAGTTTTTGAGGAAATTTTTTTATAATATATCTCAAGAAAAGGATGAAAAGCCTATAGAAAATCATGTAGTCTCATTGGAAACAATGTATAAAAAGTTGCAGCAGTCTTCTCAGTTTTTCCATGATCCAATAGCCGACGTTTTGGATAATATTTGTAGTCAAATTTGTTCTCCATTAGCTAGTTATGAGCTTCAAAACAGAGATAATAAAAATTCGATCAGGGAACTGGCTTCATTGTTTTATTCAACAATACTCTCATTACAAATTTCATCCAAGAAACTGCATTCATATTAGGAGAGTAGCGATAAAGAAGAGGTTGTATTAGATCCTCTTGCACATGATGATATTCCCCCAGGATTATAAAATGAAAGGAGTGCTTCTGTTTCTACTGAGTTTCAAGACAGGGTAACATTTCAGATTTTTGAGGATCCTTTTACTGATTTGCTACATCTGGCAAGGAAGATTTATTTTCTTGTATTTATGGACTAGAAGCACATTTTCACTAGATATTTGGAGTTGTATAGTTCTTATCTTTTCTTTCTGCTCAAGGAAAATGTGAGCGTGATTATAGTAAGTAGCCATTTGTTGGATTGGTTACACTGGAAAGATCATTTCACATGATTGTACATATGTCTTCAGGAGGTGGGTGGTTTTCATTAGGATTTGAAGCTCTCAAGTCTCGATGATATGCTGCCATAGATAAGTTTTGTAAGTGTTGTTGCAATGAGTAGTTAGTGTTTTTTAGTCAAGTCAGTTCAGTTTGTCTGTCAGTTTTCAGTATTGAGTTTTGTCTCTTTATTTTTTACTCCATGCACAATGGATAATTCTACTTGGTCTACAGTGTTCTTTACACCTCGAAGGAGTTGCCATCCCCAGCTGGAGCCAATGTTAGTGTCTGCCAGTCTTGCCAGCCACCAATGATCAAATATTCTCTTACAAGATTTGGTTAGGATCTTAAGAAAAAAAATGTATGGTTTCAATAGGTCTTCAAATAAAAATTTTGTCATTGTCTAGTGTGTCTAGGTGTGTTACTAATCCTTTCAATCAATTTTTTGGTCTTCCCATTATTCATTTTGATGTGTCATCAATGAAATTTATCCATCACCATCTCAATCACATCAACATGGTCATAATTCAGCTCATTTCAAGTAGTGTCACCATTAGGTCTTAGGTTCAAAATCATAAAATCAGTCATTTCGCCATTAAATTCAACATTGAAGGAGTATTAATACTAAAAAATGTTCAATAAATATTTTAAAAGTGTAATATCATTTCAATCATGATGTAATATGTTTCTTAAGTTTTGAAAGTTGCAGTTTCAAAATCAAAAAGTGAAAAATACTTGGTGGGGCCGCTTGACCACTGTTATCACCAAAATAGGACCCTAATAGGCTGTTGATCAGACTACCTCAGTGCAACTATTTCAAACCAATATTTTGGCTGAGGCTTAGCCTCCTCATCCTGAGAGGGCTCTCTCAAGGGTTAATGATTTTGAATAAAGATGTAAATAGATGGCTAACTCTATGGTTTATGATTTTGTAGGTTTGTCAGTTGAAAGATGGAGAGTAGCTACCATTGGGCTATGGATTCAGTGACAGGGATTAAGATAACAAAATAGTTCTTCTTATAAAATTGAGGCTTGTATATACTTCAATGAAAGAGTGACACATTCAGGAAAGTCTCAATATCTTAAGGTTCAAAGGAAGTCAGAGCACGAGTGCATGAATTCTGAGTAATGATACCTCAAGATATTGAAAGCAAAGTATTTAACAGAGACTTATCAAAGCTTAACACTTAAAGGAAGTCAGAGCATGAATGACCATGAATTCTGAGTAATAATTATTAGACATTGAAAGAAACCATCCACAGATAGGACCTAAGAACTCAATTCACCATGATTTAACACTTAAAGGAAGTCAGAGCATGTTCCCATGAATTCTGAGTAATAAGCATTAAAACTATGGAATTAAAACATATGATAGAAGATAAAGCTCACTGAAGTACACTAAGAATCTCCACCTTATAAAAGTTAAACTTCTTCTGTATATATTAGTGCATCCAAAGCATTTACAAAGTACATTGTTCTGATAACATTTTCCAACCCCTCATACATCGAATTTTACACTATTTATAAGCACTTAGCCTTTGCAACAAGTCTGCCAAGTGGCTAGACCATTTAAATTTCAGCTAACACTTAAAACTAACCATAAACTAGATTCTAGAGACTAAGATTGACACCTTTTCAAAATAAGAGTAAGATTCCTACTAGGACTTAAACTCCTAATTATTACATTCAAAAAAAATTATCCAAATCTTCCTCGAAAGGAATCCAATATTTTATCATGCTGATAATTAAAAAAATATTAACACCATGACTGCCTTCGTGAGATAAATTTTCCCATCATTTAGGAGAAGTTATTTTGATGACCTGGCACATGTAGACTAGTATCTTTCAAACTATTTCTTTTACTGAAAATCTCCATTTGTAAAATCTGATACTCTTTGTGACCCTGATATTCTTCGACACCCTGATGATGAATAGGTTTAAACATGCTTAAGCTTCCTCCCCCTTTCCATCATTTATCATGAAAATTCAACTTGTTTTCCAAAAACTCTATTTTGAGCTACAAAATTAGCTTGTTTTAGTAGCACACATAAAAGGATGATATGTGGTACCCTTATGTTGCTCTTTACCATTAGAGGATATTTAATGATAAAGAAAAAACTAGATATATCTTTCAAAAATTTTCATTTCCATCAGTTTAGGTCTCTCAAAACCAAAAAGAAATCTTCAGAAATTCTGCAGCAAAAACTGGGCTTCAAGCCTGACACTTGACGCGGAATTGCCTAATATTTTGGAGATTTGAAAAAACTTAGATCTGAGCTTCAGAAAAGTATATGAACATTCCTGCATGCAGTTTACTGATAATTTAAGACAAAAATATCATGATCTAATTGTTACCTCCTTATCTATCAGCAGTTTCAAATAGCTTTGTTCATGATTCCTCTTTCCAAGTCTCCTTTCTTTGATTCTGTCTTCATCAACTCCATCTCTTCTTTTAGCTCTTTCAATTGTCTTTGAAGGCTTCTTCTCTTTTCTTGTAAACATAAATTCCTCTTTCTTGTATGTGACACTATGATGCATAAAATCTGTGTCCTCTTCAACAAATTTTTGTATTTTGCAACAGAAGTCTCAAAATAAGTAACTTGTTCATTTACTTTCTTCTCTACCTCATCTATCATCTCTCTATATTTCTTATATCCTTCCAGATCTTTCTTTGTCTTAGAAAATTCATCCTTAACAGCTTTCAATTGTTCTTCCAAAATCTCCTTTTCAGTTTTCTCTATAACCTCGTCTTTTCCTTTTCTATGTTTGATTGTTTCTTCTTTGTCTTTGCTCTGTCTTTTAGAAGAATCTATCTCAAGTTTCCTTTGAAACTTTCTTTTAGGTTTATCTTTCTTCTTATCCTTGGTAACCTCTGTTTCACTTGGTGATATGACAATAAATTATTGTGTCATTTCTCCCTTTCCTTTATCTTCCTTCTGTTTACTATCACCAATAGTAATAGTTTCTGATATTTGTGACCTAGTGAGAGGTTTTCGAAGTTTGAAAAGAAAGGTTGAATCTTCTGAAGAGTATTCCAATTTCTTGACTATGAATCCCTCACCTTTGGCTTTATATGTTTTAACTTTAGCTGATTTCACCATAGGAGTTTCTGCAATGTCTATAGCCTGTAGAATGTCTTCAAGTCTACCTTTACCTTTAACATCTTCTTCATCATTTCCTTTAGATCTCTTGGCTTCAGATTTAATCTTGTTGTCTGTAACATTTTTCTTAGTTTTCTTTCTAGTTCTAGTTGCTGGAGGTGATGATGTATCTTGGACTAAATCAGCTTCCTCTACTAAGTCTTTATCTGTAACCTTTAAACCTTCATGTTGATTTCTCTCTAATTCTAAAGTAGCATTGACATTCATTTCTTTCTTGGAAGAAGAGGTTTTAAGCTTGGAGACTTTCCTTGGAGATAAAACATCTAGCTCATATCCATTCATGAACAAGAATGATGCCCAATCTCTGTTTAGTTTAATTAACTCCTCCAGAACTAGCAATTTCATCAATCCATGGTGAAAAATAGAGGTTTCATTCCTTTCAAGTCTCCCTTGCACCTTGTCTACCATTTTCCCAAGACTTCTAAAGAGATAGAATGGAATATCTATCAACTTCTTCCCTGTGAAGCAAAGCAATAATTTGAAATGATACATATAAATTTTCTGAAAACGACCTTCACATGTAAAATATTTTTGTATGAATGTTAACAACTTGGAAAATTCATCTTTAATACAAGTTCTAGGAATTCCTTCAGTAATTTTAATCCCTGCATGCTCCGGCTTTAAGTAGCCATCACAAATTTTCAAATCGAATTTGGTAACTTTAAACCATTCCTCTCCAGTTCTCGAGATCCCAATTGCTTTAGAGATACTATTAGGTAAAATCGGGATATGAAGACAACCTACCTTTTTAAATGTACCTCTGAAACTACCCACAAAGTCTCGTGATACCTATTGATGATGCCCTTGCAATTTCTGAAAGAATTCAATGCACCCTGCCTTTGTAAATAACTCGGTGAAATATTGTTCCTCCAAGACTAAATCCGAAGCTGTAAGTTCATATCTGAATGGAAAAAATCCTTTATAAACCTTATTTTGTGTAGCCATTTCCTGTGTTATGCAGTGGTGGCCTTCCTTATAACTTAACACCTGTTTGGGAGAATACCCTTGATGACAGAGAGCAGATAAAATGGAAATAAAATGATATAACAGCCAGGGTTTCTAATAGGGAGCTTATTGACAGAGAGCTACTTTGGTAGCAAATGATGAGCGCAGAAAAACAAAGTGAAAGAGATGAGAGATAAGCTTTCAAAAATGGAATGAGAAGACATAAGACAAATGATGATTGATATGAGAAAGTGCATAAATTTTAAATGATGGCTTTATTCTAGCAGCAGGTCCTTGAAATTCTAAAACACTAACCATTCATCATTACTCTTTAAACTGTTAAAAGTTGGGAGAGTTTTCGTAGCACGTTTCATTTGACAGATGTTAGTTTCGCTACGAAACTACTAGGTGTTTCTGTAGCGAATTCGTTAATTTCGTGTAGTATTTGCTGTGGACTCAAACAGTTTTATGAAAAATGGCCATAGTTTGGACTTATGATCATTTCAAAGTATCTATTCAGAACACACCCCTTCGATGTGACTTGGAATCATTTCTAACCCCTTATCCAAAGTTTTAAAAACTTAAATACACCATAAAATTTATCATTTTATGATATCTTGCAACCTAACCAATTTGAAAGAGAATTATGAATGATTTTCAAGCATGAGATTTTGAAAATTTGAGGTGTGATAACAACCACCAAAGGCGAAAATAAAATTTCAAGCTACAAAAGACCAAAAAGAGCTTTATTTTTCTCATTTCATCTTCAAGAGACTTCTCTCCACCTTGAAATACCACTTGCACCCTCAGAACAACAATTTGTGTGCCCATGAGTGCCATCTCTCCTTTGTGATGCGCCCTCGCTGCGCATTCTTCATTATGGCACAAATTATCATCTCGGATGATTTTATACATTATAAAGCATGTTTAAACACATCTCTTACAAGTAAGTGGGCATCCAAATCACCTCTTGTGTCTTCATTTCATGCTTGGAAAGAGAAATTTCGTTTTTCTAGGGTTTTTAGTGCATTTTCTTAGTTTCATGTTCTCATTGAAAATTGTTGATTAAAACCCTAAGATTGAAGCTCTCTCACCTTCCCCCACATGTTATACACTCTCCTAATCATTTCCCATCATTCCTACCCCTCATTTACCCTATTTACCTACAAACCCTATCCTAGACTAGAGATTCCTAGGATGGGACTGTGTTTTCCCCTTTTGGACCCCTTCCCCTCACTCATTCCCTGAAATTTAACCTCTCCCTACTCCCTGAAATCTATCCACACCCTCCTAAATTTACCCAAGAATTAAGGAGACCCATAACTCCTTCATCTCCCTTCATTCCTAAACACTTCCCAAATCCCCTGTTTTTCCCTACACCAAACCCTAATTCCCCTTCCCAATTAGCTAGGTTTTCAATGGATTCTGAAAACACTGAGAAGAAGAGGCATAAGGGAGCTTCGATCAGTAGGTATGAGCCCACCAAAGTCTAAGAAATCAGGTGTCTCAAGTAAGAATCAAGTAGTTGAAAAAAAGGTTGAAAGAAACCCCATTGAGGAAAAAAGAGAAGGATAAGCTTGATTTGTTAGTTGATGCCTCTCTCATGGCCTAACATATCCTTATTTCACTTCAAGGAAAAATTGTGGACTAATTTTGAGAAAATTTGGAAAAAATTTGACAAATTTAGAAGTTTTTGGGGATTTTGGAAAATTTTCACAGCTTTTGGTCCAAAAGGGTAGCGAGCCTCACGTTGTGGTTTTTTGGGGGGCATACAAATGACACAATTTTTGCATTTCTAGATTTATTTTGACTTGTACATTAAATTCATCTATTGGGAGAGCCATTTCAACACATTCTGGTGGGTGAAAAGGTCAAAAGAATACCAAAAAAAACACCTTTCTGCCATGTTTTTTAGAGGCACACTATGTTTTTGGAGTAGTTGTGGGAGAAATTATTTTTGGAGGGCTAGAAGCAGTATTTTTTAGTGCTTGAAGATTCTATGATGTAGTAGATAGGCAGATATTTCTTTATCATCTTTCATATTTTCATTTGGACATCGGTAACCCCTCCAAAATTTTCTTACAAGCAACACACTACATTTTCTCCAGGAACGCTATGTTTTCAGGAAATTCACTACGTTTTTGCTTGGAACTCATTTTTTTTCAATTTGCTCAATCCAGTTCAACTTTTTCTGATGTAATTTGTCATTTTTGGGATTTTGGTGATGCATTTAGGTGTAATTATGCTTTTCAAAGTAAAAATTTAGTAGATTCATGCTTGTATAGGTTCTTATGGTCAAATGAATCAGTTTAAGGCCAATTTGGGAGTTTGTTTTATCCTCCCTAGTCTTTAGGTTTTGGTTGGAGGATTTTGTGTAACAGATGCTATACTAAGAAATTCGACCCTAAGAGAGAGGAAGATGTTTTCTATGTTCTATACATATCTATTTCTGATTGATGCTCAAGATTGGACATCAGAGGGTGTAACTCTTGTAGCTTGTACTTCATATTTTTATACAGGAAATCAAAGGACCATTTGCAATTATTATTCACGAATTCTCATGTTGTGAGTTTGTGATATAATATTTCTCTATTATAGTTTTATATAAAGGATATACATGTCTCATTTCCATATCTTCCTTCTTCAGTGATTTTCCTTAGGGATTTATAAGCAAAATTCTTTCATGAAAGCTTTTTTTTTGTGAATTTCATTCTATGTAATCTTCCTTTTTATTTAATGAATTCATGGTGCACATACTCATTAAGATCTTCTTTCTCTTTCAAACCCTAAATTACACTGACAAACTCATAATCCCATCACAAAAGCATAGCTATCTTGATCCTCCAAATCTCTTGAAGTTGTAACCTTTGATAATTTGACCTAACTTCTTGATTTTCATCCTTGATCTAGTAGAAAAGCCCTAAATATTTCAAAACCCTAGAGTTGATCTATCTAGCATAAAATCCACTCTTGCAATAGTCATATCATTGGCTGTGTTTTTCATAGAGAGAGCCCTCTATAGTTTGTTAGGGCTAGCTGCCAAACTAAAATCTTGGTTTGAGGTTACCTCCTTTGATATCCTTTCATCCTTGGGACATTATGGAGTCTAACAAGATCCAAAATAAAAAAGGTATAAACTTTGGTATGTTTTGTAATGACCTTAATATGGAAAAGCTCAATTATTTCTTTATCATTTTGAGACTCAATAGGATTACTAGAAGAACTAGTATAAAAAACCTAAATCTTTCAAAACCCTAGAGCTGAGCTATCTAGCATAAAATCCACTCTTGCACTAGTGAGATCCTTGGCTGTGTTTTTCATAGAAAGAGCCCTCTCTAGTTCGGTAGGGCTAGCCGCCAAACTAAAATCTTGGTTTGAGGTTACCTCCTTCGATATCCTTTCAGCCTTGGGACATTATGGAGTCTAACAGGATCTGCTATACAAAAGGGTATAAAATTTGGTATGTTTTGTAATGACCCTAATATGGAAAAGCTCAATTATTTCTTTATAATTTTGAGACTCAATAGGATTACTAGAAGAACTAGTACTTGCATTAGAAGTTTTACCTTTCATTCCCATGGATATGATTTTGGTATCATCTCTTGAATCAGATCCTAGACCTTATTGAGTTGTTTCAACAATCTTTTGTTGTTAAAATGGCACCCAAGGGGGATTTTGATTTAATTTTCCCTTTTATTTAAATTGGAAAAGAAATTGTAATTTCATCTCATGACAACTTGTATTAGTTAAATGATTCAAGAAGACTTAGTGAGCTTAGGAAATTCGAGTTGAGGGTCAAAGAGGAGGCATGTAGAATTATTCCTATATTTTAGGGGGTCTAGTTATAGTTATTAGTGAGTTGTAATTAGTTAACTCAATTAGTTGAGTTAAAATAAGTTGAACTAATTCTAATTGAGAGATGAGCTAGTGATAGGTCCATTGAATTAAATATGATTTAATTCACAAGTAGTGATCAATCAGTTAACTAATAATTCAGTATAAATAGTTGTTGCATGTCAGTTCTAAGGAAGGCTCAGTTGAGATTGAGGTTAAAGGGAAGATAACTATCAGTTGTATAGTTAGAAAATTGTACAGGTCATGTATGAGGTCATCGGGATGCCTTGAAGGAATTGTGCAATAAATTATTGGGAATTTCCTTATTAATAGGTACATAATTCCTTTAGGAATGCTTAAGAAAGGCTGGTTAGATAGAGGTTGACACTTGGTTAATTATTTGACTGATTCTTCCTAGATCAGAGTGAGACAGTCATCACAGTGCTTAGGTTTCTCAGTGAGGGAAATAGTATTGTATTGTTTCATGGTCTTGACTTTATGAAATATATAGATAGCAGGGTTTTGAGCAATTTATTTTCCCATATACATCTTGTTTTATGCGATTGATAATTTATTTCTCTTACTTGTTATATGATTGTGCAATCGGAATTGGTTTTTGCAATTTGTAGAAGGATTCAGTATTTTGTTTTAGTACATTAAAATATCAGATTGAATACCTTTGGATAACTTCTACATGGTATCAGATCACCAAGAATCATAATAGAAGAGAAGAACAAAAGTTTTTTTTTAACAGGTACATCAAATTTGCATATTTATTATTCAGGATCAACACCAGATCAAGATTTATTTCAATGGATTGAGACATGAATATGCCCTTGAGGGAAATTTTAATTACATATCATAGAAGGACATGATGGAGGAAGTGTTAGAGGACAAAATTCTGAAGGCATTCATTGACAGTGATATTACCTAGCCCACAGCAGTAGATGCTCCACTTCTTGGTGCATGGAAGAATAATGTAGCAAAGGCAAGAAGGATATTGTTAGAGGGAGTTTGATATCATATTGTATTGAGTCACCATGGAAAGGAAAATCCATATGCTATGTGGAATGCTATGACATATCTATTTCAGAATAATAGTGACCACAAGATGCTTGCGCTGAAATACAAGCTCAGAAAGATCAAGATGGAGAAGGGCGGCACGATCCAAAAGTACTTGACGAAGTTCACTCAATGTTGAGATGAGCTTGGAAGTGTTGGGATAACAATTTCTTAGGATGATTTGGTGAATCTAGCTCTTCTAGGCCTTCCCAAGAGTTGGAATAGCTACCAAGACTCTATGAATGGGAGATAGAAGTTATCAAACTAGGAGCGATTATGATCTAACTTGGTACAAGAATAGATTCGACAGAGCACCATAGATGGATCATCATCAAACACTGACGATGAGGAGAATTGTGCCTTGGATGGAAAGGAGAAGAAAGGAAAAGGGAATGCATCCCATTCCAAATTGGATTTTGTCAAGGTAGGAAACAAGCGAGACTTGTCAAAAGGTGAAATGTTTTCACTGTCACAAACATGGACACTATGCCAAAAATTGTCCACAAAAGAATACCAAAAAGAAGGCCTCGGGAGGAGTAAAAGTTGAAGCACTTTCTTCACAGTTTGAGTTGGATTTCACTCTCATCACATGCATGGTGTCATCAGTGATGGGTTTTGCGTGGTACTTGGATAGTGGAGCCTTGTTCCATATGACCGAAAACAAAGAATTATTCAGTAGCTTGGAGGAGAAGGATCTCCATATGCTCATCAATATGGGTGATGACGAGAGGTATAACACTACCATCAAGGTACAATTACTATTTAGAGAGAGTCAGGTAAACCCCTCACATTAAAATATGTAATGTATGTTCCTGGTTTAAAGAAGAATTTGGTTTATGTTTCTATGTTGGAAGATCATGGCTATGATGTGATCTTTAGTGAAGGAAAGATGATCCTTTATCACAAAGCCATGGAACATGTGAACAAGATTTGGGTTCGAGTAAATAACCTATACAAATTGGATGTAGAAAAATATGTTTCATTAAGCACGCAAGCAAAGAAGGTGGAGAGCAAGGACATCAGTGAGATATGGCACAGGAGATTGGGCCATCTACACCATGGCGCTTTGAAGATCATGGAGCAGATTTATAAAAGACTTCCAAAGGGTGCACTTGCGTAGAGAGATACATGCAAAGGGTGTACATTGGGGAATTATACCAAAGCCACCTTTCACGATAAGGAAAACCGACCCAAGGTGATCCTTGAGAGAGTTCACGTAGACATGTGTGGACCGTTCTCAACATCTTCCACAAAAAAACACAGGTATTATGTTATATTTGTTGATAATTTTTCAAGAAAGTGTTGGATTTTATTCATGCAGAAGAAAGATAAAATGTTCTCCAAGTTTTGTGAGTTCAAGGCACTTGTTGAGAAATATACAGGGAATAAGGTGAAGGCTATGAGTAGTGACAATGGTAGATAATATATCTCGAAAAAATTTACTAAATTTTGTGCCTCAAAAGGAATTCAAAGAGAATTGATAGCACCTCATAACCTACAGTGGAATGGGATTTCATACAGAAAGAACAAAACCGTTGTAGGAGCAACACGAGCTAAGTTGCATGATCAGGGCCTACCGTTGTATTTGTGGGTGGAAGCATGCAATACAACAGTATTTGTGCAGAACATAAGTCCTCATCGGATGTAACTTAGGATGAGCACACGAGAGGAGGATTTTCAAGGTAAGAGACTACATGTGTTGTATTTTAAAATTTTTGGTTCATATTTTTATTTCCATGTAACCAAAGATGCCAGGAAGAAGCTAGAGGAAACAACAAATTTGGGGATATTTTTGGGGTACAATGATACACCTCACAACTATCGGGTGTACTTTCCAGCACACAAGATGACAATCGTTAGAAGAGATGTGAAATTCAATGAAGAGAAAGGCATGTGATTGTCCCTTGAGAGGGGTCTTGAGTTGCACGCAGTTGAGGAGTTATTAACTCCAAAATAAGAACCTTGGGATGTGGAGTATCCACAAGCAGAGGAACATAGAGTGGTAGAAAACGTTCATGTAGAGCCATCCACAATATATGGAAGGAAGCACACCAGAGAGGTTGAAAGATTGTTGCTATATGCGAGAGATAATGTGGGAGAAACCACATCACAGCACAGGCAGAGAAGGTCCCCAAAGTGGTACACTGGATATATGGCTCTTATGATCAAAGGTATTGAGATAAAACCATCCCCTTTTAAGGAAGCAGTGCAGCAGCCAGTGTGGGTTGATGCCATGGTTGAGGACTATGACTCCATTATTAGAAAGAGTGGATGGTAAGTTGTCCCAAGACCAAAGGGGAAGTCAGTTGTAGGATCCAAATGAAGAGAAGCAAGCTAGTTCTTGGTCACATCATCCTTAATCCTTTGAATCCTAAAATAGACTTCAGTATGACGAACCCAATTATCCAATTTTTAAAAATTTACTTTGCCATTGTACATAGGAAATTCAAAATTTACATTAAGCTTTAACAAAAGATACTTAGCATGACCTTTTGGAGATCTTGGAGGAGTATGTGAAGGAGATGAAGAAGGAGATGAGGTTTGAGGAGATGGTGGAGGTGAAGAAGGAGGTGGAGGTGGATGCTTTCTCCCATCACCACCATTACCTTTTGATTTATTTGAACTCTCTCCATGAAACCTTGTTGTCCTTTCTTCATATAAAGTTACTTTCACCATTTCATACATGTCATAGAAATCCTTTCTGAAATATCTCTCATCCTCAGACATCATCTCATGTCCTTCTTCATGTGCCATGATTGGTGGAGTTTGAGGAGTTTGTGACCTCCTTAAATCAATTTGAGGATTTTTCTCTTCAAGAACTCATTCTCCGTAGAAATTTATTAATATTGATAGTATTACCGGATTCTCCTAATCTTACAAATTAATCTTATGTTAAATATAGAATCCTTCCACTTAATTCTTTGCGGAAATTAAATCGCCAATTGAAAAACACATATGAAGCAAAATCAATCGCACATAAACACAGTTGTTTAATGGGAAAGCTTAAAGCTAAAAACCCCAAATATCATATATTATGTATATCAATGGAATCACGTAACAATCTCATACAAAGCTTAGTAAATCAAGCTCTCAGTACAATATAGAATCGTCACACACTATCATGCAGAAATTTGCATATCTATGCACCAATTTCTTGCCTCCTGACAGCCTACCTCCACTGGGAAATCCCTGTTGAAGAAGACCTCTGAATGAATTCGAATTGGCCTTGCCTTGACTGCACAATCCTCATTGGAATCTCCAACGTGTGTCAAATTCATTGAATGCATCACTATAGTCACAACAGATAGGCCATCTCACCCTTTCACCTATCTCTCCACTGGGTCTCCACTGGAATTGACATGCAAGTAGTTTAATTGATATATTTGTTCAGTGGCAAGTGAGTCTCTAGTTATGAATTAATTAAATAATTAATTCACTCAACTCTCACTAGTGTATCTTCAGTTAGAACTAGATACAACTAGCACAACTGAGATTAACTCACTTAACTGAGTTAAACTGACTAACAACTCCCATAACTACTCTTACAACTTTGTCACAACTTTTCCACTTCAGTTCTAACTAAGTCCTCCATGCATGAGTCACCAACCATCCTAGGAATTGCATAATTCGTTCAGCCCACTGATTTTCCAAATCTATTCACTGAAATAAAGTGCTCCAAGAGAATAAGTTGATATTTATTGTCAGATTTTATTAAGGGCTAATAATAATCGACATGCATCTATTTTTAGATTGACGATCTATAAATAGACTTTGCCCAATATTCTAAAAATAGAATCTCATATATTTTTCACATTTGACCAACCATCTAGAAATAGCATCCTGCAACTTATAGAATATGCTCACCATGTCTAAAAATAGCCTGTGGGTCCCACTTAGTGAAGGTGCATAATTTTCACTAAGCTCATCATCTTGTTGAATCTCAACATTCTCCTCTTTTCAAATTTAACCTTGTAAGCATCAAGAAACACTTGAAAACACAGTCAAACCTTCAAAACAACCATCCTCTAATACAAAATTGATCTGAAATAAAAAAACTTGAAGGTTTCTTTAAAAAAAAATGTAATTAAGTTTATGTCTTGTGGGAAATGTATCAAGTTGCAAAAGCACATAAACTTAGTATTTTTAGCTTAGTTTGCAGAAATAAAATAGAGAAAAATGGACCATAAGCAACAACACAACATAGGAATTTGATATCGGAGTTCACCCCTCCTTGGCTACGTCTCTGGGTCCAACTTCCAATGTTGGGCATCTTCAATTATATGCTCAAATATGAAATTAAATTATTTTACAATGCTCAAATTGCAAAAAAAGTGTTGCCAGTGGATTCAGAATGCTCAAAAACTGCTATCTAGGCTCTTCTTGAGCTCAAAAAGGTTAAAATATGAGAAACATATGTCTCATGGAACAAATCTCTGCTAATTTTTCTACAATTCTGCAAGATTGGCTAACCATTCTATATATTATGTTGTTCTGATGGCCACCGAGTGATAATTTCGACTAGAACCGAAGAAATTCCTACTTCAAATCGTGCAATTTTTCACCTCATTAAATCCTCCAATAACCCCTTGAGCGTCGATTTTATAGCCCCTAAGGATGGTCATGTGGGCACATATGGTCGGGGTCAGGCTAACAGTTTGCCCCCACTATTTAAGCCCTCATTGCTCCAACCATTGGTTACAGGATTGATTGGTGACGCAGGGTCGAAGCTTATCCGCTCATCTCCTCCATTGTAACCTCCTACTGGTGCTCTTGTGAGCGCCGCATAGAACCAGGGTCAAGGTCTAGTCCCCACCCCTCCTCCTTTCGCTCCTTCACTGGTCGTGTGGTGGTATTAAGACCAAGGGATAGGGAAAACCACCTAACCCCTTCCCCCTAAACCACCAACACATACGTTTCAAATAAATACGCAAACCTTAATCGGTGGCATGTTGGTGAGACATGTGGTTTGTTGTGACAAGGTCCAAGGGTCGAACCCTGCCGAGGCTAGTCAGCCTACCAAAAAAAAAGTTTGTCCAATGAGAGAGGGCCATGTGGCACCCTCTCATTGGGCCACATGGTGCCTCTCATTGGGTCACTTCAACAACCCACGACCAATGAAAAACTTCCAACCCACTGTGTACGACCCTGTCACGTGGTGACATGGGATTGGCCTATACCTACAACTGTGCTTGCCTAGTCAGCTTCTGACATGAGCGTACAACCTGCCCTCTCAGCATCCCAATAAACCTTGCTATTTTACCTTTTAGTTGTTTCGCTAAAACTTCAGAACATGATAAATTGAGCATATGGCGTCAATTTGAGGCGATTCAAGTAGCATTGGATTTAGGATGACAAGCACTACGATTTGGCACTGGTTTTGGGTGATTTCGAGCACTTTAATTTCTGAGCATATTTATGATCCCCTGGATCACAGAGTTCTTAATATAGGTTGATAAACCACTCTTAGATTTCTTGACACATCTGATAAACCACCCATTATTGTGAATTCTTCTATGCTTCACTAGCTTATAAATCACCCAATGTCATATGTATTTCCTATCATGTGAGGAGTGAATATGGATTCCTACTAAATATGTTGGAATTTTTTTTCCTTAAGATCATGGATCTAGCTCAGGGGTGACTACTGCAAGTGATTATAGTAGTAGTAAGTCTAAGGTTGGGTGGAAAATTGAAGTCCCACCTTTAGATTTCCATTTTTCTATATTGTAAATAAGATGCACTGAGATGAGAGTTGTGGAATTAAAGGATTTCTCTGTGGAAATTAACATTAGGGGAATTTTGAGGTCTAAAATGGGCATCCTAAAGAAATTATAAAATAATAGTGGAAATAATAAAATAAGATTAGATTACATCATCAAATTTTAGAGGGAAAAAATAAAAAACCATTTTTTCAACTTATCTCCCTATGGGTTTACTCAAATTTCAAGCGAAAACACTTGTTGGATGAAAATTTTGATTCCTCATCCAATGCGTACCCATGTTTCATACCTTTGATGGACCCTCCTACATGAAAAATGAGAAATAGATAAAAAAACATGATTGCAATCATGTTTTTTAATGTATTTCTAATTTTCAGGTTGCGGGGTCCATCGAAAGTATGCAACATGGGTGCTCCTTGGATGAGGAATTAAATTTTGCATCCAATAAGTACTCCCACTAGAAATTTGATTAAAAACATACGGAGATAAGTTGAAAATACAATTCAAAAAAGTAGTTTTATTATTTTATTATTTTTTAAATCTTTTTACTTTTTTCCTCCAGAAATGGTGAATCATCCCCTATGGTTGACATCATCATATCGAATCCTATTTGTTCTTATAAATTTTATTTTGGCTGTAAATTTTTCTTAGGAGGCCCATTTTAGATCTCAAAATTCCCCTAATGTATTTAGCTCTAAATGATGTCGCATTTTTGTATAATGTTGGTGCATGAACTTATTGAATGAAAATTTTGAATTCTTATGGTTCATTTTATGAATTTTTTTCATGAACATGTAGCTAAATTCCTGGAACATTTCTCTGTATTACATGTAGATATCAATTTTGTGTTCGATATGCTAATAATTTGCTCAGATCCATATCAAGGGATGCCAATCTCCTCTATGAAAAGGTGAGGTTGATTCCTTGGTTATTTTCCTAAGTAATGGGTTTATTCTTGTATTTATTTTGATCTTGCATATTAGTCTAAATACCTGTGCATGTAAAGAAATACAATCTCTATTAAAATGAAATTGAATTCCTATATTAAAATAATCTAGCCAACATGCCTTATTTTATAAACTACAAGCTCACAAGGGATAGTCATGTCTTGTCTTCATATATATATATAGCCACAGAAAAGGTGTGATGGGTTGAGGTTCTGTAAAAACTTAGAAGGGATAATGCAAGGCATATATAATTATATGCACCTATGCACTTGTGTAAAAATTTTCATACGAGAATGGGGGTCAGGTCGAGTTTCCATAAAATCTCAGAAGGGATAGCTTGATGGGCCACAAACATATTAGAATATGTTATGGCTTTGGAGGCCCCAGAAAAATGCTATTTTAATTATACATATAAAACTATGATTTTTTCAAACACATAGGAGTTGAAAACCCTAATCCCTGGAGGAAATTGCCTTGACCCTCATATGCCATATGGTTGGGCGATATGACCAGATACAAACTCAAGAATTTTTTTTTCCATTGATTTTCGTAGAATGTTTTGGTCATTGGACGACAATGATGAATAGAACCGTGATATCACCCCAACAATTAGAGACTGTGACATCACCTCAGTGAATAGAACTAGTGATGTAACCCCAAAACCCCCACCCTAAATATTTCTATGGTTCATGGTGCAATCCTATGAGGATTTTATTCCTGGGGTAATCTAGCAGCATTGGATCCAAATTCCTTGGTTGTGAGAGCAGGTGACGAATCACACAGGAGGAGGGGGTCCATGAAGAAGGTCAATGCTCGTGCAATTGGTTTGAAACTCTCCCTAATATTTTGGTGTTGTGGTATGGCATAGTGGGGTTCCATTTAACCCTAGAGGTTCTTCCCCAATGGTTTCAATGGGGGACTACAAAGGAAATCCCCAGGATTTTATCTCTAGGGTGAGGTAGCACAAAGGGGCCCGCGTGCATCATATATATATATAATCCCTAGAGAATGGTGATCTAATGAGTACTAATCATCATGAAAGGCCTGATAACTTCCATGTGAAAAATGAATTGGATGCCCACGTGGGCACCACGTAGGTGTCACATGGTAAGTTAATATGACATGGCAGAAGTTAATAAGCCACATATTTAAATGGTTATAACTTTTGATCCAGGAATTCGATTGAGGAAAATTTTACATTTTTGGAAAGGTCTCGATGAGACAAATGTAACTAGGCTACCCATTCTATTTTTTGAGGAATTTGGAAAATATACAAAAAATTAGACCCTGTTTCCATAACTGGAACCTTAGAGGTTCGGTCAACTTAGTAACTATATATTCCTACCATAGTGGGGACTATGGGTGATAGGGGGTATGTTACATGATTAATGTAATATCCATGATTACTATACCATGTTTTGGAAAGTTTTATATGGGATGGTCATGACTTTGCATGATACATATCAACTACACTTGTTCAATATTGGTCATCATGAATTTTCATGCCATATATCAACCACAAACTTAATGGTAATTTTAGTGGTGAAAGTACGTGCATTCACAAGCTATTTATGACCTTATGAATCAGAAATATTATAGGTATTTGAAGTAATCAACATCCCATTATAAGGGATTTTTGGTTAATTTAGGATATCATTAGCATTTATGTTTTGAAATGATCTTCCTATATTTTTTTTGTAAAGTGAATGAGGGATATGAGCACCAAAATTTTTAGAGGAACACAATGTTGCATTATTTCAATCTTGTTGGAGGAATGATTTGCAGATAAACCCATTGGCGAGAAGAAATTGTTTAAGTAAGACATCGTTTCTACATTTTTTGAGTGAGATAATACCCATGAATTTGAAATGTAATTGTACATAATATTATACAAGGTAATGAGTTGGATCATATGGCCAAGGTCCAAAAATTTGTATTGGAAATAATTTACAACATATTTTTAATAAAATATACACAATGGATTACATGACAAAGGGATGAAACGAGTATGGGGGTGACTCCATGAGATTGGAAAAATGGGCCCCAAAGGTGCGAAAGAAAATTTCGTGAGATGAAATAATAATATTTTAATCTTATCCTAAGTGCATCACCGTGGGAAATATCATCCTTTGGATTTTGTAGAAGTCATTGGGAAGAGACTTCTCCTTGTGACAAGTGTCAATATTGAAAAATGATGCTTAATATTTTCCTTTGTGTTTTGATGACCATTCTCTTGTTCATGAATCCATTTCATTATTATATTATTCTTACCAATTCATTTGGCTAACCAAGCTTAGTAAGGGGAGAATTACAAAGAGTTGAATTACATGGTAAAATAGTGTAAACGTTCCCCAAAAGCATTCATAACATCATAACATAGAGATTTTCTTAGCTAGCCTCACTAGATCCCTAGTGGAGGGAGGTAACTTAAGGGATTCCATGTTTGGTTATGTTTTGGTTATCCCATGTAATCCCAAATTCAGGCCTAGAATATGTCACGAGGGTGCTTGGGTTGGAATAAAGAATTGATTCAACCCCAATTTATGGTCGAGTGGTATGTGGAAGTCCTTGAATTGGTTGGCTCTATGCATATATTTTATTATGTGTTAATTTTTAATGATATCAATGAGAATAAGTTTTGGTTTAATGTTTTGATTATGTGACTCATTTGTCATGGCCTCATTCTGGTTAAATGTTTGTTACATGCATAGTATATTTCTTATTATATGAATTTCTCTTGTTATTGATCTTTCTCATGGTTGACAATCTCTTGGATGTTTTATATGAATGTATAAACTAATATGTGTTTATTGCAGCTAGCATGAGAGGGAAACAAGCCTCCTTTATGAACTTATGATGAAACTAATGAAATCAATGAACAAACTATGCACTCATGACATACATGTACCATAGCCACAAAGTGTTTTTAAATATGACTAACATGTATTAGGAAAGTTTGAGCATGAAGAAAACCTGGAGAAGAGCATGTAAACATAAATACCTCATTGACAAGGTTTTGGAAAATTATTGACAATTGGTTCTAGGCTAGACCAAAAATTATGAAACAAGGTTCATGGAAACACTCTCAAAGCTGGGAAATCTCGGCTTTGGCAACACTGTGGATGGGTTATCCGTGCGGATGGAGGCCTCTAACCACATTGGTAGGCCTAGATGTGTGAGACTAGGAAGTAAATCTAGGTTAATCTCAGGGAAACGATCACCGTGAGAATTCATACTAATAATATTGTGATCATGTGTCTCTGGATGGTTGAAGTAAGTTTTGGATAAGTGGACCCCATTTCCATAACCGATTCTTGCAACTTCGGTCATGCAGAGTAACTCTCAACTCATGCTTACCCTAATGAGTTTGTATAAGTTGGTAAATGTGGGGTGTGTGTTACATCTTGTTAGAACTTATGGCATCATATCCCCTGCTTGGGGTTGGTATGTTGTCGAGATACCTAAAGTAACAAAGGTTACAACTAAGAGGAACATCCTATTTTAGTAGTCAGTTGGTGACTATTATTAAATAAAAGTGTTATTTAATTCTTGTGTGTTTAATGATGTTTATTGTGTATAATTACATGCATTACTACTGCTATTGTTTTAGTAAATATGTTACATTATATGCCTTTTTTTATTCTTCATGTGTTATGTATGTTATTGTAGCATGTTGGCCAGAATTTGTATTCATATGTATGGGTATATTTACCATCATGGTATCAAATTTATGTAAGTATGGAATTAATGAGCCATATTGAAAGGAAATTCAATTTTATGGTATTAAAAACATTGATGTTTGTATCATGTCTTAGGACATTTGGGGGCATTACAAGTGATAAGGAAGCACCATTACCTAGGTGTGAAGGATTTCAAGTTTTAGATGCCCTGGAGGACATCTCATCTATGCCAAGTGATTCAAGTAAGACATTGTTTCCATGGATATGATATAATTGCAACTTCTTTTTTTATAAAGTTCAACAATGTTATATAATGCAGTTTATTATTTTCATGTCTATGCTTAGCTCTTGCAATGTATGTATTGGCATTGTTGAGAATGTTAATGAATTTATGATTGGATATGTAGTTTATAGTAACACTAATTCCATTTTCATTTTAAGCTTCCAAACAAACTTTGAATCAATCATTTTGACTTTTCATTATGAAAATTTGAGAATGATATGTGCCTTTCCATCACATAGAAACCTTGAAACGAGTTCTAATAAATGAAAATATTGTTCTAAGAAAATATAACATGTCTATTCCTTTGAGAATTCAAATAGAAAATATTGGTGTTGTTCAACAAGGGAGAATGCAAGGTTGTCATAAAGGAGCTAAAATAGAAAGATTTTATTGGCTATCAAGGGGAAGCTTCAAGTCTTGTACAAACCAAGTAATTCAATCTAACTGGAGTCTTTCTCTTAGAAGAGGTTCTACCAACTTTGAAAGGGATACAAATAATTTGTCTTAAAGAATAATTTTAAATTTAAAATGTCATAATCATTTATTAATGATAGCGGGGTCTACCCATAGCCCCGGTTTACCTTGGTCCCAACCTCATCTGTGTGTAAATGCATCCAATTTTTCTTGCCCCAATCAACTTCACATCTTGGAAAACTCACATTGTTCTATTTTCTTGGTCTGGAAATTAGATAATTAATCTAAGGCTTTTATTTTAATATCTCAATCTGAGATTGAGATATTAATCCAGTTTCCTCCTTTAGTAATGACCTCCCCAAGACATCCAAAAATGCTCTCTTAACAACAATCCACATATTAAAAGGCGAACCAATCCAAATTGGAACCCCGACCTACGCTCTTCCACATACACTAATGAATACTTCCACAACATGAATCGACCCAAAGGTAATTCTTTATCTCTGCCATATAATATTATAGCCAAAGTTTAATAAACATTTACCAAGGTAAGGCATTGGCCATAACTTTATTCACGCCTGTTAACAAACCTCGACTCGAATTAAAACAAAGGCCATTAGACTTTAGAGTTCGCTGGTCCCACACTCATGCAAACGTAGAACACAAAAACCCGATTCATACCTTCGTTAAATCCACGTGCCCATCCAACAGTTGTTATCGCGTCGCGCCGCTTCATTTGATCAGACGGATATCGCTCGGCGAAGGTGCACAGAGGATAACGCGCGATGGCGTGCAATGAGAGTGGTTTTGCAAATTCGCTTGGGGACACATGTCGCCTGTCCTGTGGAATCGCTCCCAATATCTTGAATACCACCCACTATGTAAAGGTGGTGCGATGAAAACCATCGTTCAGCTCCAAACCACGTTCACTGTTCACTTCTTGGTTCCACTCCTCTACTCCAGGTTCTGTCTGCGTACTTTCGCCAATCCGTTTCTCTGCGTTATCAAGTCATCTAACCAAAATATTGTTATATAGCTCCGATGGAATCCTTATGGAATATTTGACTTGGTTCTCTTGCATTCAACAGGAACACCTTTCTTTGCATTTTCTAACACATGCGGAACGCACTATTACTTTGACTGACAGAGCTAATGTGCCCTGTACACACAGAACACGTCCATGGCTCACTCTCCCAACAGGGCTTCACACAGAGTTTCAGGGCATTCCACACGAGAATTAAACCAATCAATACCCAAATACTCAAGGTATTCTCCACACAAGGTTAAACTTCAATGAATCATAATACGTGACTCTTAGTCTTGACCAATATGAATCAGACAAGAACATCAGTCATTCTGCGGTTGATTCGCACACGATTAATTTATATTCAATATATACACAGAAGCGTATAACTACAAGCATTCAGGAGTATATACATTAAAACAGGGACGGAGTACATTAACTGCAGAGTCAAAACACTCTCACGCATGCACAGGGGCAGAGTGTCACCAGAACTCAATCATACACAGGATTTCAATTCCGTCTTCCACTGAGATATTCCTACTATAGATTGTACAGAGTTCTATCACTCTGCTCATATCCTTACTTATTGGATTCGAACTTCAATTACACAGAAATCAATCATCATCCATCAAGAACCCAAATATTCACACATTAATTAAATCCACAAGGCACAAATGTACTGAAACATTTCTTATTCACACAATGAATTGACTTACAACTACTAGCTGGCCAGATATTCAATCTGATGGCCTTCTTCCCCTATGTAGCTCTCTGCAGATACAATCAAGTCTATGTGCAAGTCTGTGCAGGTCTCTTGACTCTGTCACAAAGGTTTATTTTTATACATATTGTAAATCAATTGATTCACTTCCTTGATGACTCTTGGACTCCTAAAGCTAGCCTAACTTCTGAAACTGACTATCTCCTCATGTGCCCATCAATCATTCGGGCAGTTACAATATTTTCCCTTATAATTAACTAAAATAACTCAACTATGAATATTTACATGGGGAAACAAAACATGAGACCCCCCTTATGTTTATTTATGTAAAAAAAGTGTCTTGGGCCTAATGCCCCTGCATCAGACTCCCTAGGTTCAAATGATTCATGATCTCCTGATCATGTGCTTTATTTTTTTATCTGCCTGGATCCCATACTTTGTTCTGCAACTAGTTATTTTTTGCAGCATTCTTCTTTCACATTCCTCCTAGCTTCCATATCTTGGTCTGCATCTTCGCACTTGCTATGCCCTCATAGTTTGTGACTGTCTTGCTCTTGCTGCTGCTGATTCTCAACTTTCTTGCTGATGTCCTAGCTCCTATGCTTACTGCCACCCAATCATCCATACCCTCTCGGCAACAGTAAAACCTTTTCTCACCTACTAGCAACACTTCAGCTTGTTGCTTCAGCCCTCTCTCTAGCAACACTCCAAGCTGCTGCTCTGGCATTTCACCTTCTTTTCTGAATATCTTCAGCAAACATTCTCCCCATCTCCTTTGGCCAAACAAATCTTCACTATGCTGCAACTCAGGTTCAACATCTTCTTCTTCTGCCTTGGCAATCTTCTGCAATTGCCTTCCTTCTCCTTGATTGACTCCAGCAATCAAATCAAGTTCTCTAGCCACTGTATCGTCATCTTCTGTCAGAGTGAAACTCTGGTTCTCCATTGTTGTAGCAGCCCTAACAGTCTACCATATAGCTTCTTCAATCTTCTCTGGGCTATTCGAACAAGCCAATTCTTCCTTGCTATCAGTAGCAAAAATTTCCTGCATATGCGACATGGCTGTCTCATCTTCATTCAGCTGCTCATCCTCATTCTGCAATAGCTATTCTTCTACTAAGACAACTCCAAGTGATGGATTGTCTCCTACTTTGCCTATCAACACAGCCACTTCATCAGTTCCAAAATCCCAAGACCCAATGGTCCCTACTGATGATTCAATCATCAATTCTTTTCTATCTTCATCCCATTGTGTCTTCACATTCTGCAATCCCCAATTCTGAAATTGAGGTCTTCTCTCTTGTATTGAATCCTGTTGATTCAGCATACTCTCTAGCAGCTAAATTTCTCCATTCCATGGTTTAAATTCTTGCACAGAACTCTCCTTCTCTTTCAATTGACTGCCCCATGCTGTCAAATTATCTCCATCATCAACAGGATCTGCATTCATCAAACATTTGTTAAAACAAAGTCTACAAGGCCTCAGAGCCTTTCCTTCTTCTGTCAGCATCTCAGTATGATTTTCTAACTTTCGTTCCTTCTCGATCAGCACATCAGAATGTTGATTCCAATTCTTCAAACATTTCTTGAGACTGTCTGCTAGTCTCTCTCCTACACCATCCTCTTCAAGGATGCCTTTCTACTCTAGTTCATAAGAAGGAACTTTCTCATCTTCAATAATCTTTGTCCTTACCATCTGAACACCTTCTCTTTGTGGTTCTGTTCTCTGCACCAGACCACTTAATTCATGCCACAATCTTGGCATCTCTTCTGAGAAAACATCTTCAACATCTTCATTATCTTCTGCTGTCACTATCTCCTCAGTCTTCATCAGAATAAAATCCTAATTTCCCATCTCTGCAAAGACTCTAGCTACCTGTCCATCATTCCTTACTTGGCCATTCATCAAAAGCAGCCTGTCATTATCAGCATTAATGACAAGTTTATCTTCATCAGCTCCATTGAAACAATCTCTTCTATAAAATAAGGAATTAATGAATTCCCTTTGTTGCAATAGTTCAATTTGTTCTTCATCTGAAAGATACTCATCATATCTTCCTTGGCAACAGTCAGCTTCATTCATCACAGTCCCATCATGTGAACTGTCTTCCTTAAAGCCTGCATTCACACACAACTTGTTATTTGTAAAAACATAAGACCTCGTGGTCTCATTTGGTGATTTGATCACCAAATCTTTCTATTGTTCCAAGTATTCTACATGCTCCAGAGATTCTCCAATGGTCTCTTCTTTAATTTCTTCAAGTTTTCCAAATTCCAGCTTCTAGCCAATATCAAAACCTAAATCTCTTCTGCTTCCAATATGTGGGAAAGCAGAACCTTTTTCCAACTGTGCATGGGCATCTTCAAAACATGTAGCTGCTCCATTTTCTTCCTCAGTGACAACATCAGCAGTTTGTTTTCTCTCACCTACTGTTCCTGCAAACATACAAAATATGTCATATGTAAGGCTCTTGGACCCCTGGGTCCCACTTGAAGCTTCAGTCTCCAAGTCCTTCTCCAGATACTCAATTACTCTGAGTATTTCCTTTTTCTTCCAAGCATTCATCATCTGCTCCTTCTTCCTTTGTAGCCTCTGCCACTTTATCTTCTTCTTCATGAGCCAACCAACTCTCTGGCTTTCTTCTATCCTTCTCTTCAGTTCATTAAACTCTTCCTTGATCTCAGCAAATTCTTTCCAATATTCATCATCTGTGAGTCTCTTCCTCATGCCATTTGCTTTGGCATATTCCCACACTTTGTTGTTGTGGCCTCTTTCAAAACCTCTGCAATCTCTACAATCTTTGATATGGCTCTCAGTAGCCATTCTCTTCTCTAGGAGTTCTTCACTCACAAGCTGCACTGAGCCTCTGCAATAGCAAGCTCTCTTACTGCAACTCACCTCACCAAGCTTCTCTCCTGAGCTCCGGCTTTTGGCAAGTACTGGTCCCCTCTCTCTGGAACCTTTTGAGCACTCTCTTCTGCTCTCTAGGCTTCAATCTGCAAATTTATCAAGAACACCCCTTTCATTCTTTCATCCAACCTCATTTTGGAATTATTTTAGGTTCTTCCACACTCTTTTTGCACTCAGAATCCCTTGCTAGACTCTTCTATCATTGCTATCAAAGCTTGTGATCTACTTCTACTGAGATATCTTCAATTGTCTGCACTCTGACTTCTGCAAAAAATCCTTCAACCAGAGTTCAAATAAGGCTCATCATCTTACCTCTCAAGATCCCTGACTGATCTTGCTTCTCCTTTCTCACCTGCACTGCATCTACCTGCTGCAATATTCAAGACACTCTGTCTTCAACTCCAGATTCTGTAAATCCAAGTTATCAACTTTCACTACATGTCAAATCAAATCTGCAATTTTCTTTATTAAACAGATTCAAACATCAACTCTTTTTCTATTTCAGTACATGTGCATTTCCAAAATAAACTTTTCAATGAGCTAATTAAATTCTAGCTCTGATACCACTTGACAGTGGGGTCTACCCATAGCCCTGGTTTACTTTGGTCCCAACCTCAATCTGTGTGTAAATGCATCCAATTTTTCTTGCCCCAATCAACTTCACATCTTGGGCAACTCACACTGTTCTATTTTCTTGGTCTAGCAATTAGATAATTAATCTAAGGCTTTTATTTTAATATCTCAATCTGAGATTGAGATATTAATCCAGTTTCCTCCTTTAGTAATGACCTCCCCAAGACATCCAAAAATGCTCTCTTAATAACAACCCATGTATTAAAAGGCGAACCAATCCAAATTGGAACCCCAACCTACGCTCTTCCACGTACACTAATGCATACTCCCACAACATGAATCGACCCAAAGGTAATTCTTTATCTCCGCCATATAATATTATAGCCAAAGTTTAATAAACATTTACCAAGGTAAGGTGCTGGCCATAACTGTATTCACGCCTGTTAACAAACCTCGACTCGAATTAAAACAAAGGCCATTAGACTTTAGAGTTCGTCAGTCCCACACTCATGCAAACGTAGAGCAGACAAACCCGATTCATACCTTCGTTAAATTCACACACCCATCCAACGATTGTTATCACATCGTGCCGCTTCATTTGATCGGACAGATATCACTCGGCGAGGGTGCACGGATGATAATGCACGATGCCGCGCAATGAGAGCGGTTTTTCAAATTCTCTTGGGGACACGTGTCGCCCATCCTGTGGAATCGCTCCCAATATCTTGAATACCACCCACCGTGTAAAGGTGGTCCGATGAAAACCACTGTTTAGCTCCAAACCACGTTCACTGTTCACTTCTTGATTCCGCTCCTCTACTCCAGGTTCCGTCTGTGTACTTTCACCAATCTGTTTCTCTGCGTTATCAATTCATCTAACCACAATACTGTTATATAGCTCCGATGGAATCTTTATGGACTATTCGACTCGGTTCTCTTGCATTCAACAAGAACACCTTTCTTTGCATTTTCTAACACATGCGGGACGCACTATTACTTTGACCGACAAAGCTAATGTGCCCTGTACACATAGAACACGTTCGTGGCTCACTCTCCCAACAGGGCTTTACAGAGAGTTTCAGGGCATTCCACATGAGAATTAAACCAATCAATACCCAAATACTCAAGGTATTCTCCACACAAGGTTAAACTTCAACAAATCATAATACGTGACTCTTAGTCTTGACCAATATGAATCGGACAAGAACATCAGTCATTCTGTGGTCGATTCGCACACGATTAATTTATATTCAATATATACACAGAAGCGTATAAATACGAGCATTCAGGAGTATATGCATTAACACAGGGATGGAGTACATTAACTGCAGAGTCAAAACACTCTCGCGCATGCACAGGGGCAGAGTGTCACAAGAACTCAATCATACACAGGATTTCAATTCCATCTTCCACACAGAGATTCCTACTATAGATTGTACAGATTTCTATCACTCTGCTCATATCCTTACTTATGGGATTCAAAATTAAATTACATAGAAATCAATCATCATCCATCAAGAGCCCAAATATTCACACACGAATTAAATCCACAAGGCACAAATGTACTAAAACATTTCTTATTCACACAATGAATTTACTTACAACTACTGGCTGGCCAGATCTTCAATCTAATGGCCTTCTTCCCCTATGCAGCTCTCTGCAAATACAAGAAGGTCTATGTGCAGGTCTGTGTAGGTTTCTCAACTCTGTCACAGAGGTTTATTTTTATACATATTGTAAATCAATCGATTCACTTCCTTGATGACTCTTGGACTCCTAAAGCTAGCCTAACTTCTGAAACTGACTATCTCCTCAGGTTCCCATGAATCATTCGGGCAGTTACAATATTTTCCCTTCTAATTAACTAAAATAACTCAACTATGAATATTTACATGGGGAAACAAAACATGAGACCCCCCTTATGTTTATTTATGTACAAAAAGTGTCTTGGGCCTAATGCCCCTGCATCAATTAATGACAGTTAACTTTGAAAATATAGGCATCAAAGATAAATTTTGGATTTTAATATAGTAGCCTATTCCATTTCATTTAGAATATTGAATATGTAAACACTACTCTAGTGATTGTATAAGTATGTTTACCTTTTGATATCTAATTTAGTATCCATTCTTGTTAAACTAAGCTCAATTATTTTTAATCTTTGGATTGTTGTTACATATCTGATCTCTTAAGCTTCAGATCTATTGTGTGCTACAAATGATTACAAATATGTCTATCAAAAATTATGGTCACAATAAGGAATAAAAACATTTAGAATTTGCATTGGATCAAGAAACCCCAATTTTCCATCAAGCTTATAGATGAACATTTCATCAAAATATAGCCCATTGAGTTTGAATATTGGAAGGGGAAAGATATAGTCCTCCATATTAGGAGAAATTTTTAAATGAATAAATATCATTCTCTTCCTTGAAAACATCTTCCTTGATCTACTTTCACGGCTTAGTGCACTACTATTAAAAACACTATTATGAATGTTATGGAAATTCCTTCCTTTATAAGTATAGGCATAAAATGGCTATTCTAAATAACACCTAGCTTTTTCTATTTTGAATAACACCAAGATTGTAATCATGGTTATGACATTGTGTTATCATTTTTATATACAAATCTAACTAAAACTATTTTGTTAATCACACTAGAATCATAAGATAAGAGAGTTTCCATTTATCTACCATATGATAAGGTCATGTGTAGAGAGAATCCAATTACTATGTTTTTGGTTGTATATTGCGTGCTTAATCATATTAACACTTATATGCGCTTGATTACTAGTTATTTGTCTACTATGTGCTTAATTATATTAACAAATATCCAGTTAATTATTATAGAAGGTAATGAAGGGATGAATTTGAAGCATTGTAGTCAAAGTGAAATATTGTGTTTCTAAATACTTTTTCAAACCACCATTGAAACAGAGAAATAAATAAGTGGAGTGGCGTCTTGTATATTGAGGGAAACCAAAATCCCAAAAAAAGTGGAAGGAAGAGGGAAGAGCCACAATATTACTTCTTAAGTATAATTTAAGGTTACACCTATGGTTAATTTCTTTTAAAGCACACTTCCATTGGCTCTCCAATGGTTTCAATACAACATGAAAATGATGACTAGAGAGCATCTGTAGGTTTACCTATGAGTCAATCTAAGTGATTTAACTAGGAAAAAAAATCAAAGTGAAAAACAAAGGAAATTTGCTACTTGGGGAAGATAAAGGATGAAAATTTGTTTAAATACAAACAATATTTCATTATCTTGGGTTGAACTAACATGAAAATATCCCTCCTCCTATGAAATTGAAAAATTGTCTCTAATATAAAGCAACACATAAAAAAGTAGATCTATCATGCACATACTAAAATCATATTTCCAATCAATAGAAAATTGAATATGCCCTCAAATTTGAGGTTCTCTATCATTGGTGTGTTGGTATCCTTCCTTAGGAAAGAATAAAGAGGATCCAAGAAACCTTGAGGGAAACCCCTAGATTGAAGCTAACCAATGTGATGAGATAGTTAAACCAAACAAAAAAGAGAAGCAATTAGTGATCTGGAAAGCCTACATTGTGAGAGGGATAATGTAGAAATTTTAATACAATTATGTATTGCTTGGATTCTCCTGATCTAAAAATTATATGCCACTATTAAATACAGAATCCTTCTACTTAAATCTTTGTGGAAATTTCATCGCCAATTGAAAACACATGAAGAAATATCAATCACACATAACACAGATGTTTTTACTGGGAAAGCATAAAACTAAAAAGCCCTCTATCATATATTATGTATATATCATGGATCATGAAACAATCTCATACAAAAATATAATCCAAGAGCTCTCAGTACAATATACAATCGTCTCACACTATCATACAAAAATTGGCAAATACATGTGCCAATTTTATTGCCTCATGACAACCTTCCTCCACTGCGCAATCCCTGCTGATCATAATCCTTGAATGAATTTGATCTTGCCTTGCCTTGACTATGAAATCCTCATTGGCATCTCCAATGTGTGTTTGGTTGCAAGCATGCACCCACTAATGTCATAACTGATAGTCAAACTGTCCCTTTCACCTATCTCTCAACTGGGTCTCCACTAGATCTGACATGCATGTAGTTAACAATAGTAAATCTTTAGTTGCATGTGATATCAATCAATGTGAATTAATTTAATATTTAATTCAGTGATCTCTCACTAGTGTATCTTTAGTTACAACTAGTTACAACTAGCACAACTGAGTTTAACTCACTTAACTGAGTTAAACTACTTTACAACTCACATAACTACACATCCAACTTTGTTACAACTTGTATCACTCAGTTACAAAGAATTCCACTTGCATGTCCCACCAACCAACCTTTGAACTCGAAATTCCTTCAGTCAACTAGTTTCCCACATCAGTTAACTGAACTCAAGTGCTTGAAGAGAATGGATTATTATTTATTATCTAATTATTATTAAGAGATAATAATAATCGACATGCATTCTATTTTTAGACATGTGCTCTACGAACCGACTTCGCACATGCATTCCAAAAATAGACGCCCATCCATACATAGAATCTACTCAACCATCTATAAATAGACTCCTGCTATAAATATAATTTGCTTACCATTCTAAAAATAGACATACACCTAAAAATAGCCTGCAGGCCCCACCTAGTGTAGGTGCTTAATTTTCACTAGGATCATCATCTTGTTGAATCTCAACACTCCCTCTCAACAAGAGAGGGATTATCCTTCACCACGATCTTGTCTCTATGGTATTCGAATTTTCTCCTGGTGAGCACCTTTGTCAGAATATCTGCATCCCGATCTTCTGTAGGAATTTACTAAAGCAACATGATCTTCCGTTGCACACAATCTCTGATATGATGATAACGGATATCTATATGATTAGATCTATCATGAAACACAGGATTAATCAAGAGTTTAATGCAACTCTGATTATCACAATGAATCATCGTAGGATCTAAATGAGAACCAAACAAACTGACCAGGATCTTCCTCATCTAGATAGCCTCACATGCAGCTTGAATTGCCACCATGTATTCTGCTTTCGTTGAACTGAGTGCCATGGATCTTTGTTTCCTGCTGTACTAAGAAAAAGTTGTAGATATGATACTAAAGACCCCTCCTGATGTGATCTTTCTATATGTTAGGTTGCCTGCCCAATCTGCATCTGTGAAGCCATGTAACTTCACCTCATCCATCTGTCTGTACCATAAGCCATACTCAGATGTGCCCCTGAGATATCTCAGGACATGCTTGCTCGCCTTCCAAAAGAGCTTGGTAGGCTTAACCATCATTTGAATAAGCTGGTTCACCGCATAGCATATGTCTAGTCTTGTATTAACTAAATACATGAGTGAACCCACCAACTGTCGATAGATAGTAGCATCCACTACCTTTCCAGATGGAGTGTCCTCTTTCCTCCAATTTCCTGCAAGAGGAGTATCCATGGGTTTGAATCCTTCCATGTGAAACTTACAGAGTATCTCCCTTGCATACTTTCCTTGAGACACAAAAATTTTACCTTCTCACTGCCATATTTCCAATACAAGGAAATAGTGAAGGAGGCCCATATCCTTCATCTCGAACTCCTTTGCAAGGTCCTCCTTGCATGAGTGTATCAACTGCTCATCACCAGTCAATATTAAATCATCAACATAAATAACAATGATTAAAATCTTACCCTCTACCACAATTTGGTATAGGTTTTCATCCGCATCACCCTTGGTGAAGCCAAGTCCATTGAAATAGATGTCGATCCAAGTGTACCAAGCACGGGGTGCTTGCTTCATCCCATACAAAGCTCTTTTGAGTCTACAAACATGTGAATCACTATTGAAGATCTCAAATCCTTCAGGCTTCTCAATGTACACTTCTTCCTCAATGATCTCATTAAGGAACACAGTCTTCACATCCATCTGATGAATGTGCCAATACATCTGCGCTGAGAGAGAAAGGATGGTCCTTATTGAAGAATATCATGCAACAAGTGCAAAGGTTTCTTCATAATCAATCCCCTCGATATGTGAGAAACCTAAAGCCCCAAATCTGGCCTTGTATTTCTCAACACTCCCATCAGCAGCGTGCTTTACCTTGTAGATCCATCTTGAACCTACCATTAATTTATCAACTAGCCTTGGAACAATTTCCCAAGCACTGTTTTTTACAATGGAGTCATACTTCTCCACCATTGCATCTACCCATGTGGGCTCCTGCACTGCTTCCTGAAAGGAATATGGCTCACTCACAATACATTTACTCATGAGAGACATATATCTAGTGAATCGATCAAGAGACTCTCTTTGTCTATGCTATGAAGTAGGGACTCCTACATTATTTGTCGCATCAAGCTTCATCCTCTCAGCTTATGTGGTACGCCTTCTACCATTTCTGATGTTTGGCTCTGCATGAGTGTAATCCTCCCAAATCTGGAACAACTACACTATTGGGAATAATTTGAGTTATTACCAATGTGGAGCTACAACAATATGTATAACACCCCAATGGAGCAGCAGTGATACATTAACACATAAAATACCGGAGAATCCAAATATCCATCACATTATATCATAGTAGCATAGATATACAAATCCTTGAGGAAATGATTACTCAAGAAGGGCACTACAAGCCTCAAGAGACATGTACATGAAAATATGAAGAACACCGCTACATGAATGAATCCCTAGGCTATAACAGTGCAGTTTTATATGGGATAACCACTGTAATAAATGTCAATACATAGATATGAAAATATATGGTTCATACAATCATTGGGAGAGAAGATATAAGCTCCCACTCACTACCTCAAGTCAATCCTGGAAGGATTGGCTATAATACATAAAACCTGCAAAATGCTGGAGTTGTTGGGTAGCAGCAGCAACTCAAGAACTAGAAATAAGTGGAGAAGACTGAAGATGCTACAACCAATGAAAATATCTTCTCCAATGGATCTCTAGAGTGAAAGGCTGATCCTCTCACCTAAGATCTCACCCTCCAAATAATCTACTAATCCCTCACAGTAAATGCTCTCCAAAAATAGCATTGTCTAAGGACGAGACTGCACTGCTAATGATGGTAAGTGGTTGGAAATGTGCCAAAGATGATGGAATCTACTCATAAACCTCCCTTACTTATCTCCCAAGGGAATTGAGGCTCTCTCCTTTGGAAAACTAGCCAAGGATGGTGTTGTAGAAAACCTCGCTAGCAACACCCAGCAACACCGCACAATCTCTAGCTGAAACTACGCTGATGAAAAGGGTGAGCTCCCCATCCATGGGTCCCATTCATGATAGCTTCCTCCTAAAGAAACCTTCCCTCCTCTTTCATTGTGTTGTCCCACAAGATGCCTTCCAGCTCCTACCACTGCATAGTTTGAATTGGTCAAAATTGACCTATTCTTCCTGCAGAAGTCTCTTTTCACACATGGAGGTGTGAAATCCAGCTCTATAAGTGATCCTCTTTCACACTAAGAGGATTTTTATTCCCTATTCATGAAATAAATGGGTCTCCTACCCATTTTATTTATCTCCTATGTGAAAATGGAAAAAATTAATGTTCCATAAAATTGGGAACATTACAGTCCACCCCTCTCAAAGATTGCTTGTCCTCAAGCAAGTGCAAGGATAAACTGATTCATTTTCCCCTTACTCTCCCTGTAGCATCCATGCATGATGAAATCCTCTGAGAAAATGATGCCATGTCATCAATCAAGTGTCCAAGTTGTCCCTCCAACATATGCAATATAGCTTTTTGTGAACATCCCCAAATAATTTTCATGTAGAAACAAATATCCATGGAGGATGTTTAGTCAATTCAGTGTCCTGAATTGATAGCATAAATTGTCGACTAGGGTTTGTAAACTAATGAGGTATACTTGCACTATATGTGCCTAAATATCCTTATTCCTATTTTTTTTATTTCATTATTTTGTTGATGTTTTTGAGTTTTGTTATGTTTGAGTTTTAGTATGTTATTCTATGTTCAAAAGATGGCATCTAATCTATTGTTAAAAAGGAAAGAAAAGAGAACTATGGACTCAAAATAGAATGTACTTGTAAATTCTGTCTCTAATTAGGAAAATGATGAAAAACAGAGCATTCTAATCCATGGATGTCCTAGCTTGCAAATGAACATGAAATGTAACTCAAGACATTATATTTCAACTTGATCCTTTTAGTTAGAGGTTTGTTGGAATAATTTGTGAAAGAGATTGAACTCCAATGTGATGAGGATCTTCCTAAAAATAGACAGCAACTTAGAATATTATAGAGCAATCTTATTCATATGATAGAAATATCTTGGAATAGCTTGAGAAGAAAATTGCTATAAAATGCTAAGGATATTTTATGAATACTTGAAACTACTTATGACATTATAGCTAGGTCTCATTCATTAGCTAGAGATTTATTGGAAAATTTTATTGAAGGAGATTAGATATGATGAAATAAGGATCTTATAAACAACAAGTAACCCACAGTATTACAATTAGGCCTTTTCTGTGATTTAGATATTTATTGGAACAATTTTGAGAAGAGACTATTTTAACAATATGAAGATCCTTTATCTAATGCAGAACATAAAATGCCAATTAACTCAACATAATACAACCAAATCTCATTCGCATAATAGTGATATGTTGGAAATTATTTTTAAGAAAAATAATGGTTGTAGGATACTGAGGATCTTTTAATCTAAATAACAGAGATAAAGTGCTGGTAACTCAAGATGTCACAATTAAATCCATTCACTGAATAGAGATATGTTGGAAAATATTTTTAAGAAACAACCAACTATAACATCATGAGGATTTGTTAGTTAAACAAACGATTAAAGACATGATACTAAAAGATATGAACTCAAAAAAATTTCTAAGCAAGAAATATGACAACACGGAATTAAAAGCTACTTATCTAGAAAGCATGTGGAAACCTCCTTAGATAGCAGGGGCCCTTTGCTATCAATTTGGCATGAAAATATTTAACTCCTCAAGTTTGTCTTCAACACAACATCAAAATTATGCTTCTTCTTATTATCAAAAATTCTTCGAAACAGAGTATTATAGCCTTGGCAAAATAAAATTTAACTTGTTTCCTTGGTCTTACCGAGCTAAATTTATACGCAATTACATAACTGTTATTGAATGGAAGTAGGAACAGGTGTATTCTAAAGTCAAAATCAAACTAAAACTCCTATCTAGGACTCATGATTTGGTGAAATAAAATCAAGAGTCCTTATCCTTAGAGAAATATGCTTCTCGGATTTTTGGTTTGACCACGTGCACAAGCATCTCCAGTGTTTGATTCAACCTTCGTGGATGAAAAGGAACACTGTAGGAAAGATTTAGAATCTAACCATATAATCCTTTTCTTCAGATAACACCTGTAATATGTTCAAACACCAAAATGGCTATGGAATGTGTAACTGGCTACAAAATGACTGCATTCTGTAGCTAAAACTGCTCAGAAATCATTAAGACAACAAAACCATAAAAGTACAACAAGTTAGTCATTGCATGTATTCCTTAAGTGATTTTAATCATTCTTATTGATCTTTGGGTTTATAAAATGACAAAAAGGAATGATAAGATGAGGTGGAATTTGGCAAAGGAGAAGACATTTTTAGGGCTCAACATACCCCCACTGCAAAACTTTTGCATGTCCTCATGCAATTTCATTCCATTTGTACTGATACCTCTGCAAGAACATCTAATCTCCTTTTTCTTCTTCTTCTAGTAGTTAATGCCATCCTGGGTTTCCTCATGATTGTTTTGAACTTCAGATTAATAAGTGCCCTGTTCAATTTCCTGTATCTTTTCTTCAACTTCGTGTTTGATTTATATAATCCTTCCATTTTCTGAGAGAGAGTGTTGTTAATGCTACCTTTCAATTTAACCTACTCCCTTAGGATTTCATTTTCATTCTTAATATGACTATTCAATATATCCAATTCATAATTTTCTCTTTTTAATTTTACAATTGGAGGTTCTTGTGGACTGGGGGACCTTTCGCTGCTCTCTGAGGATTTTATTTCTAATGATTCCACATGGTCATAAAACTGCTGCTGAGCTGGATCTACATCTGGGGTTCTTCTACTAGAGTTTTCTTCATACTGGTATACAGGAGATCTGTTGACTGGGGTCTAAACTGGAACTTCTTCTTCTTCAATGTTTATGATTTTAGTTCTTTTTATGTATGTTTTTTTCTTCATACCCTTAAGCCTGGAAATTCTTGTCAATTTGGGTGGATTTTCATCTTTTACATTCTCTCACTCAACATATTCATTTGTTAACTCCTATTTCCTTTTATTCTTGAGTTGTTTCCTGATTTTACCAATTTCTCAGAGATTATTTCATCATTGTCTTCTTGTGTTGATACACTAGGCTTGATTTCAACAGTTTTAACATAATTTCCTCTCTTACTTCTTCTCACAAGTTTTTCTTTGGACAATGTTTCTTTAGGTTCTTCAAAATGGTTCCTTAAGAGGAATTCATCCCAATTATCTCCTATCTTTTTCAAATGAAACTCAATTAACATTTTAATTAAGCCATGATGATGTAAGGTGGTCTCTAAGAACTAAAGCCTTTTCTAGACATTTGAAGACATCCTTTTCAAACTGTTGAGTAGGAAAAATGACAGATTTATTTCTTCATCTAGAAAATTCATCATGAGCTTAATGTGATAAACATACAAAGTCCCAAATCTGCCTTCACAAGTTATGAACTTTTGTAAAATTAATAGCATATTCCTCCATTTATTCTTCAAAGCTGAACTAGGAATACCTTTCTTAAATACTGCAATGTCCATACCTTGGTTTTTAACATTTGTCTCCAATCCTCATTATGAAATTCTTTGTTTTTAAACCAATGCTCTCCTTGTCTTGGCAACTCTGTTGCTTGTGCTATGAATGGCTCTGTGTTGGTGAATTTGATATTCCCAATCTCCACTTCTGCTCCATTGAACGATATGGCAAGTGACTTTGTGATTTCTTTATGAAATCCATTAAACTTATTTATAAAACTCAGCTATCCAGCCTGTTGCAATAACCCTTTAATCTGAGGGTATCCTTCCAAATACTTAGTTCCAATTGGCTCTGACCTTACAATAAGTCCCATTTCTTCTTGATGAAAATTGCTTCCTTTATCTGGCTTCAATTCACTACTCTGTTCCTGTTCTTCTATCCAAATAAAAAGAAACTGTAAAGGGTTGTCTTACCCTAAAATGAATTCTCTGCAGATCAAGATTCGGCTATGGAAAGAAATAGAAGTGAGTGGATGTGAATGGAATAGGGTAGTGGTAAATCATAAGGATAATCAGGTATAAGAGTTTGTCATGGAATGAATGACCGCAAAGAAATCTTATGAAGATTTCAAAAATCATCAATGAATGCTCTGGTCTGATGACGTGACCTAATATGTCACTTCTAGGTCCTAATCGTTATCTTTCAATTAATGATGATTTGTTATGGAGCGGGGTAAAAGGGATTTGGTCAAGGAGGGTTTATGATAGGATTTTGATCAATTCGAATCATAAAATAACTTAGGAAAACATATGACCTAACCATATTATACCTTTAATGATTTGCTATAAAAAATAATTTCATACAATTTTACCTTAGCCTTTTTTGAATTTTTGTTGCTTTGATGTGCTTTGTCTTTCATCTAAAAAATATTGATCTCTTAGGCTTCATAATCCTTTTTGACTCATCCTCTGTTTTCTGGAGTAGGTTTTGCAGAATCAATTGGCTACAAAATAAGTCTGGCTTCTGAACAGGTAGCTATAGAATGTACCTGTAAAAAATCTGAACTATGGAATGGAATGAAGTGAAAATGTAGATGGAATGAAGTATGGAATGGAATGAGATGGATCATGAATATGAAGTGGAATGAAATATGGATAAGGTGAGATATGGATGGAATGAATGAAGTGAATCATGAATGTGTAAAGTGAATCTGCAACTTATGGTTTTATGATACGTAATTGCAGAAAAGAACAATTTTTGAAAATCTAAAGTGTCAGAAGGACTTTGATTTTCACCTTAGATTTTCTGTATAAACATGCCAGACAATGATTGGTTTTCATGTTTATACCTTTTTTTATATTTTTTTATATTTTTTTTTCTTTTTATTATTATTATTATTATTATTATTATTATTATTATTATTTTATATATATGATTGAAGAAAAATACAATTAAGTTAGTGAAGAAGAAGAATTCTTCTTTACTAACTTCATATCAATGTTATCTTGAAATTTATTAATAAATTCCTCTCTTGAAAGTGGCTTATGATACAATTTCAGTCTGTCTCCATTTAAAAGAAAGGCTACATTTCCTTCATCTATTTTCCTGATTTTTATTGCTCTATTTTCAAAGATTTTCACAATCTCATATGGCCCAAGCCAATGAGTTTGAAATTTACCTGAAAAATCCTTGAACTTTGAATCAAATAAGAGGGCCCAGTCACCTTCTTTAAATTTATTTTCCTTAATGTACTTATCATGCCATCTAGTCCTTTTTTGTTGGACTATTCTTGTTCTCTGGACTACATCTTGTCTAATCTCATCCAATTCATTGATCTGCTCTAGTTTCTGCTTCTATGCTTCTGTTAGATCAAGTCCTAACTGAACTGCCATTTTAAAAGTCTTGATCTAAAATTCTATGGGAAACAAGACTTGTTTTCCATAAACAAGTTCATAAGAAGTGTGACTTGTTGCGTTTCTCCATGTAGTTCTGTAGGCCCACAAGGCTTCAGTAAGCCTTTCTGCCTAATCTCTCCTGTGTAAATGAACAATCTTTGTTAGGATCCCTTCAATGACTTTATTGGTAGATTCCACTTGCCCATTTGCTTTTGGATGGTAGGGAGTAGATTTTCTGTGTCTGATTTTGTACTTTTCTACCATTTGATCCACTAGCATTGATGTGAATTGAGCTCCTTGATCTGTAACAATTTCTCTTGGGACACAAAAATGAGTAAAAATATCCTCAAAAATAAAATTGACTACGGATGCTTCAGTAGCAGAAAGTAATGGTTTGGCCTCTACCCATTTGGTAACATAATCAATGAAAAGTAATATATATTTCTTTTGTCTTGATGGAGGATTAATAGGACCTACAAAATAAAAAGCCCATTTCTCAAAGGGTTCAATGTGTACCTAAGGTTACAGTGGTGTTTCATCTCAAGGGGAAGGTTTCCCTACCCTTTGGAAACTGTCACACCTTTTAACATACTCTTTAGCATCCTTAAAGAGGGATGGCCAATAATATCCTAAATGAAGGATCTTATAAGCTTTCCTCTTATCAGAAAAGTGTCCACCACATGGTTCATCATGACATGCCCTGAGAATATCAGGCATCTTATCTTCTCAAACACATCTTCTGATGATGAAATATGGACCTGTTTTGTATAACTCATTAGCAATCCATGAATATTTTGCACTGTCATAAATTATCTTTATTTTATCTCTTCTATTCATAATTGAAGGAAATTTTCTTAAAACTAGATAGTTAGCAATATCAGAAAACCAAGAAGTTTGAGTGATAATTGAAAAGAGATATTCATCAGGGAAGTTATCTTCAATTGGATTATTGTCTTTAATGTTTTGGAGTCTAGATAGGAAATCAGCTACTGTATTTTGTTTTCCAGGCCTATCCAGAATAGTGATGCTAAACTCTTGTAAAAGCAATAACCATCTTGTGACTATGCCATTAGTAATTGATTTGTTCATTCGGTACCTAATTTCAGAATGACCTGTGTGAACAAAAGTTTCATAGCATGTTATATAGTGTCTAAATTTATTTATGACATGAACAACAACTAAGAACTCTTTTTCAATTACAGTATAATTCAACTCTGAAGGAGTCAAATTTTTACTTGTATAGTAGATGGTGTAAGGAATTAGGTATTTTTGTCTCAATACAGCTCCTAAAGCTGTATCTGAGGCATCTATTGAAATATGAAAAGGTAATTTCCAGTTAGGTCCCCTTAAAATAGGTGCTTCAGAGATTTTTGTTTTCATGGTTTCAAAGGCTAACTGGTAGTCAGAATTCCAATTGAATTCACAGTCCTTGGTAAGTAATTTGAAAAGTGGAGATGCTATCTTGGTGAAGTTTTCTATAAATCTCCTATAATACCCTGTAAATCCTAGAAAACTCCTGACATCTTTTTGACAACTTGGAACTAGTAATCTGGAGATGACTTCAACTTTTGACTTATCCACTTTGATCCTCTCCTGAAATGTGATGTCCTAGAACAATCCCTTTAGTAAACATCTTGAAAACACTTTTCATGACTTCATGAAAGGTTTGCTTCTTTACATCTCTTTAGAACTTTTTCCAAGTTTGCTAAGGCTTCTTCAAATTTGTTTCCATAGACTGTGAAGTCATACATGTATACCTCTACACATTCATGTATTAGATCTGAAAATATTCCTAATACTGCCCTTTGGAATCTTGCAGGTGTATTGCATAATCCAAATGGCAATACTCGGTAGGCATAGGTACCCCAAGGACAAGTAAATGTGGTTTTGTCTTGATCCTCAAGTGCTACTTGAATTTGATTATAGCCACTGAACCCATCCAAAAATGAAAAGTACTTCTTGCCTGCTAATATGTCTAACACCTGATCTATGAAAGGTAAGGGAAAATGGTCTTTAAGAGTAGCTTTGTTTGGTTCTTGGTAGTCAATACATACCCTCCATTTTCCATTCTTTTTGGGTACAATCACCAAAGGAGAGACCCACTGACCATCTGAAATGGGATAAATAAAATTGACATTTAACAATTTATGTAATTCTTCTTTAACAATCTCCCTAAGGTTTGGATTCATCCTTCTCTGAGGTTGTCTGATTGGTTTACAATTTTCCTCTATATAGATATGATGAGTGCAAGTCTTAGGATTGATCCCTTTCATGTCAGTATACTCCCAATCATATGTATAAGAGTATCTCTGTAATGTTTTGACTAGCTTTTCTTGTTGAAACTTCTCTAGGGTTTTGTTTATGTTTAAGGATTTTCCTGGGAATATTTCAATTGCAGAGCTGCCAAATTCTTCCATGGAGTAAAGAGACATCTGTCTTGATGATAAGAACTCAATGTTAGATTCTTCCTGAAATTATTCATATTTAAATTCTGAAGAAGATTCATAATTTTCCAAAGTATTCAGAATCTGACTATCTTCACTATTTTCTAAAATAGTGAAGAGAGGTTGTATATATTCTTCATCATCAATCCACTGAGTATCATCTAATTCTATGATTGTTTTTACTAGAGGATACAAGGTAAATTTCTTGGTTGAACTTCCATCAGAGATGTACATATCACCAAATCTACAGCTAATGAAAGCACCAGTTGTAGCTAACCAAGGTCTTCCTAATATAATAGGATGTCCTCCTAGATCATTTTTAGGAGTTAGGATCAAGAAATCCACAAGATAATCCCAAGAATATAAGGACACTGGAATGTCTTCTATTATCCCATCTGGTTTGATCATAGATCTATCTGCTAATTGTAGCAGTGTGGGTGTAAAAAGAAGATTAGGAAGTTTTAGTTTTTCCATGATTTGCCTACTCATGATATTGATTGCTACTCCTAAATCAATGAGTGTGTTCTGGATTTCAATTCCATTGATGTGTATTCTAAAAACTAGATTTCCTGGGTCTAGATACTTTGGAATGGAAATCTTACCCATCATTATATCTGTTATTTTTCCTACCAGTTGTATTTTCTTTGTCTCTTTTATTCTTTTTCCTGTTTTTTTCATACTCAAATCCTTTATTGTTTTTGCTAAGATTAGGATTTCCTTGATAGCTTGTAATAATGGAATCTTAATACAAACATTTCTTAACTCATACACCCCTATAAATTTGTAATCTTTTTGGAAAAGGAGGTGTAGGAGTAGATGTTGATGCCTGCTCTACTATAGGAGTTGAAATTATTGGTTCTTTCTATTTTGATTTTTCAATATTTTGGTCTTGAAAATATGTGCTCCCCTCAAGACTTTTATTTACCCGTAGAGAATATTCCTCAAAATTGTTTTTCTCTTGTATAATTATAGAAGGTTTCTTCTTTTCAAGTATTCTTCCAGACCTAAGCTGAACATCATTAAGGTCTAAAGGAGTAATCAGATAGGTTGTAAATTGTTGACCTTCTATCATATATGTATTCTGAGGATTTTTATTGTTGGGGTTTGGTATAGGATGGGTAGGAAATTGATTTTATTTTTGAGGAAATGGTAATGGAAGTGGTGGATTTTGATTTTGGTTTTGATGTTGTGGATTTCGTTGAGGATTTTGTTGTGGATTTTTTTGTGGGGGAAAGTTTGAATATGTTGGATATGAGGGATAAGAAGGTGGATATTGATAATACTGGGAGAACCTTCCATATGGATTTTGTGTTCCTTGTGCCCAAGGTTGAGATTTATTTTGGAATTAGGGCCAAGGTTGTTGCCAAGAGTTCCAATTTGGTGGGGGTTGATTGTACATTTGATTATTAAACCCTTGTGTCTGAGGTCCCTGCCAAGGTCTTCTAGAGACAAAGTTAAGAGATTCTGTGGAATTTGTGGGTTTTTCTTCTTGAAAGACTACCCTAAGACCAGGGAGTGAAATACAACTCTTGTTCTCATGTTTTTCTGAACAAATTGCACAAGTATCTATTACTTTTGCATCTAAAGGACACTCTCTCAAGGCATGCTTCTTCCTACATTTGGGACAAAATATTTCTAAGGCATCAGTTTCAGCTTTTTGCTTGTTTTGTAACTTAAGGGTGTCTATTTGTTCACTAAGACTCCATAGAATGTCAGATTTGAATTCATCAAGCATATTACCTATTTTTGCCCTACTTATTGTTCCAGCTGCAGATTTACTTGCCCTTGCAAGAGCAGGGTCTCTTGGTCCTTTTAGAATTTTAGATTTTCCTCTTGAAAGATTGATACATAACTCAGCTATATCAGGTAATGGAAGCTGAGATATTTCTCCTTTTCCCATCATATTGAGGATATCTATCCATTCATCCCTAATTGTTTTCAACAAGAGAGCCTTCAAAGTTTCTTGATCTAGGGTTTCCATTTTTGCCCTCTTGATGTTATAATTGAATCTTTACAACAAATCTTCTAGATTTTCATCCTCTTTTTGCATCATCTTGAACACTTCTTCCTTATGATTGACTGGTATACAGTAATCCAAATATCTATCTAGAAATTCTTTCCTCGTGTCATCCCATGTCCTAATAGACCTATTGATTAAACTCATAAACCATTTTAATGCTGCTCCTTTCAATGTTGAAGGGAACAGTTTAAGTTTCTGAGCATCTTGTAGATAATCATAGGTTCTACATAGAACTTAAAATTCAAATAAGAAGGTTTCAGGATCCTCACTTTTTAATCCATGAAATTTTGGAAGAATAGAAGGTGAGATGTTTTTCATATTTGCATTAGTATCTTCATCTACTATAGGGAAACCAAAAGGACTTCCAGTTCCCCTTCTACCTCTTCCTCCTTCTGCATTTCCTCTTCCTCCTTCTACATTTCCTCTACTTCTTCCTCTATCTCCTCCTCTTCCTCTGCCTCCTCGAAATAGTGTATGTTCACCATTAAATACTTCTCCTTCCCCTTCTTCTGCCATGATAGACTCTTCTAAACATATATAGGGTTCAGTTGGAAGAGCTAGTTGTTCCACTGGTTCCTCTATTAAGGGTGTTATCACTCAGGTTTTCCTAGAAGTTGTGTAAGAGGAAAGTATACCCGAGGTAACCACAAACCAACCTTTTAGATGCAGAATCTAGCCAATCTGCATCCAGAGAGGGCTCTCTCTTTATGATTTATCTTTGTTTTTGAATGATTTTAGGCTAGTTATAGATTCAAAGTTTGTTTTGGAAAAATGGTGGAATCCACAAACTAAGGGCAAGGTTGAGAGCTTTCAGTCCATTGGGCTATGGAGTCAAAGGATGGCTTTACCGGATTTCTATTCTAAGCACAAGATGGTATTACAGGGCAAGATAGCTAGACAGAGAACAATCCTTAAAATTTAAAGTGGATGGGATGATCTTGAAGGGATGAAAGGCAGCTAAGAATCTTTCACCATGTTCAAAAGAGAGAAATGAGATGACTACAAACAAAGAGCAATGAAGAATTCTTTATTATAGCAATCAACAGTGTTTAAATTAGCAAAGCAGGAGCATTTAAGAATTCATGCTTATAGCTAATTTAGAAGAAAACATTAAGAACAATCACATTTGAAAACAAAGTACAATTAAGCAAATTCTGTTTCAATCCTTTATGTAAATTATTCAGAAATGGATATGATGGTATTATAAACTAATATAAAATTTCAGACAAAGGGTAGAAACACTTATTGAACTGTAGTCCAACACATGAATCCCGCAACAAGTCCAGTGCTTCAAATCGTCATCCAGTAAGCCACAAGTAAATTTCTCCAAAAGCTTTTATTCCGAAAATCTCAGTGTTACAGCAGAGTAATAGAATCCACCCTCAATACTCTCTTTGAGGGTTTATTTATACACAAAATAATCTAAAACAATCTTACACTAACTTAGCCAATAACCTAGGCTGACTTAAAGCATTATTTACAAACAAACGAGAGACAAATGGTCTCGTGGATAGAATAATGTGTAACTGCCGATGTGCTGTTCCTTTCTTCGTGGACGTGCTGGAGGTAAGTACTAAAATAGGGCTCTGTGCTATCCGTTGCGTATTTCTTTGGCTTGTTGGACACTCTTTATTCTCACGGATACTCTTTAACCTTTTCACCTGATACTCTTTCATCTGTCTTCCTGTTTTTACCATTTACTTGATAGTAAAGATAAAATCTCATCCTGAAAACAACTTTTACAGAATTTCCAACATTTCCTTCCACCATTGATCATCTGGTATCATAGTTCTTCTGAGCTTCCTTAAAGTTTCATCTGCTTCAGTAAGTTTATAAAAGGTGGTCTCATTCGGAAATAGATATTTTATTTCATGTTCCAGATGAAATAAATTCCTCACTTTATCATAAATACTTTTCCCAGTTGGTAATGTCGATTCTGATGAGCTAGTAGAACCTACAGCTGTATTTTTAGCATGAGCTTTTATTCTCTTCTCATAGGTTTCCAAGTCTACTATTTGATCTTCTGTGAGCATGGGACTTGGTAACCCACTATCCAACAAAGCTTGAAATTTCTCTCTGAAATTGTTGATGTCAACCAAAATGTCTGTACACTTTCTTTCTAAATTTTGCATGAAAGTCCTCTTGGTGAAAACTCTCTTTGCTTCCAAAACTGCACCTGTCCTGTCATCAATTCCTAACAATGCAATCTGTTGTTTTGTTCTGGAATTCAAAAATTGAATGAGCTGTTGGGCCTGCTCAGGCCTGCCTCTTAATTCATGTCTGGTTCTATTTATTTCTTCTTGGGCTATCTTAAATAACTCATTTTGCTCAAAAATAGCTTGAATAGAGGGCCAAATACCCCTTATTAATTCAATGATGTTATCCCAAAGAATATCATTTATTTCGTTCAGAGGCTTCTCCAATGAAAGATCTTTTTCCAGAGCTTGAACCAATTTTTCCAATCTTTTTATCTCCCTGATGTTATCAGCAGCTGTCTTTTTAGAGGTGTCATATTTTTCCTCCAATTTTTCCAATTGCAATTTTGTTTCTTGGAGTTCTGTGACCCTTAGCTGCAAACTCTCCATCTGTTTTATTAAGTCCTCAGAACTCAAGCCAGAAGTATTCACCTGAGCTGGTTGTTCCTGCTGCCCTGTGGTTGTAGTACCTGTTGTTGAAGTCTGTTTGATAATTTCCTGTTCCTGCAATGCTTTTTCCAACTCCTTCTCTGTTTCATTTAGTCGCTCTGTCATGTTTAGAAGCAACTCCATCATTTCTTCCTGTGAATTCCCTTTCATAACTTCTTGGGTCTGAGGGTGCCTAGAGGCTAGTAGTTTTAGCTGTTTTCTGAGTGCAGCTATATCATCCTCTTTCTTTTTTACCAATGCCTCAATACCTTTAATGTCTTTGGGATTGTGACCCAAACCAATGATTATCTCTTCTAGAGACTTTATTCTATTATCCTTGGCCTGTGAGGAGGCCTTCTCAATCTTCAATTGCGCAGTAGTGTTATTCAAGGAATCTTGCAGCGTTAAAGCTGCCATGGCCTTGTTGGTGAGAGTAGAATAAACCATTTCCCCAGTCTGTCTATGTAGATCTATCTGGTCCAGGGGATGGATATCCTTTGCTAAAACTTCAAAATTTGTTCTGATGTAATCTGTTGCTGAAGTTGGTTTTGGCACCTTTGCTTTGAAGTGGCTCATTAGCATTTTACCTTGGGAAAGATCAAACGCTGACATTAGCCTTTCTTGATTATGAGGAGCCATCTTCATATACTGATCATATACCTTCATTTTCAATGGATCATTCTTTGTTTTGATATTAATGAAGGTTCTTTTAATGTCTCCAGTATCTGTCTTTGGCGGTCTGAAAGAAGATACTTCAGTGCTTAATTGTTTTTGCAAGGCTTTCCCTTTCTGGCTTATGGTTGTTTCACTTGTTGTGCCAGTTTGCTGACTATCTTCTCTACCATCATCGAATACTTCATCTATAATTTCTACCTCTGGAGGTGGATCTGATTTGTGTTTCTTAGTTTGATAAACCTGTGAGGCTCCTTTTGAAGGAGTGGTATCTGGAGCCAGCCTTTTCTTCCCTATTTCTACATTTAATGGAGTTTGCATTTCTGGAACTTGGATGTGTATTGCTGGTGTGGGAGAAGCCTGAGATGATTCTGGTACTTTGGAACTCTGTGGTTTTTCTGCCATGACCAAGGTTTCAATGACCTGAACTACAGGTTCTTTTCCTTTACCCTTGGGTTCTGCTGCTACTGATGGAATGTCTTCCTGTAATGCTTGCTGTAGAGTGGCTGTTGAAGATGTGCCAATGTAGGGTACCTGCATTTGATCATACGTTTCTAGGTCAAAGTTCTTCTCAACATCTTTCATAATTTTATTCAATTTGTCAGCTCCACTTTCCTCTTCAACAAGTGTTCCTTTAACCCATTCATCTTGATTTGCATACTGTTCTAGATTAGGAATCTTGTGGTGTACATAAAGAGATGACTTATTCTTCAATCTCTTTTCACAAATAAAACCAAAGGGGTCATAAGGGACCCAACAGAAAGATGTCTGGAACTTTTTCTCTAATAGAAGTTCTGCTTCTCTCTCAGCCTCCCTAGAATTGCAGATGAAAGGACCTAATTGGCTTTTGATCCTTAACTGAGCTTTCTTCTTTACATTACAGAAATGGATCACATCTGAATTGTTCATCTGCCTAAAGTATTCCAAGGCAAAAATTCTCATTGGCACATATCTGGGTAACTTGAATGGATGTAATTCACATCCATAAATCCTAATGACTGTATGGTTTTGGTACAAGTACCAATCCCCAACTTTATAACTCTTTGACAATTGCAAGGTCTTTCTAATTTCAGTACTGAGTCTGGGGGGAGAAATTCCTGTTAACAAAGTTGTAGCAGGATGTACAAACTGATCAATGAATTCTGAATAAGAGTAGGGAGAATCAGAGGAAAAATGAATGATGGGGGACCAAAAAATGACAGACCTGGGATTACCCTTAGCATCAAGTTTCTGAACAGGGAAAGGGAACCTGTCTGACTGATAATAGATCATGAGATGATAGATAAATGAGGAGTACTTAAAATTTTTTTCATTATCTAGCCTTAAAAATTGATCATGGATCTTGTTGGCAATGAAGGAAGCATAATCATATTTAATCTCAGGAGGCTGCCCAGGAGTAAAAATGGATAGCAAAGCCAAAGTTATCTCATCCACATATTCACTGGTGTTGAATCCTAAGACAAAGGATATTATATTTACAACCAGCCTTCCCAATGTATTGAAATAGTAAAAACCATAGGGGGGGGGCCCCTTTTGGCTGATGCTCAGGTAACATGAAATACTGACACATGGATTTCAGCTTCTCTGGGGTTAATTGTCTGGTTTTCTCAATCAATCCTTCTATGGATAATGGTGCTAATTCTTGATCTGGCTCAAAGTTTAACATAGCATTTATAGCCTGAGGTGTGATGGGGAACATAACACTTTGATCAGGAGCTAATATAGCTCTCTGTGCGGGATCATAGTTTGCATGACAGTAATGAATGATTTCGGGGAAAATGAGGACTGAAGGAATAAGATACCTTGGGAGATTGGATTCCCACAACCCTATAAGATCTTGCCCCTTTGAGTGTTCGTCTCTGCAGCGACAGAAGCTCAAACGGGGACTTTCATCAGAATATAGGTCTTTTATTTGGAAATCTTCATCTATCAGAGGTAAATAGTCCAAATCACGGTGAGGAGCATTCAATGGAGTGATATTTAGAGCTGTTGGGACCTCCATTTTGGTTCTTGTGGATTCAAAATGGAGGTTTTCGTTTTTCCTTACAGACCGGACAGGATATCTGAAATGGAGGAAATTGGAACAATTTGCAGGTTTGGGGGGCAATTTCACAGGTTTAAAATCTTCAGGGAGGACTCAGCGATGATTTTTAACCACTTTTTCAGCGAAAAAACAAAGGAAACTGAGTTTTACGTGCAGTCGGGGCGTAAAGGATAAATACCTGTTTTTAGACGGAAACTGGTTCTCTAACAGGTAACAGGAAATGGCAGAACTGCTCTTCAGCACGGGCGCAGCGGAATCTTGGGGCGAAATGGTCAATTACAGCGGAAATTTTGAAAATTGCAGCGGGAGCAACGTTCTTCTCAGAATAATGAAAATGACTAAAAAAACACGAAAAATGGCTTTATTCGCAAGTTAAAGGTTTTTTTGTTTTTTCGAGGTGATGACGTCATCGACGTACGGGGTGACGTAAGCCGGCAGTAAGCGGTAAGCGATAAGTGGTACTCCCGCACCGCTTTTGGTCGAGGACGGTTTTTAACGGAGGGGCAGCGATTCCACAGGTTTCCTGCCACGTGGATGGTTTGACTATTCAAAACCACCCATCCCCCGCGGGTTAAAAAACTTACATGGGATGGGCAGCGGGATCAACGTTGGCCGTTGATCTGCGGGAGGCTGATCCAACGGCGGAAAAGATGAGGGAACGTGCGGAGGGTTCAAAGGTGGGCCCGTCGGGTTTTTAAAAGAGTTTAACGTTTAATTTAATTATCCCGGGAGATATTCAATAGGCGGAAAGGTTATTAACTAGTCCTGATGACTAATTAATCCCATGTGTATAATGAACGGGGTTGCGGCGGGGGTTTGCTTAAGCGGAATGCCACGTGGACAGACCACGGTGGCGCAAAACTTTCACAAAGTTTTATTGATGTTTTTGATATTAAACACACATATTGTATGTCTAAAGTTTTTATATATATTTTTTATTATATGATGAATTAATTAATACAATTATTTCACCATAGGGGCGGGATTTATATTATAAGGATATATTTAACCAAAGGGTTTATAAAGGGGGGTTTTTACTGAATTTTGGAAAAATAATTACTTTGGTTAAACTATATAATAAAAGGGTTTTTGGGATATTTATAAAAAGGGAGTTATATACTTAGGATAAGGTATTTTATTTAGGGATTTAATACAATAGGGTTAAATGTTAATATGGTAAAGGACAAGGAAAATCAAAACATTTTTGTACATCTAAGAAAGTGATAACTTGTGAAGTAAATTGCAACATTTTATCTTCAGCACTTCAACTTAGAATAACAAGTTATTTTGAGGAATTTTTATGGAATTTTGCATCAATTTCCTAAGTAAAATAGGATTTTACTTAGGACAAGGTTAAAGGTGAATGATTATAATGATGAATTATCTCAAGTACTTAGGTCTTTTTTGATCATTAGGCCGAGGGTCCGGTCCCTCCAGAAGTCAAGGAAATGCCTTGAGCCCCTTTGATCTCCAATTACCTTAGTACTTTTGGGGAAAATTAGTAAAACTTTTGAGGGGAAAATGATAAGGGAAGTTAATGAATTTGACTTTTGTTTGCTGTGATTTTCCAGTGTATTTCCTGCTTCAATACTTATGATGAAAGTAAAGGATCAAAATCATGTAGCAGCATCATTCATCAGATAACACTTTGCAGCACCATCTACCTACCCTATCTACTTAACACTACCATTTTCTCTTCTTTATTAGGGTGCATTTAGACTTGCAAACCCTTTTCAATCTTTTTCTTTTTACATGATAAATCTATCTATTTCTACCCTTATTACATCCAAGGGCTCAGATTAAGCTGTTGAGCACCTTTTATTGACTCTACCTATCTACTTATCTTCCAAGATTAAACTATTTGGTCAGATATTTATTCTCTAATCTACAATATGAAATTGAAATATGACTAAGCCAAGTTTAAACAGTTTGACTTATTCATGAATTGTGGCAAAGGTTTGACAAGCTGCACACAATTGCTTATTTACAAAAATGAAATAGTAGTGGCATTTGGATTTGCACAGTTTCCTTGGTCTATTTTTCTATTTGGGGTTCATTTCTTTCACTTTTTTGACCATTTTATTCTTTTTACCCTTTGATCTTTCTTTTAGGGTATACCCTCTTTACATTTTTTAACTTTTTTGATTTTTTTGGTTTTTTTTTAAGAATATGGAACACCTTTGCTCAAGTAAGAAGGTTTGAACATATTCCATAATTCAATCAAGACAATCATGAAAGATGAAACCTATTGGTATAGGAGGCTAACACTGGCTCCACTTGGGGATGGCTTTTCCTTGTGGAAAGTCAAGAACAGCAGGTCAGATGCCTCAAAAATGTCTTCAAACTGAAAGTATGAAATCTTCCTTCTTCTGGTAGCTTTATTTTACATATGATAGTGAAACTTTTGGAACTTAGGGCCTTCACTTCGGGCTTCAATTCCAAGAAGTCACCATCCAATCCAAACTGCATTAACAAAAATAAAACAAGAAAACAATATATTATGTACAAGTTAGAAACATTAAAACTCTCTAGTAAATGGGATCAAAATAATGCTTGAGCATTCGACCATTGACTGGTCCTTCTTCAACTTCTGAATTGTCCAAGTCCTTCAAAAAGTAAGTGTTATTTCCCTGCAAGGCATGAATGACATAAGGCCCTTTCCACAAGAAATCAAACTTTCCATGTTTCCCTTTTTCTTCTCTTCTAGAATCCCATCTTAAGACCTTGTCTCCTAATTGAAAATCCTCTGCTTTAGTCCTTTTATCAAACATTTTCTTTAGCTTTTCCTGTAAGACTTGTGATCTTTGGTATACCTCTTCTCTGGTTTGTTGCAGGTGGATTGTTTTATTAATTCTTCTTTGAATGTCATTTGGCTCCACTTGAGCCTCCTGAAGTAATTTCATAACAGGAATTCCTAAAGATGATGGGAATCTTGCTTCAATGCCATAAACTAACTCATATGGACTAGTCCCAATGGATTTCTTAGTTGTAAGTCTGTCTGCCCATAATGCATTGGTCAATTTCTTGTGCCAATTCCTTTTGTTTTCTTCTAATAACTTTTTGATGATATTGATAAGGCTTTTATTAGAAGATTCTGCTAGTCCATTACCCTGGGGGTAATAGGCTGTTGAATGGCCTAGAGTAATATGATATTTATGGCAGAAATTAATCATTTTCTTTGATTTAAATGCAACAGCATTATCTGTTATAATATTTTCCGGACAGCCAAATCTTGAGAGTATGTTTGTTTCTAAAAACCCTATGATCACAGAATCATTAGACTGTCTACATGGGATGGCTTCAATCCATTTAGTGAAATAGTCTGTAGCAGTTAAAATCCATTTGTGTTGCCCTGAGGAAGGGGGGTGAATTTCTCCAATAAAATCTAATCCCCATTGTTGAAAAGGTCTTTCTGTGGAAATTGGTTTTAAAGGCAGAGGTAACAACTTTCTTTTACCCTCAAATATCTGACACTTGTGACAACTTGTTACAAATTTCTTAACATCAGAAAATAATGTTGGCCAGTAAAAACCAGCCCTTAAAATTTTGTCTGCAGTGGATTTCCAGTAAAGATGTCCTCCACAATCCCCTGCATGAAATTCATTAAGAACTTTATCAGCTTCATCTTTTAAGAGACAATTCAACAAGATTCCTTCATGATTTTTCCAAAATAAAGTGCTATCTAAAATACAATATTTCAAAGATGTCATTTTTAAAAATCTTCTTTTGGTTCTGGACAACTCTGGAGGAGCCTGCAGGTTTAATAAAACATGAATTATATCGGTGTACCAGGGTGAATCTAAGAAAGCTTGACTGATCTGAGGAGTCGCCATCTCCTCCTCGTTATCCAGTTCATTGATGTCTAGGGCTTGGCAATTGGTTTCTGTCATGAGTTGTGCTAAACCTTGGCCTTTTATCAGTTTTGTTGGCTTAATCTCAATATCATATTCTAAAATGGTAGCTATCCACTTACCTCGTTTACCTTCAATGCCATCTTGAGTCAAAATATCTTTAACTACTGCATTAGGCACATAAGCTATCACATGAGAATATAATATGTAGACTCTAAAATCTTTGATTGCTTTTACCAATGCAAAAGCCTGTTTTTCCATAATATTGTATTTTAGAGATGCATCCCTCAGTGCTTTACTAAAAAATGCTATTGGATTTTCACACCCTTGGTCATCTTTTTGAAGTAAAACAGTTGCAACAGTATGTTCAGAAGCAAATGAAAAAATAATAAAGTCTCTATCAAATTTAGGACTGGTCAGAACTGGTGTCCTTGTTAAAGCCATTTTAATTTCCTTGAATGATTGTTTGGCTTCTACAGTCCAGTCAATGCTTGAATCTTTCCTCAACATGTTAGTCAGTAATCTAAGTAACTCTGCTAAACTAGAAATAAATCTTCTCAAGAAATTAATTTTTCCTATGAATGCTTGCAACTCTTTTATGTTTCTCGGGTGGGGTATTTGCAAAATTGCTTGAATTCTTTCTGGATCAATCCTAATGCCATCTTTAGAAATAATGTGCCCTAAGAGCTTTCCTTCTTCCAAACCAAACAATGACTTCTTAGGGTTTAAAGAAATTCCATATCTTCTGCACTTGATAAATACTTGCTTTAGATGATCTAAATGTTCTTGATCTGTTTTAGAAAAGACAGTCAAATCATCTAAATAAATAACCAGAAAATCATGTATCTCTTTAGCAAAAGCAATATCCATTTCTCTTTGAAATGTAGCTCCTGCATTCTTGAGCCCAAATGGCATCTTGACATATTTAAATGTACCCCATGGTGTGGTAAATGCTGTTTTATCCTGATCATCAGGATGAACCAGAATCTGGTTGTACCCTGAAAATCCATCTAGTAGTGATATTCTCGAAGATCCTACTACCCTTTGTAGAATGTGGTCCATTTTCGGCAGAGGATAGTTGTCTTTTAAAGAAACTTTATTCAAATTTCTTAAGTCGACACATAGTCTAATTTCTCCTGTCTTTTTTCTTGTAGGTACCAGGTTAGAAACCCATTCTGAGAATCTGATAGGAGCTATAATCCCTGCTTCAAACATTCTTTTGATTTCCTTTTCAATTGAGGGTAATAAAACAGGATTTATTCTTCTAAGCTTTTGTTTAAAAGGTTTCTGGTCTGGTTTCAAAGGTATAGTGTGTTTAATGATGGATGTATCATAAGATTTGAGGTCTTCATAACTCCAGGCAAAAACATCCTGGAATTCTTTTAATAGTTCAACATATTTAACCTTTTGATCTTTTGGAAGAGATTTGGACAACTTGACCATTTTGGGATTTTCTGGGGTTCCTAAGTTGCATTCTTCCATATCAGCCTTAACAGGTTCCATTTTTGGTCTAAATGGAATATCATTTGAGTCAAACAGATCTTCCAAAGGAGTTAATCCTTTGGGTAATTGATTATCTTTTAAATTGATGATTTTTGTTTCGTCTTCTATGATCTCATCAAATTCCATGTGTTTCAAATTTTTCATGTCTTTTTCAGTAAATGTGGTTGGATGCAGCATATGAATTGCATTTTCTCTTTAAATTTCTATTTTTTGTTCTTTTTCTTGATCAAATTCATCAATAGTTATGTCTTCATCTATATTACAGTTAGAAAACTCATCCTGAAGTGTCAAAAAATTATTGATTTGATTGTTATTCGCAAATACTTGCCAATTCAGAAGATTGTCTGGTATTGCAGGCCTGGGCCTAATCTCAGCTGAAAACTGATGATTGGGGTCAAAAGGTAACTTGCATGTACTAGCAAACATTGCTAAACTGTGGGCATGCAAATTTTGTTTCCTGGGAATCTTGGCAAGTTGAGCTTGTAGAAATGTGTTGAGAATTTCCACAACTGTCTCTCTGTATTGTTTCAGTCTCAAGTCTTTTGTTGAACATTCTCCATTAATCTGTTGAATAATTAGTTCGAAATCTCCTATGATTGATACCCTAATAGCTCCTAACTGCTTGGCATGTTTAAGCCCTAATAAAAGAGCTTCGTACTCTGCCATGTTGTTGGTGCATTTGAAATTCAACCTATAAGCATGACCCTCTGCATGATTATTTTCAACATTATGTAACCAAATCCCAGCTCCTGCCCCTAGTTTGTTTACAGAGCCATCAAACTCTAAATGCCATAGAATTTCATGTTCATAATCTTCATCAATTGTTTTAACATGTTTCTTGACAGGAGCTAGTTGTTTAGTTTTTTCAGGTATTTCTTGATCATCTGGTGTTTCTTTGTTTTCAGAGATTTCTTCAATTTTAACAATGGTTTTGTTTATGATTTCAAATTCTGGAGCTTCTATTTCAGTAGGAAGATCTGACTCAGCATTGTATAAAATAAAAGAATCCATGTCAGAATGTACAGAGTAAACAGGGAAGTTTTCAGGCTTCTCATGGCTACTCACTAAGTACTTCATCAAGGTTTCTCTATATAATCTTTTAGGCTGACCAAATACTGAAATAGTTGCATAAGACATGTCTAGTTGAATAGATCCTCCAAGTTTAGCACCCCAAGATCTAGATAATAACATACCATATTTAGGTGGAATATCAGCAACTACTATATCCATTAAAACAGACTTAGCAGGGTATTGGACCAAAGTGACACACAGATCTTTAATCAAACCTAAACATTTTACCTGACTGGAATCAAATGAAAACAAATCTTTGTACGGCCTGGTAATATCTAGATTCAATCTTTCCATTACTGCTTTTGGCATCAAATTGTGAGATGCTCCAGAATCAAGCATTGCATTATGGAGTATCTTGTCATGAACATTCAGGCTTACATAAAATGGAGGAGTTCCTCCACTTTCCGGTTTGCCATTAACCTCAGGGCCAAAAAGAAGTTTGGGTTGATCATCAAGAATGTTTACTGAATCATCCAATCCAGTAATGTTAATGTTTAGGGACTTGGAAATCTGACTCCTATAGACATCATGTTTAGCCAATTCTGATAAAGGAACAGCTATCTTAAGTTTGCCTATTTCAGCCTCTAGATTGAAGGGTTTTTTCTGTTTGAGTTTTAGTGTTTTGCACAGTTGGGTTTTCTCTGTTTTTTGGGTCTTCAATGTTTTTCTCTTTTTCATGAATGAAGTTTTGTTTTGAAGATGTTTCAGGACCAACTTCTACTATTTCTTCTACATTTCCTATATGAGGAGATGTACTGGATTGTTGTTTGTGGATTGGTTGGTTGTCAGAGACATCCTTAATTATTGGATTTGAATAATTGGGAGTTATCCTAGACAAAATTTGTACTTGGGGACTGTTTTGTACAGGGGAAATGTTTTGTACAGGGGGAATGTCTTGTTTACCTTTGACATTTTGTTTTGCGGTTTTCTGTTTGCTATTCTCTGGTACATCTATCCGTCTACTTCTCAAGTTGTACTGTTTATGAACCTCGTAGATTGCTGTGTCATAGCCTTCTTTGAAATCAAAAGTCTCACCTGAATGAGTTTGGAATGTTTCAAGGATATGATTCTCTTGATCATCCTGGGATAGGAAGACTTCTGGTTCATTTTTGTTCTCATTGACATTGTTTATTTTTACATCTTCTGTAGGTTCTTCAGAGGTTGAACCTTCAACAAAGTTTTCTTGGAAAGGTGGCCTAATGTTTTGATCAGGGACATTCTTTCCAATATTTTGGTTCAGATTCCTCCTAAAGTTTGGGTTTCTTGCAACATTCTGGTTGTCAGTAGAAGATTTTCTTTCAATGGTTTCCACTCTATCTCCTAATCTTTCCATACCTTTAATGATTGCATCCAGCTTCTTTTCAAAAGCTGAAGGTTCTTCATTCATAGGCATTCTTCTTTCTGCCCTAGCTCTGGCTCGTTTTTCTATCAGATTTGCTTCTACACTCACCACTATGCTTTGCATTTCCTCTAGTGTTTGAGGAGCTCTTTCCCTAAGAGAATAAGCTATATCGAAGTCAAAACCATCTGGAAATTTAACCAACACGTTGTTGGGTGGGGGTCTTAGGTTTTGAGGAACTGCATTATAAGATTCATTGAATCTTATGATGTAATCTTGCACGGTCTCGTTAGGTCTTCTTCTTAATTTTTCAAATTTTGAAAGGATCTGGAGAGGATCCTTCTTTTTCTCCCATCTGTTCAAAAATGCTCTATACAAGGCTTCTAGATCAGCAATACTGTTCGGGGTAAGAGCCCTAAACCAAGTTCTAACTTCTCCAGTAAGACTATGTACGAAAATTCTCATACGGATATTATCAGTATCAATCTCATAAAACTCAAAGTAATCTGTCATCCTTTTGGTGTGTTGTTGAGCTGTGTAGGTACCTGATCTGTCAAAAGGTGTGATCTTACTTTGGTAGTCCTGAGGTAAAGCTGGAGGGTTGGCTGGTAACTGTAAAGGGGCATATCGATTGGCCATTGGAAGATAAAGTGGAGTGACTGAAGTCGATGGTCTAACAGGAGGAGATGATGGTCTAGCAGGAGGAGAAGATGGTCTAGCAGGAGGAGATGGAGGTGCAACAGGTGTTTGAAAAGCTTGGGAAAAAACAACTGAACTTGCAGAAGCTTCAGTAATTACAGAGATGTTTGAACTTTCTTCAAAGGTTTGCTCAGACTGAATGGAGTTATGCAATTCTCTGTCAAGATGATGTGAAACAAATCTGTATTGCAAATCCTCAAAGAACAAAGGATCTGGAACTAATCTAGATAATTCAGTTTCAGAAAAATTCACAAACAAAGATGTTTCAAATCGTGCATCAAAAGGAATGTCATCAATATAAATAATTTTCACAGGACAAGATGCAGATCTAGAAAGTGGTCTAGAACTTCCTGTACTTTCTTGACTTCCTCTTTCAAAACTTTCTTGACTTCCTTGTCTTCTAAGAATCCTAGGAATCAGATTAGGATTTTCAAATATTGGTGGTGGATTAGGGTCAGGGTTTGACCTGGTATGTCGAATCCTTTCTGAAGCCAGTTTTCTTAGACTATGTGTTTTTGGATTTTTTAACTTTAATGGGAAAAAATAAATACAACTTCTACAAATTCTTCAAGAAATAATGATGCATGATTAAAATTTTCTCAAAGATCTGTTTAAACTAGAGAATCTGATTGAAAATTTTTGAAACTAAAGTCCAGTATGTAAGCTAAATCAGAGATAGACTGAAGCAGCTTTTATTTACTTTTGCATTTGCAGAGCAAAAGCAATTTCAAAGGCTTCCTGTCTGATCTTCAGACTCTGTCTATAGCTTATAAATTAACAATAAAATTGATTCAGATCCCCAGTGGAGTCGCCACTATGTTATCACTCAGGTTTTCCTAGAAGTTGTGTAAGAGGAAAGTATACCCGAGGTAACCACAAACCAACCTTTTAGATGCAGAATCTAGCCAATCTACATCCAGAGAGGGCTCTCTCTTTATGATTTATCTTTGTTTTTGGAAGGTTTTAGGCTAGTTATAGATTCAAGAGTTTGTTTTGGGAAAATGGTGGAATCCACAAACTAAGGGCAAGGTTGAGGGCTTTCAGTCCATTGGGCTATGGAGTCAAAAGGATGGCTTTACTGGATTTCTATTCTAAACACAAGATGGTATTACAGGGCAAGATAGCTAGACAGAGAACAATCCTTAAAATTTAAAGTGGATGGGATGATCTTGAAGGGATGAAAGGCAGCTAAGAATCTTTCACCATGTTCAAAAGAGAGAAATGAGATGACTACAAACAAAGAGCAATGAAGAATTCTTTATTATAGTAATCAACAGTGTTTAAATTAGCAAAGCAAGAGCATTTAAGAATTCATGCTTATAACTAATTTAGAAGAAAACATTAAGAACAACCACATTTGAAAACAGAGTACAATTAAGCAAATTCTGTTTCAATCCTTTATGTAAATTATTCAGAAATGGATATGATGGTATTATAAACTAATATAAAATTTCAGACAAAGGGTAGAAAAACTTATTGAACCGTAGTCCAACACATGAATCCTGCAACAAGTCCAGTGCTTTAAATCGTCATCCAGTAAGCCACGAAAAATTTCTCCAAAATGCTTTTATTCCGAAAATCTCAATGTTACAGCAGAGTAATAGAATCCACCCTCAATACTCTCTTTGAGGGTTTATTTATACACAAAATAATCTTAAACAATCTTACACTATCTTAGCCAATAACCTAGGTTGACTTAAAGCATTATTTACAAACAAACAAGAGACAAATGGTCTCGTGGATAGAATAATGTGTAACTGCCGATGTGCTGTTCCTTTCTTCGTGGACGTGCTGGAGGTAAGTGCTGAAATAGGGCTCTGTGCTGTCCCTCGCAGTATTTCTTTGGCTTGTTGGACACTCTTTATTCTCACGGATACTCTTTAACCTTTTCACCTGATACTCTTTCATCTGTCTTCCTGTTTTTACCATTTACTTGATAGTAAAGATAAAATCTCATCCTGAAAACAACTTTTACAGAATTTCCAACATTTCCTTCCACCATTGATCATCTGGTATCATAGTTCTTCTGAGCTTCCTTAAAGTTTCATCTACTTCAGTAAGTTTATAAAAGGTGGGCTCATTCGGAAATAGATATTTTATTTCATGTTCCAGATGAAATAAATTCCTCACTTTATCATAGATACTTTTCCCGGTTGGTAATGTTGATTCCGACGAGCTAGTAGAACAATCAGCTGTGTTTTTAGCATGAGCCTTTATTCTCTTCTCATAGGTTTCCAAGTCTACTATTTGATCTTCTGTGAGCATGGGACTTGGTAATCCACTATCCAGCAAAGCTTGAAATTTCTCTCTGAAAATGTTGATATCAACCAAAATGTCTGTGCACTTCCTTTCTAAATTTTGCATGAAAGTTCTCTTGGTGAAAACTCTCTTTGCTTCCAAAACTGCGCCTGTCCTGTCATCAATTCCTAACAATGCAAGCTGTTGCTTTGTTCTGGAATTCAAAAATTGAATGAGCTGATTGGCCTGCTCAGGCCTGCCTCTTAATTCATTTCTTGTCCTGTTTATTTCTTCTTGGGCAATTTTAACCAGCTCATTTTGTTCAAAGATAGCTTGAATGGAGGGCCATATGACCTTTATTAACTCTATGATGTTACCCCAAAGAATGTCATTTATTTCCTTTAGAGGCTTTTCCAAAGAAAGATCCTTTTCCAAAGCCTCAACCAATTTTTCCAATCTTCTTATCTCTCTGGTGTTATCAGCAGCTGTCTTTTTAGATGTGTCATATTTTTCCTCCAATTTTGTTAATTGCAATTTTTTTTCTTGGAGTTCTGTGACCCTCAGTTGCAAACTCTCCATTTGTTTTATTAAGTCCTCGGAACTCAAGCCAGAAGTGTTCACTTGAGATGGCTGTATCTGCTGTCCTGCTGTTGTAGTACCTGTTGTTGATGTCTGCCTGATAGTTTCCTGTTCTTGCAATGCTTTTTCCAATGCTTTCTCTGTTTCATTTAGTCGCTCAGTCATATTTAGGAGCAACTCCATCGTTTCTTCCTGTTAATTCCCTTTTATAACTTCTTGGGTCTGAGGGTGCCTCAAGGCTGGTAATTTTAGCTGTTTTCTGAGTGCAGCTATATCATCCTCTTTCTTCTTTATCAATGCCTCAATACCTTTAATGTCTTTGGGATTGTGACCCAAACCAATGATTATCTCTTCTAGAGACTTTATTCTATTATCTTTGGCCTGTGAGGAGGCCTTCTCAATTTTCAATTGTGCAGTAGTGTTATTCAAAGAATCTTGCAGCGTTAAAGCTGCCATGGCCTTGTTGGTGAGAGTAGAATAAACCATTTCCCCAGTTTGTCTGTGTAGCTCTATCTGGTCTAGGGGATGAATCTCCTTTGCTAAAACTTCAAAATTTGTTCTGATGTAATCTGCTGCTGAAGTTGGTTTTGGCACCTTTGCTTTGAAGTGGCTCATCAGCATTTTACCTTGTGAAAGGTCAAATGCTGACATTAGCCTTTCTTGATTATGGGGAGCCATCTTCATATACTGATCATATACCTTCATTTTCAATAGATCATTCTTTGTTTTAATATTAATGAAGGTTCTTTTAATATCTCCAGTGTCTGTCTTTGGCGGTCTGAAAGAAGATACTTCAGTGCTTAATTGCTTTTGTATCCCTTTCTGGCTTATGTTTGTTTCACTTGCTGTGCCTGTTTGCTGACTATCTTCCCTACCATCATCAAATACTTCATCTATAATTTCTACATCTGGAGGTGGATCAGATTTGTGTTTTTTAGCTTGATAAACCTGTGAGGCCCCTTTTGGAGGTGTGGTATCTGGAGCCAGCCTCTTTTTCCCTATTTCCACATTCAGTGGAGTTTGCATCTCTGGAACTTGGATGTGTTTTGCTGGTGTGGGAGAAGCCTGAGATTGTTTCGGTGCTTTGGAACTCTGTGGTTTTTCATCCATGACCAAAGTTTCAATAACCTGGATTACAGGTTCCTTTCCTTTACCCTTGGGTTCTGCTGCTACTGATGGACTGTCTTCCTGTAATGCTTGCTGTAGAGTGGCTGCTGAAGATGTGCCAATATAGGGTACCTACATTTGACCACACGTTTCTAGGTCAAATTTCTTCTCAACATCTTTCATAATCTTATTCATTCTGTCTGCTTCACTTTCTTCTTCAACAAGAGTTCCTTCAACCCATTCATCTTGATTTGCATACTGTTCTAGATCAGGAATCTTGTGGTGTATATAGGGAGATGATTTGTTTTTTAATCTTTTTTCACAAATAAAACCAAAGGGGTCATAAGGAACCCAACGGAAAGATGTCTGGAACTTTTTCTCTAATAGAAGTTCTGCTTCTCTCTCAGCCTCTCTAGAATTGCAGATGAAAGGACCTAATTGGCTTTTGATCCTTAACTGAGCTTTCTTCTTTACATTGCAGAAATGGATCACATCTGAATTGTTCATCTGCCTAAAGTATTCCAAGGCAAAAATTCTCATTGGCACATATTTGGGTAACTTGAATGGATGTAATTCACATCCATAAATCCTGATGACTGTATGGTTTTGGTATAAGTACCAATCCCCAACTTTATAACTCTTCGACAATTGCAAGGTCTTTCTAATTTCAGTACTGAGTCTGGGGGGAGAAATTCCTGTTAACAAAGTTGTTGCAGGATATACAAACTGATCAATGAATTATGAGTAGGAGTAGGGAGAATCAGAGGAAAAATGAATGATGGGGGACCAAAATATGACTGACCTGGGATTTCCCTTGGCATCAAGTTTCTGTACAGGGAAAGGGAACCTTTCTGACTGATAGAAGATCATGAGATGATAGATAACTGAGGAGTACTTAAAAACGTTTTCAGTATCTAGCCTTAAGAATTGATCATGGATCTTGCTGGCTATGAAAGAAGCATAGTCATATTTGATCTCAGGAGGTTGCCCAGGAGTAAAAATGGATAGCAGAGCCAAGGTTATCTCATCTACATATTCACTGGTGTTAAATCCTAGGACAAAAGATATTATATTTACAATGAGCCTTCCCAATGTATTGAAATAGTAAAAGCCGGGGGAGACCCTTTTGGTTGATGCTCAGGTAGCATGAAATGCTGGCACATGGATTTTAGCTTCTCTGGGGTTAATTGCCTAGTTTTCTCAATCAATCCTTCCATGGACAATGGTGCTAACTCTTGGTCTGGTTCAAAGTGCAACATGGCATTGATAGCCTGTGGAGTGATGGGAAACAGAACACTTTGATCAGGAGCTAATACTGCCCTGTGTGTGGGATCATAGTTTGAATGACAGTAATGAATGATTTCTGGGAAAATAAGGACTCAAGGAATAAGATACCTTGGGAGATTGGATTCCCACAACCCTATAAGATCTTGCCCCTTTGAGTATTCGTCTCTGCAGCGACAATAGCTCAATAGGGGACTTTCATCGAAGTGCAGGTCTTTGATTTGGAAATCTTCATCTATCAGAGGTAAATAGTCCAATTCACGGTGAGGAGCATTCAATGGAGTGATATTAAGAGCTGCCGGGGCCTCCATTTTGGTTCTTGTGGATTCAAAATGGAGGTTTTTGGTTTTCTTCACGGGCCGGGCGGAATTCTTGAAATGAAGGAAATTGGAACAATTTGCAGGTTCGGGGAGCAATTTCACAGGTTTAAAATCTCCAGGGAGGACTCAGTGATGATTTTTAACCACTTTTTCAGCGAAAAAAACAAAGGAAACTGAGTTTTACTTGCAGTCGGGCGTAAAGGATAAATACCTGTTTTTAGACGGAAACTGGTTCTTTAACAGGTAACAGGAAATGGCGGGACTGTTCTTCAACACGGGCGCAGCAGAATTTTGGGGCGAAATGATCAATTATAGTGAAAATTTGAAAATCGCAGCGGGAGCTCTGTCGTTTTCAGAATAACGAAAAGAACAGGAAAAACACGAAAAATGGCTTTATTCGCAAGTTAAAAGTATTTTTTATTTTTTCGAGGTGATGACGTCATCGACGTACGGGGTGACGTAAGCCGGAAGTAAGCGGTAAGCGGTAAGTGGTATTCCCGCACCGCTTTTGGTCGAGGATGGTTTTTATCGGAGGGGCAGCGATTCCACAGGTTTCTTGCCACGTGGATGGTTTGACTATTCAAAACCACCCATCCCCCGCGGGTTAAAAAACTTACACGGGATGGGCAGCGGGATCAACGCTGGCCGTTGATCTGCGGGAGGCTGATCCAACGGCTGGGGCGATGGGAAGATGGGCGGAGATTTCATGTGGGCCCCGTCGTACTTTTAAACACTTTTAAATGTTTTTAATCGCTCCGGGGGCTTTTTAACTGGCGGAAATAGTTATTAATTAGTCCAGGCGACTTAATTAATCCTGTATGCAAAAGAAAGGGGTTGTGGCGGGGGTTTGCTTAGGTGGAATGCCACGCGGACGGACCACGGTGGCACAAGACTTTTCGCAAAGTTTTATTGATATTTTTTTGGTATTAAACATGCATATATTTTATTTATATGGTAAATTAATCAATACATAACTAATTCACCATAGGGGCGGGATTAAGGTATATTGATAATTTTAACCAAAGGGCATATAATGGGTTTTATTTTAAATGCGCGGGGATATAAAACACTTTCGTTAAGCTTTATACTAAGGGGGTTTTTTGGGTTATTTATAAAAAAGGGAGTTATATACTTAGGAAAGGGTATTTCACTAGGGATTTAATATAATAGAGTTAAATGTTAATATGGTAAAGGACAAGGAAAATCAAAACATTTTTGTACATCTAAGAAAGTGATAACTTGTGAAGTAAATTGCAACATTTTATCTCCAACACTTCTTAGAATAGCAAGTTTATCTTGAGGGATTTTTATGAAATTATGCATCAGTTTCCTAAGTAAAATGTGATTTTACTTAGGAGAAAGTTAAAAATGGAAGATAACAATGATGAATTATTTCAAATATTTAGGTCTTTTTTGATCATTAGGCCGAGGGTCCGGTCCCTCCAGAAGTCAAGGAAATGCCTTGAGCCCTTTTGATCTCCAAACACCTTAGTACTTTTGGGGGAAATTAGTAAAACCTTTAAGGGGGAAAATGATGAGGGAGGTTAATGATTTTTTGACTTTGCTTGCAATGATTTTCCATTGTATTTCCTGCTTTAGTACTTATGATGAAAGTAAAGGATCAAAAACATGTAGCAGCATCATTCATCAGATAACACTTTGCAGCACCATCTACCTACCCTATCTACTTAACACTACCATTTTCTCTTCTTTATTAGGGTGCATTTAGACTTGCAAACCCTTTTCAATCTTTTTCTTTTTTACATGATAAATCTATCTATTTCTACCCTTATTACATCCAAGGGCTCAGATTAAACTGTTGAGCACCTTTTATTCACTCTACCTAGCTACTTATCTGCCAAGATTAAACCGTTTGGCTAGATATTTATTCTCTAATCTATAACATGAAATTGAAATATGACTAAGCCAAGTTTAAACAGTTTGACTTATTCATAAATTGTGGCAAAAGTTTGACAAGCCGCACACAATTGATTTATTACAAAAATGAAATAGCAGTGGCATTTGGATTTGCACACTTTCCTTGGTCTATTTTTACTTGGGGTTCATTTCTTTCACTTTTTTGACCATTTTATTCTTTTTACCCTTTGATCTTTCTTTTAGGGTATACCCTCTTTACATTTTTTAACTTTTTTTGATTTTTTGGTTTTTTAAGAATATGGAACACCTTTGCTCAAGTAAGAAGGTTTGAACATATTCCATAATTCCATCAAGACAATCATGAAAGATGAAACCTATTGGTATAGGAGTCTAACAGTGCATTCAATTGTTTCCTAGCATCATGGTTAGAATAATTGCA